>CM070829.1:7993641-8593641 GCA_036326025.1 Chrosomus eos | reverse complement strand
TTATAATTACATGTAAATATCTAACCATTCATAACTAATTCCTGGCCTATCCTCCGTGTCCTTGGCAAAGTGACTTTGTTTCCATGTCTGTGAATTTTATGTGTGCTGCATTTGTATTCTGAGTGTGAGCAGCAGTCAGCTCGTGGCCTTCAAGAGCTCCACCATGTGATTCCTTCCTGAGGGCAAGAACAGAACCCTGTCAGAATATCACTCTATTCTGTCTTTCTATCTTGACGGATATGTAAATTATGTGAGGTCGGACAGACAGAAAGATATATACTTTCTGTCCATAAAATACACACAGCCCTTTGTGGTCAGTCGAAGAAGGCGGACAGGATGAGGAAAAAGACATCATGTCTAGATGAAGGTCATTCTTATTATCTTAAGGAGAATGCTTGATTGATATGAGCATGTGAGGAAGTCACAATGGCACCTTGGAGTGCATGTGGCGGCAGCTGAGTGAAAGACCATGAAGAAGCTGAGGGGAGACGTTCACATACAGTCTCAGCACGGCAAAACAACAACATGAAACACCTACACCAGCATTCTGAGCCAACAACAGTAAGAAACGTGAGCGTAGTCAGTGTTCCAAGAAATATGCTGTGTTTGTGCAACACAGAGTGTGGAGGTAGACATAACAAAGCACTGAACAAGAGTTGGGTTAATCATGGTCAAAGGTGGTCGCTGTATAAATGTAGTGTTTAAATTTCCTCATCTGCGTGAAATTACATTTAAACAGTACTTTAACATCTGACCAAATTTACTCCATTTAGAGAGAAAGACATCAGATGAAATTATTTTCAAATGATAAAGCTGCGTCAGCTCAGCTTAGGGTCACGAATGAGATAACATGTACATTGATTGCCTATAATGCCTGTCTACACTGAGCATGTGCAAATACACACAACAACTGAGGGTCATTATCTTTTTAAAACAATCCAATAATCAAAAAGTGAACAGCAAGGTCCAAAAGTCTAAGTACTCACTTTGTGCAATTTTTTGTGTGAAAATGTATTACTGTTTGGTATGTCATCATTACAACAAGAAATAGTACAATATCTTATATAGTAAAACACTTTCAGATTTTTTACTAGTTCTAAGCCACTGAAGGTGGACATAAATACTAACAAATTTAAAAATGTATTTAGCTTAATTTAGTTTTACATCATAATGTTCATTTATTCAAAATCCGAATAAAAAAATATGTTTATTTCCAGGTTTAGTTGTTTACATTTTAAATGTAAACTTTTAACCCCATACTGTACAGTCTACTATGTCAAGAAAATTAAGAAAAATAATATCCCATCTATAGTAAATCGTAATGTGTTACTCACTGGACATTCAGTTCTCAGAAAGCACATGATATGACCATGGGAGCATGAGAAGTTATCTTGGTCAGATATCCGATATCACTTCTACCACTACAATAAGCACGGCATTCATAAACAGGAGTACGGACATTCATACGAGGGCCAGACTGCTCCATTTTTATGGTCCTTTTTCAAAGCAGTAGCTTTACATATTCACAAAGCCTTTAAGCAAATGAACAGGCTTTTCCATAGCTAAAACACTGTTCCACGGCACTCATACAATCACAGATCGTTTGGCCAAACCCAGGCTGGCCTCTTGCCATCAGTGCATGTAGTTATCAAACTCAGAAGTTCTCCTGACTCGACAAGAGATATAAGGATATGTGGCAGCCCCGCAACTAGTCGAACTCTGGTAAACAATTTATTGACACATCGGCCACTATTTGCTGTCAAGTCTGGAGCCGGATCAGTCAAAAGGACTCACATGTTGCATAGAGATTACCCTGAGCCGCAGGTTTCAATCACTTCCAGACTTTAGGTCTCATTCATAACTCTCCTTCAGTTACACTGAACCTTTACCTGATTGCTGTTAAATGTTTACATTATACCTGTATGAGATCACCTGGCGCCCTTGAATGCTGGGTCGTGCATGAAGGCCACAAATATCATTACAGAAGTAGTCAGAAGAATTAAAACCACTTCCTGCGTATGATTATTGCACTTGTCAGCATTAGAATTACATCATGTCCTAACCAGAAGACAACAAGCAATTTATTACTGCAAAACTGCAGATCAAAGTTACACAATCACAGCCAGTCAGAAGATATTTGATGTTTAATGTATATATACTGAACAAAATTATAAACGCAACACTAAATCCGTGTTAGTGAGCACTTCTCCTTTGCCGAGATAATCCATCCACCTCACATATCAATATGCTGATAAGACAGCATGATTATTACACAGGTGTGCCTTAGGCTGCCCACAATAAAAAGCCACTCTAAAATGTGCAGTTTCACTGAGGGGGTCCCGGGGGACCGCTGTATTTTTTGATGGATCGATTTGGGAGACCAATGTAGAGTGCATTGCAATAATCAAGCCTCGATGTACAGTAATAAAGGTTTTATTAAAACAATGGGGTGAAGAAGTGAGCAGGTAAATAGAGTCCAAAGGATGATCTTGACAGCGACACAGAGGAAAGGAAGACGCTGGAGACAGGGGGAATAGTCCACATGGCATTAATGAGACCGGCGTGTCGACCCTATTTGGACACCGCTGTCACGTAACAGCAACAAAAACTGCGGACTACATACGCGTGTTCGTGCTGCAGAAGCCTCTTTTGTTTCTTTACTTATTATTTACTTGAATGTATTTTTATTTTATTTCTTTATTTTAATTCTATGATGCTTGTCTGCTGTCTGATTAAGACATTTCATATTTTGTACCATATTTTGTACCAATTTATGGTTGTTTATATTGTTCAATAAAGTTCTTGGTAAAAAAAAAGAAAAGAAGAAGCTGCTGAGCCTATAGTTATTAGCGTGTTTCTGCACATGCACCAAATCTTCTTCTCAGTTTTTAGAGTATATCTGTAGCAGAATTGCAGCGCCACATACTGGTCTGGCATGTATACTACATCATTTTTAGTTGGTTTCATGTGTATTTCTTGAGATGATGGCGTGTTTACAGAATTTTTTTTTAGAACGAGGGAAAAAAAACATCTGATAGGGAAAGCTCTGGCTTCATGTGGATGTGGCCTAAATAGAGGCAGTGATCAAGGTGATGTTGACGTGCAGGTGTAATTAGGAATGACGTGCAGTTGGGAACAGAGGAGAGTGATGGGAGATGAAGTGCAGAGAATGGTGATAAGGCTGATCTGTGACACCAGCAAGCAACTACTTAGTTTGTTTCAACTACCAACTTGTTCTGCAAGGGTCTGCACTTGAACAGGTCCTGATTAATAATAGTAAAGAACAGAAGGCATTTGAGTGTAGCCTCGCCCTACATCAAAATCCAGTGCTATTGAAGAGTACAGCTATTATTTCCTTCTCCATTTACATAGATATATACAATAGATGTCGCCTTGGGGTTCTAAGCATGCGTCAAAACCGCCGCCATCTTGGAACAGGGTCTTGTCATAGGAAGTACCTAGATAACGCTGCTATCTCCGCCATTCATGGATGATGCCGGACTTTTGTGCTGCGTATGGATGTTCACACGAAGGAAATCTAAAAACCAGACCGCAAGGGATAACATTTCACAAGAATGTGAAAAATAAAAAAAATTCTCTGGACTTAAAGGAGTAGTTCACTTTTAAAAAAACTTTTGCTGATAATTTACTCACCCCCATGTCATCCAAGATGTCCACGTCTTTCTTTCTTCAGTCGAAAAGAAATTAAGGTTTTTGATGAAAACATTCCAGGATTTTCTCCATATAATGGACCTTATTGGGAGCCAAACGGTTCAAGGTCCAAATGACAGTTTCAGTGCAGCTTCAAAGGGCTTTAAACGACACCAGACGATGAATAAGGGTCTTATCTAGGACCCTTCGAGTCATGACTCGAAAAAAGATTTGTTAATTTTGATGAACGAGTTCGAACAGGACAGTCACGAACACTCATCACAGAACAGAGCAAGGCGAGCATTTGTGCTTAAAAAACTTAAACTTTGTTATTTATTTTTTAAATGAGCGATGGTTTCGCTAGATAAGACCCTTATTCATCGTCTGATATCGTTTAAAGCCTTTTGAAGCTGCACTGAAACTGTCTTTTGGACCTTGAACCGTTTGGCTCCCAATGAAGTCCATTATATGGAGAAAATCCTGGAATGTTTTCATCAAAAACCTTAATTTCTTTTCGACTGAAGAAAGAAAGACGTGGACATCTTGGATGACATGGGGGTGAGTAAATTATCAGCAAAAGTTTTTTTAAAAGTGAACTACTCCTAAATACATGTTTGACCATTGGAATTTATGGTGATTTTATTTCCGTTAGCCCTTTTCCTACATTGACGCTGATGCATTAAAGAGGGGTCCACTGTTCCATGATGGCGGCTCTATTGACGCATTCGTTCCAATGAACTGCCGTAGCCAAGGCGACATCTAGTGTATATATCTATTTACAAGCCACTAAACTAGACTTATTCACAGACACAAGATAATTTAGAGGCTCTCATATCAAGTGAATGTTCAGGAATAGGATTCATTAAAGGAGAGAAGGATGAAGAAGAAATTGTGAAAGTGATTTGAGAGAAGTGCCTGCTAACTGCCACATCAAGTGGCAGTTAGCAGGAAAGCAGAAAATGATTTCTGGGAAAGCAGAAAATGATTATACCGTATTTTCATTTATTTACATTAGCGTTTTTCTATTTTGAATATAGCCCATCTCCATTTACTATTTTATTCTTCACTAGAATTATGATTGCATTTATGTTATTGCCCTTTCAGTGTTTAAAAATCAATGCTGATACAATGTGGTGGATTTATCTTAATAAAACATGTGCTTATGAAATATACAGCATCTTTGAATCAATGGGCTAAATGAATGTACTCCAGGCAATGCATGCAAATCCACATTTGATAAAGCATTTCCTGTGTTTGTGCACATGGCATCCTGAATTACATAACCACTCACCACATTATCTAACCTCTCCCTCTCAGAGATGACCCTCTCATGGAATGACATCTATATTGGGTAACCATATAGAAATGGCTGTTCCTCCTATTGAAAATTGATTTATTTGGTTGAATAGGACGAGGCCAACATATTGCGTAAATGCCTGATCACAAGGGCAAGTGTGTCCAATGGATGGGCGGTTGGTTCCTAGTTTCCCTGAGTGTGCAATTTCTACAATCAGCCTTGATTTGATTGACTTTTCACAGTTTGTTTAAAACACAGGATAGTCAATTTGGTCTTAAGAATTGCTTTGAACACTGATTTAGACACGGTTCAATTGGACACGAAATCTGAACACACTAAGATTTGGACAAACAAATGTATCAACAATAATCAAAGGCTTTGTCAGTCTTTTAAGAATTTAGAAAAGGGACAATAAAGCTTGTGTAAAGATTGTGTAATGTTGGATTTGTTCTTTAGGCATATCCAAATGTCACTTATTGTTTTCCCAATCACTGCCGTTTCTGAAACTGGTGTTAAACTTGTAACAAAATTATTGACCAAAATGTTAATTATCGAAGGATGATTTAGCAATTTTAGTTAATTAAAATGTTAAATGTTTTGTTGACTAAAATTAAATGCCATTTTACACAAAATTAATGAATATAACATGACAAAATATTGAGAAATTTATAAATTATTTGTGTCAAAAGACAATAACTGAATAAAACAAGAAAAACTGCAAAACTAACACTGGCTAAAACAAATAGATAATGCCACACCAACATAATTTCATTGGTGTGTCTGTCATTATAATGAAAATAATTGTAAACAAAATCTATTCCTATCCAAAATCATTTCATGTTGGGACATGTGAATGGAGAAATTTAATATGAGTTAAATTAATAACAAATCCTTTGAAAAATCCCATGATGGGCATTTAATGATACAGTCATAACGTTAATGAATTTCAAGTTCAAGTAATTCAAAAACAACAGGGAACATATCAACAAAAGGGGTGAGTGAGTTAATGTGGGAAGAAAGAGAGGGAGAAAGTAAGCAAAGAATAAAGAAGGCAGGCGAGAGAGTTTGTAATTGAATAATAGCTGGGTGGCTGTGTGCGTTCTCTGATTTAATGACCAGAACTAAATCTAAATATCAAAAAAGAAAGTTCTATCGTCATGGAGCTCTTGTTAGGAATCAGACATTAATTGCCTCAATGTGTTTCTGTGAGTGAAGATTCTCTGATACTACTATAGTGGTCTGGTAAAGTAAACACGTCTGCTGGCTTAAGGCCAACAACGAGCAGCACAGTTCTAAAGTGTGTGAGCAAATTTCTGACCTACTTACCACGATCAATGGAAAAGGGAGGGGTTGAGTAGAATAAGGATGCTGGCTGGACTAAGGGCATCTGAGGGAAAGTGGACACAATAACCACAGTAGATGGAGAAACACAGGCTCTGTCTGAACCCTGAGGAAGCTGAACTGCTTCCCAGTCAGTGAATGACTCAACAGACAGAGTTTTATGTAGGCCAGTGTTTCTCAAATGGTGGGTGGCAACCTAAAAGTGGGTCACAAGACTGTTCTTAGTGGCCGTCAAAGAAACATCAACAACAAAAACGTAATTCTAAACGTTTTTCTGATGCAAAACATATATTTTGAAAGACGTACAAGTTAGACGCAGTTAAAGTGCCTGAGAAAAATGTGTTGTCCTGATTCAGCATTTGCGGTTAGATGAAATGTTGTCAGGCTAATATGTCAGTGTCACTATTCTATATTCGTAGCTTGTTGTCACGAAATAAAAAGTCTCTCACCTCAGAAAAACTAATTTTCCTGTCCTATCAGATGTTATACTGTGCTTATAGCGCGCAAGGGCAAATGCGGCAGTGCACACATAGATTAATTGATTATAAATGAAGCGCAAAAGAAACTAAGAAACATACCAACTTATTGTATTAACGAAAACTAGTTTGGGACTGCATTTAATAGCCTTACTTTATAGGCCTATGGTATTAGTATGGTATTAGTCATATTCTTACAATTCATGTATGTTAAGTAAAGTGGGACGGTACTTTAGGTCATTCCTAAAAAAATTACTATGGGAAAATGTGGGTTCTATGGCCAAACCTGTAGGCTATGGAGGTTGAGGAATATTATATATTTTCAGCACCTCTACAGTATCATGTAACAAGCTAAATTGTTCCTAACGATTAGCAAAGAAGCGAACTGTTTTAACGTCACTTTAATGATAAATTAAATTCTTTAAGACTATATTTAAAAAGACATTGCAAATAGACTTAGAAGGCACCACAACTTAATTTCTAATAACCCTAAACAAATTACAAATTTAGAAACAACCTATAGATTTAGAGATTGCAATGCTCATTTTGCTAAAGAAATTTAATCAATATTTGGACCAAACATTTTTTTTTAAACAAGTTTATCTACTATGCTGCCTACAAATTTGAATGCCAACCAGATCAGTAATTTATTAAAATAGTATATACCTTCCTTACTGCCTGTGAAGCCAACAATTTCTAGACATAACAAGTTTCTACAATTTCAGCAATGCAGAATCACAGTGAGCAAGCAAATGTAATATGGCACAATCATTTCCTGCAATAGTGAGACAGAAAAGGAGAGAGCGGAGAGACTATATTCAGCACAGACACACAAACCCTCACAGTATGTTTCACTGCAGTATTCCTGAAGGGGAAGGTATTGTCTTGAGAGAGAAGTAGCTGCAGACTGAATCCTCCATAGTGCAATCAAATCAACTTAAAAATAGCATGTTTCAGTACTACTGCAGGCTACTCATATTATTTAATGTTACCTTTGTAAAAGTCCCTTTCTTTTTGTTAGGACTGTGTCTACACTGTCTATGGACTATGTCAGCCAACCGTGACAGAAGGATGGAACTGAAGAAAATGGTTCTAGCAAATTCTCATCCTCTCACAGAAGGATTCTTCCCTCGAGGAACACACACAGGACTTCTTAGACCTGCTCCACCTCGAGCCTGAGGTCGCCACGACAACTTAGCCAAAGCCCAGCGAGGATGTAAAGCCAGATCCCACTGCAGACCCAGTGCCTAGGAGAGCCAACCAGGTGCATGAGCAGAAGAGCATGTGAGCGAAGCGGAGCGGTGTGACCAAGGGGGTAATCCATCGACCGGAAGTTGAAGCTGGCCGGGTGCCGCCATCTTGTAGCAGAACTTCACTTGCATTAGCATTTCCATTGACTCCCATTCATTTTGGCGTCACTTTGACAGCGAATAACTTTACATCTGAGGCGTTTAAAGACTCCATTTGTCCATTATTTATTTCTAAAGAAACACGACAATGTATAAAGGGCTCCATTACCTTCTATGTTACATTATGGCCCCGTAGAAACAGTTTTTGTAAAAATAGGCTAACGATTGCGTCATAACCACTCGACTCTCTGTTGCGCTGTACAGAAATGACCGTACAAACAGGAGGAGAAGCTCGCAGGCAATCGGGGGGACGTCCCGTCAAGGGAGAAGCCCATAGATAAGGAGTCCATAAAAGCAATGGGACAAAATACTCCTGCTCCAAAGAACTCTTTGCTCAAGTTCCCCGTCTCTGCAAGATTAGCGTTGGCAGTTTTCACGCACAGCTACTAGAAGATTTACGTCTGTCAGGCAGGTTGCTCATGTCATCAAGCTTAGTTTGAGTTGGTTTGAGTCTGCGCGTCAGGAACGGAAGTGCTCAAAAATCGCTAAAAATGGGCTTCAACTGTCTCAACTGAGTTCCAATGAGATGGCTCTTTCCACTTCTTATACTGTCTATGGGTGTGACGCTCAGCTCAATATTCCACTCTCCGCATGTGCGCTCCACTCAGTCGCTCACGGCCCAAGCGAACGCTCCACTCATGAACCGCTCATGTTCACCGGTAAAACCGCTCAGATCCCACTCTGACATGAAATTTCTCTTTAATAGGCTAATTGCTTCACGTTTGTAGATCTGGAAAAGCCCATACCACCAATAGACCCTCACCTCGAAGAAATCAGGACAGAAATGGTTGGCTGTGGACAAAAGAGGCAGATTTAAATACCAGGTTTTAACTTGTGATCTGATCGACCAAAACGCATCTTAATTCCAGGTGTAAACAGGGCCCTAAGTTGTTTGGTCAATCACAACGCACTGGGCTGTGTCAATCAGGCCAATTGACTTGTTTCACAGACTGAGATGATGCGTTTTAATGGTCATCAGCATCGTAAATCCTGCCAAGTTTTTTTTATATATATATTTTTAAATGTATGCACATTTATAACACTATACTTGGTATTATATTACCTTTGAATCAAATTACAAAAATTTTTTTTTTTTAGATTGCTGTTTCTAATATTGCGGCTGTGGGAGTGACAGTAACGTTGACATCTTTCTCTCCTCTGACTGCCGTTATCAATCTCTCTCTGATTTTTACTCTTTTTTGAAAGTTGTGAAAACACTATTGGGGAGTTTTTCTTTTGCTATTTGAGCAAATGGGAACACTAATATATACACTCACCTAAAGGATTATTAGGAACACCATACTAATACTGTGTTTGACCCCCTCTCGCCTTCAGAACTGCGTGGCATTGATTCAACAAGGTGCTTAAAGCATTCTTTAGAAATGTTGGCCCATAGTGATAGGATAGCATCTTGCAGTTGATGGAGATTTGTGGATGCACATCCAGGGCACAAAGCTCCCGTTCCACCACATCCCAAAGATGCTCTATTGGGTTGAGATCTGGTGGGGGCCATTTTAGTACAGTGAACTCATTGTCATGTTCAAGAAACCAATTTGAAATGATTCGAGCTTTGTGACATGGTGCATTATCCTGCTGGAAGTAGCCATCAGAGGATAGGTACATGGTGGCCATAAAGGGATGGACGTGGTCAGAAACAATGCTCAGGTAGGCTGTGGCATTTAAACGATGCTCAATTGGCACTAAGGGGCCTAAAGTGTGCCAAGAAAACATCCCCCACACCATTACACCACCACCACCAGCCTGCACAGTGGTAACAAGGCATGATGGATCCATGTTCTCATTCTGTTTACGCCAAATTCTGACTCATCTCAAATTCTGAAACATCTGAATGTCTCAACAGAAATTGAGACTCATCAGACCAGGCAAAATTTTTCCAGTCTTCAACTGTCCAATTTTGGTGAGCTCTTGCAAATTGTAGCCTCTTTTTCCTATTTGTAGTGGAGATGAGTGGTACCCGGTGGGGTCTTCTGCTGTTGTAGCCCATCCGCCTCAAGGTTGTGCGTGTTGTGGCTTCACAAATGCTTTGCTGCATACCTCGGTTGTAACGAGTGGTTATTTCAGCCAAACTTGCTCTTCTATCCGCTTGAATCAGTCAGCCCATTCTCCTCTGACCTCTAGCATCAACAAGGCATTTTCGCCCACAGGACTGCCGCATACTGGATGTTTTTCCCTTTTCACACCATTCTTTGTAAACCCTAGAAATGGATGTGCGTGAAAATCCCAGTATCTGAGCAGATTGTGAAATACTCAGACCGGCCCGTCTGGCACCAACAACCATGCCACGCTCAAAATTGCTTAAAGGATAATTCCGGTATTTAGCACTTTGAGTCTATTTTCTAGTTTGTTTTGGATTAACTAGAGTGGTAGACTTAGAAATTTTGACGATGGGTCCTGTCTCGACTTTTTGACAATTTTAGAATCGCCTCTGAGCGCTTCAGAGTGGCTGTCTACGAGCATCCTGAAACATGTCCTTAAAACAACCCTTAACGTTAGTTTTCAAAACTGTGCAACTCACCGAGTGGTTAGTTGTGTTCGTTGATTATTAAAAACAAATATATCGGCGCAATGTATGCTTTCAATCCATGTTATTTACTATAGTAGAACTATATTTTCAGATACCTCACAACCGCGTACACTGTAAAAAATATTTTAGCAATTTAGTTATTTCAACTTATTTTTTTAACTAGATTGTCCAGACAACAAGAAATTTTAAGTTTTCTTGTCCTCAACTTATCGAAATAAGTTAGTTAAACTAAAAAAAACCCATGCAAAAAGATAACTCAAAATAATGAGTTAACTTTTTTTACAGTGTATAAACTTCTGCTCGATATTTGAGTCTGAAGCGTTAGCACACTCCAGACCAATTGATGGCGACAACCACTTTGCCGCAGTTGCTCTGCTCACGCTAGCCTACAGAGAGACGGAGAACCGAGCGAAAAGACTACAACCAAATGTAAACAGACCCCTATCCGTTTCCGGTAGCGCAGTAATATCAACGAGCACTCAGTCCTTCAACAGACATCAATGGAATTTTAAAAAATGGCAAATAAAACACGACAGAAACTGTATTTCGCTACGCTACTTGTTTTGGAACATCAATGAACACCAATAACCACTCGGTGAGTGTCACAGTTTTGAAAACGAACATTAAGGGTTGTTTTAAGGACATGTTTCAGTATGCTCGTAGACAGCCACTCTGAAGCGTTCAGAGGCGATTCTAAAATAGTCAAAAAGTCGAGACAGGACCCATTGTCAAAATTTCTAAGTCCACCACTCTAGTTCATCCAAAACAAACTAGAAAATAAACTCAAAGTGCTAAATACCGGAATTATCCTTTAAATCACCTTTCTTTCCCATGACATTCAGTTTGGAGTTCAGGAGATTGTCTTGACCAGGACCACACCCCATGGCAGTTGCATTGAAGCAACTGCCATGTGATTGGTTGATTAGATAATTGCATTAATGAGAAATTGAACAGGTGTTCCTAATAATCCTTTAGGTGAGTGTATATTGAATGTCTCTCGTTCACGGGTATAGAAGTTTACCCAACTATAACGACTACCGCTTCTGAGAAACCCAGAAATGTGTAAAGGGTCAGAGCTCTCTGAACTTTTCGGAAGAAGGGGCATTGTAAAAATGAGATGTAATAAAATGAGATGCGCTACATTCAACTGTTCAATATAAACAATATTTATAATCAGATTATTATCAAATAATCAGATTACGATCGCTGCCGAATTAATGCGCAGGCTGCAGTCTAATGAGCCATTTTAAGGTGTAAACCAATAGTTCTTCATCGCTGATTTATTTATGGTTCTAGTGTCAATTGGTGTTGTTTTAAATTAACACATGGGTATAGCTCATTCAGTTAGATGTCTATTATGATGATACTTAAAGGGGTCATGAACTGAGAAATCTGAGAAATTTTCCTTGAGTTTTTTACATACAAGTGGTCATCATATTATAAGAATTTAAAACTTCCTTGTTATTGCAAAAACAACTTTTATTGTTACCAAACCCAGCGAACGACTCACTCGTGAATGTGCCTCTTTATGACGTAATAAGGTAGTGAAAGACTGCCTCTGCAGAAGAAAATCAATGCCTACTTCATTGTTGCAACTTTGGCCCCGCCCACTGGCTTGTTGAGACTGAGATGACGAGAGGAGATACAGGACGGACCACAAAAACCTTCCAAAAGATCTACATTATGTTTGCATTGTTAGTTATGATGAAAGCATCTGTTATTGTGCAGAAATCGAGTTCCAATGGCGAGATCACATTCATGCGCTGAACATGTCTGTGATCGGCTCCAATGTTCATCACTGCAACCTTTCTAAATATACTGATCTAAATATAATGCCATAGATCTAAACATAATATATATAATCAAGACTTTACATGATTAGTAAACCTTGAGAGCTGTAATAGTAAAAGCATGCTAAAAGTTTGAGAGAGTTCCATATGTAATACTATTTCATATGCAAAGATGTCAGCAATCACAGCAGTGGGTGTTTACAATGAAGTCCCACAGCAGACACGCCCCTTCAAACAGAGCGCAAATCAGAGGATAAAATCAGGGTAGGAATAATGCCTTTAATTTCTAAATTATGACAATTTTTATGTAAAAATCTTATCAACATTATAAATGCACCACAGGAAACATTATAAAACAATGCAGTTCATGACACTTATAGGGAAATTGTTAAAACATGGTTATGACTCACTTTATTTTACATAGGGACTTTCTAGACCATGAACTTACAGAATTAATGCCTAATCCACCCTGGAAAGTTATTATGTTCCATTTAGGACACCACCCATAGTGTTTTTATCTTAAGGAAGAAAAAAAACTTTAATAGAGACAAAATTACAATAATGTAAACCATGAGCCTGTGAGAAAACCATGTAGGTGACTCTTTATGACTCATAAAGACATCATTTAATTCACCAATATGCTCTGATATCATTACCTTTCACCAAAGAAAAACAGACAAGCCAGTTTCTTTAAGTACAGTGCAGTATACAGTGAGTATAAGCATGCATTAATTATGTAGAATACGTCTTCATACTGACACTGTTCATCCTGTGACCTAGTTTTCTAGTTAAAATATGCATGTTCATATCCATTTTTGTATCTGCACTCACTCTTAACATCTAATAATTCTTTTTTTAAATAAAATCTAGAAAATTATTCATTATAATAAATATTAAATGTAATAATTATGTTAACATTTTAAGAATTTAATATGCAGAGACAACAAAAACTAATTGACTCGTAGGTTGATTTCCCAAAAAAGTAAAACACTGGCTTTGTGGCACTATCAAACACTGCTATTTGTTTGAGCATCACATCAACCCCAAAATCCAAATCCATGTTTTTCCAACTAAAAGGAAGACAAAGGGGGTGTTCTGGAAAAGTGTTTGAAAACAGTCATCATTATGGAAAATCCAAATGGTGGCGCTAGTGGCACTGAAATTACATGGGTTTCATTCACAAAAAAAACAAGTAATGGTTCATAAAACCAATATAAATTGTTTTATAAATGAAAAAAAAAAAAAAAAAAAAATCACACTCAAACATCTAACATGCTATAGTGACAATGAGCTGAATTGGTTTTCAATTCTAGTCATATTCCCTTTTAGAGCATTCCTTCTGCTGAACAGTTTTTTTGTTTGTTTGTTTTGTTTTGCTGAGCTAGTTCAAATGTCCTGCTGAAAGCATTCCTCAGACTCATCACGTGTTAGTTGCAGTTGTGAGAAATTGCCCTCACCTGAAATATTAATACTGCTGCTGTCAGAACACATCTGTGCCAGTAGACTGAGTCTGAGGATTTCAGACGAGCTAACCACACAACTACCACGTGCACGCACATCACACACATACACAAACAATGTGATTAAAGATCTAATTATGCATGAGGATTCAGATTGGCCGTGTATCCGGTTTTAACTCGAGGGGACAGGAACATGGCGCTGGGTCAAAACTGACACTACAAATCTCATCAGTCTCATAAAGTTCTGGAGGGCGCTACATATGCTTCATATCTGCTCTCTTAAAATATATATACTAAAGAGATGTTATGTAATGCTATATTTGTGATTAGATTTATTATTCCAAATTCACATATAACATGTAGGTATCTGATCTGCACTTTTTGATATATTGCAAATATAAAATATATAACAATATAAAACTATTCAGTTACTTTTGTTACAGTGTGCATCTGAAATAATATAGTCAAAATAAACAATATATTTTAAGATCCTGCATTATGTGATGCAAAACTGTTGCTTATGGTCCGGTCATTGGTCAACACTTTAAATAGCCACAAATTACAATAATTTCATCTCAACAAAGAGAACAAACCCAATCTCTGGCCCCCTGGATGGACACTGATCTGGCCACCTGAAAGGGCTTCGTGTGTAAACAGGATCTCCAGTTAAATCCTGTACTTCAGTTATGCCTACAACTTTGTTTTTAAAAAACCTGATCCACATGTCGACAATCCGTTTGCCCGTTCAGTTGTAGGCGTGGATTTGCTAACAAAGGCTAGGATGTTTCCCGAGCTTCTGTTACTGCATTGTGTGGTCAGTGCATTACACTGGCTGGCAGTTACAGAATGGACAGCTTAGCACTGCCTTGGGCTCATGTGTCTATAGTCATGCCGCTGATCCATTTATCCAATTATGATTTACAATGCTGGCTAAGGGAGAACGTCTTACCTCCTGTGCAGGAGAGAGGATCATTTGTAAAAATGTGCACATCATGCATCACAGAAGAAGCTAAGCTTCTTTACACATGGGGAGGTAAAGGAATGCATTATCATATGGGTATTGGAGGTCTCTACATCTAAAGGCCATAATCAGGACACTCATCATTCTCTAATTTGTGACAATATGCACTGACCAGTCACCACATGCAAAGATCAAAATCACCTGACAACACTGACAAAAACCCCAGTAAAAAAAGCATGTGGTTCTCAAACTGTTTGCCTTTAAGGCCCTCTGAAAAAATTGTAAAGGCTTCGTCCAGTAGTGACAATAAATGAAAATAAAAAGTTAAAACGGTATGTTCTTCATTAAAAACAACAATGTCCGAGAAGAAAAAAATATTAGAAATTGTAGGCTATGCGTTTTCACATAAGATTGGAATTTTTGAATTTATGTGTTTTAGAACCTCATCTTGATTTTAAGTATTTTAACTACTTTAGTATAATATATAATAACTCTATAATAAAATATAATATATTTTAACTCATTTTAAGTCGTTTACTGACGCCGCCTAGTGGACCACGCCTCCGTTTGAGAACTAAGAGCATGTAATGCATTTACAGCAAATGAGATATATGCAGAGAACACAAGTAATTTATGCCAAAAAAAAAACCCCGTTGTATCAACCCAGACTAGTTTTACTAGCCGGTTTCCCCCGACTCCAGGGCCTGACCTCACCTCACTGTCCGTCGGTACTTTTCCGCAGGCGGAGCTCTACCGTGACGTCACGCGCGATACAGCTCCGTGGCTTTTGTTAAGCGCGTGCTTCAGAGTCGCTGTCAAAGCTCGCTCGCTCACCGATCTAATAATCTCGATACCCGGAACGACAGGGTTGTACGGACGCAGAAACGTGCCATATCTACTGCTTTTGCGATATCCCCAACCTACAGCTTTTAATTGACCTTAAATATGTCTACAATCGTCTACCGTCAAACAGATCAGGTAAGAATCAATCTTATATCAGTAATGACTGAAGCTTCATGTCTCCTGTTCTCCCAGGATTCTTTCATACTACGTATTTATTTTTAAAGAGCTACAACTAAATGTTTTGCTTCTGCGTTGTTATTTTGTGTTACACATACAGACACTTGTATGTACTCACGCGATTGCCATATGGTGCGTTGTATTCTGCTGTGCAATCGGCAACTGCATGCGTTGCTCTCTCATCAAGAGATAGAATCGCTCGCGTGACATCAACGTTTGCAGTGTGCAGCAAACCGTGATTTTTTTTTCAAACGTTTTTTTTATTATTGTAACTTATTATAAATGGACGAAATAAAGTAAGTAATATTTTAATACAAAATAAACGGGTGGTTTTACAGTTACAGCTAGTCTAACATCACTGGCATTTATATTATTGCGGGTGCTGAAATATTCCACATTCAATTCATTATACATTGGGCAAGCAGCTCTACTCCCACTACATTCATGTAATTTTCGTTTCATTATAAAAAAAAATAAAGGCTTCATAAACTTAACATTTAGCTGCTTTGCCTTGTAAAATTTGATTGTGCTAACCATGATATTTATACTGCTCACAATTTTAACAATTTTCCATTCTTAAAATGAAATAATTATTTATCCTTCATCATCATTAAAAAGAACAGTAAATGCCGACTAACACACGAATAAAATTAATGAAAAATAGGAACTGGATTTGTCAAGGTTAAAAAAAAGAGTGACCGGTGTGGTTCATTGAAAGCAGTGCTCGTGTATTTTGACGCAGAACATACATTTTACCTCATCGTTGATCTTTAGTCAGGAATATGTTAATATTACGACCAGGTCCTACTGACCTAGATTTGGATTTTACTGTAGGCTTGGTCGAGGGGTTCAAAAACGTTCTAGGTTCTGTATGATGCAAGCTTCATTGTGCGGGGAACGTGGATACGAGGCGTGTTGATGGACACGTAATCTGGCCAATCGTATCGCTCGGAATCATACGTTCTGGCCTATCAGGATTCGTGTATGTAATGGGGCGTAACCACAGACATTTGTCCCTGATTGTTTTATCGTTTGCACTTAGCATCGATGATATTTGGAAATATATGTAAACTATTTGTAGAGTTTACACTATTTAAACATTCAGAGCACTGTTTTATTAAGATGTATGATGATGATCTTAAGTATTTCCAAACCTGACTTAATTTATGTTGTGGAAGATGAAAGGAGATGTTAGGCAAAACTGGGTGAACTATCTTTAAAGTACCCATTTGTTTAAGTGATATATGGAAAAATTTGTAGGTTTGGCAAATGCTGTGGAATTTCCCTGTCTGATTATAGGTGTTATTATTATTTTATTTTTTCTCTTTCGTTCTCACATACCTGTAATAATTCACAACCAATGTTCCCACTTCCGCAGTACATCCCATTTACCGTGTTGTACACATCAAATTTATTTAACAATCCCATTTACAAGTCACAGGAATAAGCAGTTTTACTTCTCATAAAGCCGTTTCTGTTCCTTAACTCCACATCTGCCTATGGATGACCTAATTGTCACCGCAATGCTTCATTTGTAAGGGAAATATATGCAGCAAATGATGTGCTTCCTAAACTACAACCTCTCCTTGTGCATTTTGATGCATAGATTCTTAAGAGTAGAAATAAAAGTCCGTTTTTTGTATTTATTTTCAGAGAATTACTTGGCTGTTTATCTGCCTTTCCTCCATTGCATGGTTAATGTGAATCACACGGGGACATTTTCTATTACGGCCACTGTGAATAAAATCAGTGTTCTGTCTCTCAATTTTCAAACATTCTTTCCATACGTGGTGAAGGATTATGCAATTTCGAGCCTGTTTTCATGTGTGAGATCACCCGGAGGCTCTGTTAGCTCACTCCTTATATTGTGTTCTCCCATTAACCTTTTTCCATAAAGGTTAGCGTTTCATTAGAGAAGGGCAGATATAAATAAAGAAGTAAAGATACCAGCAGCTTTGCTGCCCTTTGCCCTCAGAATGTAATCTGTTCATTCACAAAGTAATTAAATAAATAAAATTCTACAAAAGTAATTATTATGATGCAGCAGTCATAATGTGTTTCCTTTCCATCTTTGTAATTATGAGTTTAAATGTCATAAGCTCTTCTGCTGCCGGTGGGTTTATGGAAAGAGTAGCAGTGTGTTTTAGTTTAGGCTGAGAGAGAATAAATCACGGATTTTGGCAGGTGTTATCTAACCCCTGGAAATGCAGCTCAGTCTTTAGTTCACATCTGAATATGATTTTATGATATAATTTTTCACCATGCTTCTTCCATAGCCTCTCATGATCTTGCACAACCATTTGACCAGAATGTTATTTTTTGTTGCACACCCAATGCCCTTCCTACACATTTTATGCAGACTCTACATAAGTTTATCACTGTTGTGCAAGCCATTCATGAGCTTAAAGGTACATCGGAGGATTTGTCAACTCAGTAAAAAAAAAGTATGTTGGAGCTTATTTGTTACCAGGGCCATTCATTAAAATCATTATTATTTGTATACAATGCCAAGGTCATGACTTGATTCCTGGTAAAATTTGCTGTGAATCAATTTGCATAGAAAAATCTGGCCAATGATTAAATCTAAATGTTAGCAACCATGTGTTTCGGACACTGAGTAATGTAGTTCACCTTTTTCTCAGAGCTGGCTGAGTTCCCAGAGAGAAAGCGTGACTTGCAAAAAACGGGTTTCATGACGAAGAACAACATAATTGAATATGCCGGTTGTTGTCCTGGGCACACTATAACTATAAAACTCTATATCTAAAATTGCATGCAAGGAACACAATGTCCTCTTAGCCTCTGTTTTATTTTTTATCATGGCCATAAGCGATGCATTAAGTTGTTGCTCAATCTGGGTTATCTGTTGAGTACTGCTGCAGAGTCAATAGAACAACTGTTGCTGTGTGTTTCAACCCATTCTCCTCTTTCTCTCGCCTCGCTGTCTGTCCCACGCTTACTGACTGAGCGGGCTTTTCTCTGCATGCCAGAGGGGACAAAAAAGATTATATGGACACAATGGTCTTTCAAAGTGTTTTTCTGCCACCACGCATTTCAATATCTGTCCGTCTTTTTGTCTTTTCACCCTCTGCTTTGTCAGTAATTGTATGAGGATGCTGTGGTTGTCAGCACACAATGAACAGATTTGTGAGTCCATCTGAAGCTGCGAACTCACCGTAGGCTTTATCTGTTGTCTAACCCGTAAGTGCCTTGGTTTAAAGTGTCAGTTCCTGATTCCACTCCAAGTGGACCAACAGCTCTCAGATTAAGGTCACTAGCTTGACACTGAACAGTTCAGACTTATCAATGAGTGGAAAGTTTCACGTTTTAAGGGTCAATGACATAACTTTTTTTTAAGTAACAATATTTTTGTATCGTCAAGATCAATACATATCTTAAAATATCAGATAGCCTAATTTGACCGTTTACTGACAGGAGATGGTTAATTCAGGTTGTAAAATGAACAACTAAAAAAAAATATAATTAAAATTAAATTAAGTTTATAAAAATAATATATTTAAACATTTTTATAATACTGGCATCTGTTCAATGGGTATTTTTTATAAAAAAATTAAACTTTTATTTGTTTGAACACATTCACTTAATGGGTTAAATTTCTATTTATTTATTTAAAGGGGAGCTTTCCTGTTTCTGATAATTTTATGACCCCTCATTGATTTTATTAACATCTCTTGACTTTTTTTTTTTTTTTTAAGTAGGAAAGAGTTTGGATTAACTTTAGATCTGAGATTTAGTGGAATAAACTTCAGTCTCGAAGATCATACAGTTGAAACAAAAAAGGGTTTGGCGAGAACTTTTATAATGAATCATAATTGAATGCTTCCATCTTTTTATTCATCCTTGAGCTTAAAAGTGTGTCTCCAATGCCACTTATCTTCAAGAGAAAGCATCTCTATGAGGAGGTAAATTAAGGCCTAGAGTTTTCCGATTACTGTTTTCAATAATCAGCCCCTGCGTAGGAAAGAGCAAGGGAGGATGAGCAGATTATCCAAAGACCTCCACTGCCTGCATTTATGCCGACTGAGGCTGAAGTGAATAAAAGGATGTGAGTGGAAAAATACCAGCAGGTTTTCATGCAAAACACAAGGATTCCACACACTAGACCTCATTTGTTTTTCGCTTAGCATTTTTCCATCCCCACACAGCTGAAGCCACATCATTGTGGGAATGTGATAAATCCATCAAAATTCCTGACCGAGTGAGCTCTTGGTTTTGTGACCATCCTCCGCCCCTAGAATTGGGCCATCTGCTGGCTGAAAAAACATTAAAAGACCTGTGGAAATTTCCAGAATTGCGGGTGTGGTAGAGCAATGTGGTTAACGGGGGAAGGACATGGAGAGAATTTGTGCTTGGGTGTTGTAGAAACGGTCTGACCAAGGGAGGCTTGACGGGAAGGTTGGAAAAGCATGTCCTGAGACTTAGGCAGCTTCTTGAATTCTGTACAGATTAAATTGAACTGTCTGTGCAGCAGAAGTGAAGGCTGATCCCGAATAAGGCACGTGTTTAACACCATGAAAGCAATCAGTAGTGCAAAGCTGGGTCAGTCTAGGATCTGCAGCGTTTCTGCCCTTGAGCGACTCATGAACCTTTCAATTCCATTGTTTTTTTTCACATCAGTAATAGATGTGGCCATTGACATTCTAAAAATTGCCATTGATAAGATCAATGTTCCTGATAAAATCCTGTTATGTGGCATCATTACAGCCTCTTGTTTGTTATTTGTCCTGCAGGTTATAATGCACCATCAACACAGAAAAGGTTTGAGTCTATAGCCAACGGGACACCCGAGGACTTGATTGCAGTCACTCTAAGCCTGAGAGTTTGAGTCACCTCTGACCCCCTGCTGTGCCCTCTGGTTGCCTGGCATTGCCTTTTCCATCCACTTCCAGTGAAGGAAGACTTAGGCACTCCCATTCCTGGTTCTTCTTCACTCGTGCCTTTTTACGGCTTTCCCAAGTAATCGATCTCTCCCAGACAAACGTCATTCGGTATTAGGTAAGCGCATGACTTATACATGAGACTTAGTGTTATATGTAGATGGTTTTATAGTGATTATAGACTGTGGCAGCTTTTTAGCCAGCAGCTAAAATGAGTGATACATTGTATTTGTTTTGTGTGCGTGGGTGAGGTTTATGTAAGATGCTCTGTGTGGGAAAGCTATTTTGAGGTAAAATCATAAAATTGGCTCCAAGATTTTGTATTTTTTGCTTTTGCAAAGGCTTAATTTCCAAAAATGATTCCCAACGGATATTTGATCTTTGAGGACGAAAGTTTCCTGGATTCCACCGTGGCCAAAATGAACGCCCTTAGAAAGAACGGACAGTTCTGTGATGTGAGACTTCAGGTAACACACCCTTTTTTAACCTTATTATTCTCGGTGTCATTTCAAGAAGGCTGAAACATGACTCGGGGAAGAAGAGTGTGTTTCATTAGACGCAGGTCCCGGATCTTTGAATGGCCTTTAGCTGTGTGACGTTCATTAACAAACAAAGCCAAACCCCCTGTGTTCAGAATATTTCAAAGAATGCTTGGAAGCTTTAACAAGAGATTTAAAAGTTAATTATCAAGATTAATTTCCTAAAAGACTTGTTTCAAATAGAAATATTGTAAGTTGTATCTAGATATTTGTTTTGGTAGACCTATTTAAAGGGATATTTCACCCAAACATTTTAATTCTGTCATATTTTACTCGCTCTCAAGTTGTTCCAAACATGCATGAGTTTCTTTCTTCTGCTGAACACAAAAGAAGATAATTTGAAGAATGTCGGTAACCAGACAGGTGACGGTAGCCATTGACTTCCAAAGTATTTTTATTTTTCCTTCTATGGAAGTAAATCGTTACGTCAGCTGTGTGGCTACCAACATTCTTTCATCAACTTTCATTTTTGGGTAAAATATCCCTTTAATGATGCTGCCAAGCTATTACTATTGCCAATACTTAATATTTGGGATTTGTTCAAATTTGTATAGCAACATACTAAAAACCACATACTGCACTTTAGAAACTGCATTGCAACATACTAAAACCCACATAGTATACTTTAGAAACTGCATAGCAACATAGTAAAAACCACTCAGAACACCTTAGCAACATTTGAAAGGCCAAATATCATATCTGAAAATTCAGATTTACTTCAGTTAATTTACTTTCTGTTTGTAAATTAAAACAAATGGTGCCTATTTCTTTGTTACAATGCCATCATAGACTTAAACATTGCCCTTTTTATCTCTGCAGGTGTGCGGCCATGAATTGATGGCTCACCGGGCAGTGCTGGCTTGTTGCAGTCCGTACCTGTTTGAGATCTTTAACAGCGACCTGGAACCTCACGGAATCTCCCATGTCAAGTTTGAGGATCTGGACCCTGAGGCTGTGGAGATCCTTCTCAACTACGCTTACACTGCCCAGTAAGAGACACACAACATGCAATCAACCAATCAGGGCCATCTATGGGCCCTTTTTTACCATATTAAAGGCTTCCCATTTGTGGCGATCAATGGTTTCTGATATTTAATGTATCTTTCTGCAGGTTGAAGGCAGATAAAGAGCTGGTTAAGGAGGTTTACTCTGCAGCCAAACGGCTCAAAATGGACAGAGTGAAGCAGGTAGGCATATTAAGCATGTTTTTGTGTATTGGTGACAGGTTTACTGTAGGTGAAGCCCTAACCTACTCTTTTGTACCGGCTACCAGATCTGTGGCGACTACCTTCTCTCCAAGATGGATTCCCAGAGTGCCATCTCCTATCGCAATTTTGCCAGCTGTATGGGAGACGGGCGTCTGCTGGGCAAGATCGACAGTTATATCCAGGAGCACCTTCTAGACGTGTCTGAACAAGAGGATTTCCTCAAGCTTCCACGCCTTAAAGTGAGCTGGCCTTTAACCTTTCGGGTCATGTACTATTCTTAAATGCTTATGCTAACCACTTACTTTCTTTTGGTCCGGTTTTTAGTTGGAGGTGATTCTGGAGGATAACTTGACCTTGCCTAGTAACGGCAAGTTGTATTCCAAGGTCATCAGCTGGGTGCAACGCAGCCTGTGGGAAAATGGCGAACCCCTGGAGCGACTGATGGAGGAGGTCAGTACTGCGCTCCACTGTGAGCTCCTCTCTCTCCTCCCTCACTTCTTCCCCCTCGTAATTCATCCCATTCACAGATTTAACAGGTCCGTTCACACCAGCCATCTTAACGGTAGAGGTCGGTTGGGTTTGTTCTCTTTGGCTTCCATATATATTTTTTTGTTTGCTCTCCCCCTTTACCCACAAATCACCCCGCGCCTTTAAGAATATACGTTTAGGTACAGAACGGGGCTGTTATACTCTCCGCAAAGGCGAGTGGGTAGTCCAGGTGAGCCAATCTAAAAGCCTCCTGAATGTTCAGTGCTGTGCAGTAACTGCAGCTACTCTTGTCTGCTCGCAGAGAGTGACATGGCATGTTGCCGTCCCAATGACATCTCTCTCTTCTCTAAGCAGGTGTGTGAGTGTGTGAGTGAGTGTGCGTTCTTTGGGAACCAGCACTAACAATTCTTCCTCCCCACTGATTTATCTCTCCTTAGGTTTATTAGAGCAAACATCAGCAGGATTCTCACAAGACTGAAGAAACCAAGACTGGGGGCCTCCAGGGTAATGAGTCAGTGAATGAAAGAAAATAACAAAAGAACAAGAGGGAGCCATGGTGAAACAAGTGCTAGGCTCCTCCTGTCTGTTTATCAAATGCACTCACCAACAGTACACAGTTCATTTAAAATGACACTTCAGATCTCCAAGTATCAATGCTTGAACACTTCAAGACATTCACATATTAAGTCCACCTCACGTACGACACCTCACACAACACAAGTCAACTCGCATATGCATGCATTGCAAAGTAAATTGAAGCATGTTACACAGTTGTTCATGCACACACTTACATTTTACATTTACACAGTATACATTTGAATACTGATTACGTACCGATGAAAGTAAAGGAATAGAGACATCGGCTTCATAATGGCACCTATAATGTCTTTTCTTCTAAATAAAGGAAGTGGAAACTGAGTGCAGCTTAGAGGGATGTTCTCAAGTTCCTCTCAGTTCCTAGTTCCTTTTAATCTGCTTTTGGACACATTCCCGGTAGGGATAGCCACAAGTACTCAAAAGTGACAGCTGCAATAATTGCATTACATGACTTTTTTTTCCTCATTTTAGAACATTTTACAGCAATCGGTATTCAGTAAACTATAAGAAGCTACTATAGCTATACACAAATGCCTCATTTGTAAAAAATTTTTTTGGATTTTCAGCATTATCTGCTGGTCCTAATCAGTTGGCATCAGCACCGTAGACAGTCGGTCAAGGGCATTTCCTTAAAAATGTGTTACTCGTGGTGCAAGACACTTAAAAACTGCAACTGTGCTGTACTCACTTAATATATCTGTCGAGTACCCATAGACAAAAAAATACAGAAATGCCCATTCCTAATCAACACTGATGCACGGATTTTTTTATTTATTACATTATTTCAATTTATTGTACTACTTTATTTAATTTCAGTGGATTTTTTTCAATTATTTTAACTGAATTTTGTATTTAATTTGGTTTTGAATTCACTTTTCTTTAAGCTTGAAGACGATCCAAGATTTTTTTTTTTAAATGAGGGACTCATTTTTTGAGCTGTTAAAGTTGAAAACAGCTAACCAGTGTTGACCTGGAGTTTATGTGATGACGTCTGATTTGACTAACCCCCTCAGCTGAGAAGATGGCTGCAGGATGACCCCCTGAACATGCACTGATGAAGCTTGTTTGTTTCCTTCTCCAAACTTAAATGAAGGTTCCCAAGATGCTTTGTGGCGAAAGTGTTGTGATCCACATTCTGCTGTTTTCAGTGCAGTGAAAAGTCCCGAAGATCTTCTGAAATGATCCACAGCAACACTGTGTTCATATTCTTAAAGAAGCTTTTTTTTTTACCAGCATCTTGCAGCGAACGAGCGCTATGGCCCTCCCCTTCTTAACTTTTCTTCCTTCCCTGACCCACGTAGTTGGGTGTTCTGTTGTCATGGAGACAGCCACATGGGTTTTGTTGTCGCTGTGTGTTTTGCAGGTGCAAACGCTGTACTATTCGGCCGATCACAAGCTGCTCGATGGGAGCCTGCTTGACGGGCAGGCTGAGGTGTTCGGCACTGAGGATGACCACATCCAGTTTGTGCAGGTACACAACCAGCGCCGAGCTTTTCTCAGGCTGGACCGCAGCAGACCCGTAGCGAATGCAGGATTTACGTGTAATGCTAGCAGAGCAGCTGCTTTGTTGTGCTGGGCTGTTGAGTCTGAGCGTTTTAAGGCTGAAGAGATCACGGTGTGTCCGTGATGAGTGTGTGGATTGGGTTTTAGTGCTGCTTATAGTGGACTTTACATTGGGATTAGATTAATGTAGATATAAGGTCAAAGGAATATTCCAAGGTTCAGTACAAGCTCAATCAAAAGCATTTGCGGCATGATGTTGATTATCACAAAAACTAATTTCCCCAAAATGAGAAGCGAAAATGTGAACGAGGCCAATTTGTACATTTTAAAATATTCCCCTCCAGTAGTATAGGTCAAAAAATGTAAACAATATGCATGTTAACATGATTTTAATGTGACAAGAAAATGACTCTTTAAACGTTCTATTCTAAATGTGAATCTTCGAGTTATATCCAACTCGGTTGCCATGACAAAGTAATGGCTAAAATGCCTGTAAAAATGAAGATTTAAACTGCCTTACAGCTCAAAAAATACATGGTGTAACAGAAGAATCAATGTATGTATAAAAGTGATAAGCTTCATATTTGTTTTAAAAATGAGCCCCCCATTCACTACAATTGTTAGTACCTTACCAAAACCTAATGGTTTGCTTTTAAAAGAAAATGAGACATGAGTCCAAATGATTTTTCTGGTAATCAACATAATGCCGCATATGATGTGGACTGCGCTTAACGTTCATAGAACCGGGAATATTCCTTTAACCTGATGTAGCCTGCATCTGATAAGTTGAGTCGGGTTTACGCCTAGACGGGTCTGGGACTGTGTGAGGTTGTATGTGTGTGGACCATGGGCTCGGAGTCTGTAGCTGCACTGTGCCTTTGCAGAAGAAGCCCCTACGTGAGAACGTACACCGACAGCTGAGCACCAGCTCCTCTGGCAGCCTCTCCCCAGGATCTGCCAAACAATCCTGCAAGCAAGAGTGGAAATACATAGCTTCTGAGAAGACAACCAGTAAGTTTGCACCTTTGATGCGTTCATCAGATCGTTGAGACTTCTCTGTGGTCCCTTCAAGTTATCTTTTCCTCTCCCCACAGACAATACATACCTGTGTCTGGCTGTGTTGAACGGCATGCTGTGCGTGATATTTCTGCATGGGCGCAGCAGTCCCCAGGCCTCGCCATCGTCCACACCTTGCCTAACCAAGAGTCTGAGTTTCGAGGGCCAGCCGCTGGAAGAGGAACCTGAAAAGCTGATGGCACCCATGCGATATGCTCGCTCCGGCCTGGGCATCGCTGCTTTGAGCGACCGACTCATCGCCGCAGGTTGGTGGACGGCACAAAGAAACTTCTGAATGTCAATCTTGCCTTTGTTAAAGGGATAGTTCGGCCAAAAATGATATTTAAGCCATGCATTACTCACCCTCAAGCCGTTCGAGATGCATATGTCAATCTTGTTTCAGACGAACACATATTCAGTTATTTTAGAAAATGTCTTAGACCCTTCAGTGGATATAATGTGAAGATACGGGGTCCAGCTCCTTCAAGTCCCAAAATGTGCATACATCCTTCACAAAAGTAATCCATTCAGCTCCAGGGGGATAAACGAAGGCCTTCTGAGGGTAATCGGTGCGGTTTTGTTGTAAAAATATACATATTTAAAACTTTATAGATGAAAATATCTGACTTCCGTCAACGATCGACGCGCGTTCACGGGTGATGGAAGTCGGCGTACGAGGTAGAACGTAGCGTAGGAAACGTCACGACGTAGCGTAGCGTAGGAAACGTTGGACGTTTGCTCTGCTCTCTGGCTGCGCCTGCGCGTCCATTCTACGTCACAAGGTTTTCTACGCTACGTTCTACCTCGTACGCTGACTTCCATCACCCGTGAACGCGCGTCGATCATTGACGGAAGTCAGATATTTTCATCTATAAAGTTTTAAATATGTATATTTTTACGACAAAACCGCACGGATTACCCTCAGAAGGCCTTCGTTTATCCCCCTGGAGCCGAATGGGTTACTTTTGTGAAGGATGTATGCACATTTTGGGACTTGAAGGAGCTGGACCCCGTATCTTCACATTATATCCACTAAAGGGTCTAAGACATTTTCTAAAATAACTGAAAATGTGTTCGTCTGAAACAAGATTGACATATGCATCTCGAACGGCTTGAGGGTGAGTAATGCATGGCTTAAATATCATTTTTGGCCGAACTATCCCTTTAAGCATCTCTGATCTGTTATTCAGGAGGCTACAATCGGGAGGAGTGCTTGAGGACTGTGGAATGTTACGACATGAAGAGTGACAGCTGGACTTTCATCGCTCCAATGAGGACTCCACGTGCTCGGTTTCAGATGGCCGTGCTCATGGTGTGTACATGGTCAAATGTGTATGAAGAAGTAGAACTTGAAAGTGCTGTGATATAACTTGTTTTTATCCAATCAGGGTCAGCTGTACGTGATGGGTGGGTCCAACGGCCATTCTGATGAACTGAGTTGTGGGGAGACTTACAACCCCAGTTCTGATGAGTGGACTCAAGTGCCAGAGCTCAGGACCAATCGCTGCAATGCAGGTAAAAAAATTATCAATTGGTTTTAGCCAGAATCTGTGCATCCCTTCAAGAGATTATGGATTTGTCCATTCAACACAAGAGAATACAGTAGGTTTAGATTAATCAATTATTGTTTTCTTTCTTCAGGTGTCTGCTCTCTGAACAACAAGCTGTACGTTGTTGGGGGATCAGATCCTTGCGGACAGAAAGGTCTGAAGAACTGTGATGTTTTTGACCCCGTGAGCAAGGCATGGACCAGCTGTGCCCCTTTAAACATCAGTAAGTCATGTTGATGACAAAAATATCCCCATAATTGCTTCCACAGGGGTTTCTGGCACTTAAGAGATCACGGCTTAAGTGTACAGCAGGGATTACACTGATAAAAAGCCAGATGGATCTGCAGAAATGGTTCTCAATGTTATTTTCGTGCATCTACAGGGAGGCATCAGGCTGCCGTGTGTGAGTTGGATGGCTTCATGTACGTGATCGGAGGCGCAGAATCATGGAACTGTCTGAACAGTGTGGAACGCTACAACCCAGATAATAACACTTGGACCCTTATTGCCCCAATGAACATAGCCCGCAGAGGAGCTGGAGTGGCAGTCTATGAAGGTAAGCAAAGGACAAATTGCCAGTATATGACCATTAAGCTTGCATATGGTGACTGATTTTTATTTTTTGTTGTCGTCCCTCTCAGGTAAACTCTTCGTGGTGGGCGGCTTCGATGGATCTCACGCCCTGCGTTGTGTTGAAATGTATGACCCCGCCCGCAACGAATGGAGGATGCTGGGGAGCATGAACTCACCACGCAGCAATGCTGGTGCGGCCGTGCTCAATGATGTCATCTACGCCGTTGGCGGCTTTGATGGAAACGACTTCCTTAACTCAGTTGAGGCCTACAACCCGAAAACAGACGAATGGAGCCCCTGTGCCGATGCCTTCACCAATTCTTAAGAGCCAGGGGCCGGGGAACCAAATGGGGACGGGGGGTTATCTCTCTCAAACTAACAGGCTTAGTGACGTAATCGTGCTTTGTGATGTCCTGTATGTATGCAGGAGGGTGGGCGGGTGGGTTTTTGAGGCGTGAGGTTGGTTCTCGTTGGGTTCTTCTTCACAGGAGTCACCCATGAGGCTGGTTTTTCTTACAGTGTTTGGGTGGGGGAGGTCCGTTGGGGGTTGCTGAAAGCAACATTAAGCCTTTGCATATTGCATACTTTATTTTTTGTTGTTGTAAATATCGTTTCTTTTTTCTTTTTTTCATTTTAAGAAGAATGCCAACATTTATTGCGCACTGAGTGTACCTTTTTTAGTTGAGTAGTTTTGAATTTCTCATTAATTTTTAGCGAGTTGAAGACAGGATTGATTGGTTGAACCCATTAAGGAAGTGATTTTTCTTGCTCACTTCATTTGAAGCTTCATGCTTATACAAAGCCTTATGTTACAAAACATTCAAACACATGGCTTTCCTTTTTGTATCATTAGCCATGACGTAGGATTACTGTACCAATCTTTAAAGATTGCCTTTTTTATATTTTTGATACACTGCGACATAACCAATAGATGGATGAGCTAGCAGGCACAAAACACCCATGAGTTTATGAACTCTAACCAGTGCCAGTTTAGTTACTCACATGCGTATAGTCAACCATGCTTCAGTGCTCTTGCACATTAGATCTTTTGTTACTATTTCTTTTGTTTGACTGATTCAAACAAGTGAGAGGATGCTCATTTCCTTCTTGATATCTTCTCTTTTTAATATTTTCTGTTTTATGCAATTGGAAGCAACAAAAGAGTTTTATTTTTTTGTTCCATGGTTTTGTTTTTTCCCTTAATTATTTGGCGGATAAAATTCTGTACTACATTTGTTATGAGCTGATATTTCCTTACTAATAAAACCATTTCAGCCTGTGAAATTATCTTGGTTTGTGTCACTAGAAACAATATTAAAAAGGTTTTGCACATTTTATCTCAAGAACTGAATTTTGGTTTGACTTTGTTACATGATTCTGGTAGGATTACACTAGTGTTTAGTTTATAAGTGGGTTTAGGATCAGATGAAGGGAAACGAGGCAAAAGAAAACTGGATAATTTATTATCAGACAATTTATTTCTCTTCTTATCCAACTTCCACACTCCATTCACAAATACTAACCTGTTTTAATCCTAGACAAATCACATTAGTCGTGCTGCCAGGAAGTAGGCCAAAATCGCAAGGTCTACAGGAGGGATTACAGGTCTTTTCTGGCACTTTATACTCGGGTCAGCCATGAAGTCACTGCAATAACCCTCTGACACATGTCTGAGGTTTCTACTGAGATAAGGAGGATTGAAAAAACAAGTTTTAGGTTTAACAAATTGTATCTTTTAAAAACCTATCTCTAGACCTTGTGGGGTGTTTAAAAATATATATTTACCTGTGACTCGTGTTTTTAAAACCGCGTTCTGTGAACCCCACCTAATTTGGCGTTCAAACAGCATCATAATATGGTTGCCATACTGTATTTGAGTCCTATATAATGACGTTCATACACCGTTCGGTTGTGTACTGGAGTGACACGCATTCAATAACTGAACTCACAGTCGTGGATTTTTAGGAAACTAATTTTGGCAGATCTGTGCTGTGTGAATGGAACTGTACAGGACAATTTGGTAGTCTGCAAGCATTTTAAGTAGGATTAGAACTACAGTATAATCTTTTGGTAACACTTTACTACTTAAAGCCTTTATAAATAATCCCTTATAAAAGTTTTATTTTTAATGCATTAAATATGCTTTGTAAAGCACCTTATAATGCATTCTATAGTCACAGTTATAATAAATGATAATATGTATGTTACTCCTTTAGAACGCAATGCATGACAAACAACCAATTTCAGATGTATCAGCAAAGATTATTATAATGTACATTATGAATTTTCTTTATAATGCATTATGCATAAAGCCTTAAGTTTTACCAATCTTTTTTCTTGCCCATATTGTAATTGTCTTTTGAACTCAGTTACCTATGAACACAGTCATTATCTTGCTTACGTCATTGAACGTTGGTGTAATCTCAAGACGGTTATTATTATCACTGTTCCCATAATCCTGTAAGGCCTCTCAAGCTGTGATGTCACCTTACAAACCAGAAACCCAGATTTATGCGTCAAAAAAGGATGACACATGATTGATGATCAAATTCTTTAATCAAAATGCAAATATATGTAAAGGAAAATATTCTTTTTGAACTATTCACAATATAATACAAATAGTACAATATCAAAACGTACACCAAATAAAACCAGAGTATATTAATAATAAGAAATCTGTCATAAACTACTGAGGTTCATGTTGGTGTTGTTGGTATTGCATGTGCAGAACTAAATATTTATAATGAGAATAAAAAAAGATAGCAGCTTATCAGACCTAAACAGTCTAAATATCGTAATTCACTGATTTTGTAACAAAATGTACCTTCTTTGAATCATGGAACAAATGAGTGGATTTCTGAATATTTTCCAGAAGGGTGCCTAGACCGATGCACAAGAAAATTGGCTTTCAAGACAGGGCTCGATGTTGCACTCACTAATTAGTGAGAGCCTTGGAGCAATAAATGTTGTGTAAGACAGCGTTATGAAGGAATACCTCCGTTTCTCTCTGAACACATAATAACCTGTTACCACAACAGCATGTGAACGTTAGAAAGACTCAGAATTTGAACATATGGCAATTCTACCTTCTTCCATGCAGTATAAAACACCAAAACCACCAACAGACCTATAAAAAAATTGAATCATCACTAAAAGAGTTAATTTTTCCCAGAAGGGAACACATTATCTATAAAGAAAGGTAAAATAATCAATAAATAATCCAATACAATTAGATTATTACTAGAACACGGTGTAACTTGATGAATTCTTGTCTATATTGACTCTTAGCCCTTGAAGCCAAGTTACTTTTGCATAACATGTCAGGGTCACGTGACTGATGCACTGACTCTGCTACAGGATGTTTTAAGGACAGAGAATCAGTAGGTTGGTATAGCTTTGGTTCCAGCAGATTATGACTCAGCTACTAAAAACCAGGTCGGTTTAAAGGAGTCTGGACCAATAGCAAGTAGACTGTTGGCTGGGTCCAAACATGGAAAGTGGGGTGTTAAATCAGGGCCAAGAGCTCAGAGCGGCAGCACAGTGATCTAGATTTGCATACAGCTCAGACAGCTGCGCACCACCCACACACAGCTTCTCCCTGAGGACAAACAGACACACACAAGACATCTCGTTTATACATTTTTCTATGATATATATTTTGTTTAGGAAAAATGCAGGTTTGGAGCAACATGACAGGTAGTATTTAATGAACATCTTTGTATATAAATATATAACTTTTGTGTTCACTTAAATAATAGCATTTGGAATGACATGAAGGTGAGTAAGTGATGATGGTTTACTATTCATTTAAGGATAACATTGGAAAGCATTCTTCATTGTTCGCTTTTTGATAGAATGGTGTGCAAAGCAAGCGATAAAGATTTGGTCAGCATAAACAGTTGTGAAATGTCCCTGATCGTCCCTGCTGTTTCACTTCACACAGGACAACTTCCACAACATTGCCTAATTTTCCAAACAGGAAGTGGATGTCTCGTATGCAGGAAGTGAAAAGGTCAAGAGAAGGTGGCTTTTATTCTATAATGTTGTTTATTCTGCAATTCATGACCTCTTTAACACAAGGCAATCTCAGTGTGCCACAAACGTCATATATCTACATGAAATGCTTGTCTGACTAAAACAAAGTTATTCTCAATGTTTAATACTAGCGTGGTTCATGGGAAAGGAAAAGAATTTAAACAATTGTAGAAATCTCTGAGTCAGTCATACCCCGCCTGCTCTCTTTCCCTGGTACTGTGGTTCATGACTGACTTCTCATCTCTCTCATTCATTATCTCCCTCTTTCTTGCTACCTGTCGCTGCTTATTGCCTTAGTTTTTCGCATCTTGTGTTCCCCAATGGATTTTTAAATAACTAAATACCAAAAAAGGATTGCATGCACTTTTTCATTCCCAGTGCACACCCTCACGAGCTGATTTAGGTAATGACGGGGTAGGGTATGGTGGAAATTAAGAGCATGGGTCAGTTGCATAAACCGTTGTATAAAGGTTGCATAGCTGTTAAGACGGTGTCTTAAGATCTAGTATGACCCACTAGCAGTTTATCAAGGGATAGTTAGTCTTACTTTTCGGTATCAAATTAGGTAAATGTACGTTTTTGTGTAACTGACTTAAAAACGAAATGAACAGTCTTAAAGAAGAAATTTCGATGACTAACTTGTAAGACTAGTCTAAGCGGTTTATGTAACCGCCCGCTGTCTGGACTTGGAATGTTGTCTTTGCTCATTTTTTCATAAATTACAGTTCTGACAATGAAGTTAGGTTCAAGGTTATATATTCACATTTTTCCTTACAAGCCTACTGCATTTTAGATTATGGGAGGCACTTCCGGTTTGGGGAAGCTCCACTCAAAAAGATTTCAAATAATCCTTATCCATCCACTGAATGAGCTGTAAAATTTCCTTCATGTTCAGACTTCAAGAGAATAACAAAACGCTTGGTATTTTAATGTAACGTGGCATAACAAGAATATCTATGATGAGCTCTTTTCAGTCGCTGCCTTCTTTTATCCTGATTATTTTCTTTTTTCTTTTCGGCTGTAACAGAATGAAAAAGGACAACATATACTGCTCATTTGTGGTCCGCTTTCCTGATTTATTTACAATATATCCCCTTAATAATTTACTGGAATGCATAAAGAATCTCTAGTTTTTCTCCCCAAATCCTTGCGTCTCTTTCCGGGCTTGTTTTCACACAGATGCTTTAAAATAATTGTCTCCCATTTTCACTTCTAATCCCCATTAGCAGTGTTTACTGGAATGTTTTTAAAGAAGGTAAATGTAATATTCATTGTCTGTCAAAATGACGAAAATCACTTATTCATGGTCTGTGTTAGTAATGTGTTAATGCTTTTAGACTTTTAAATAGCCTTTTAATGTTCGATGGTTAAAGGGTGAGTAGAATGATGTCACTTCATTCAGTTTTTGAAAATGGTTATTATTGTGTTTATAGATTGAACCATTTACTGATTGTTAACAGTTTAACAGAAGTTATTCACATAATTCGTGCAAAGCGTCATGGGGCGTAGGAAAAAGGTGGATGCACTCAGCAGCCATGGCAGCAACTCAATGCATAATGGCATGTAGACATGGTCAGGACGATCTGCTGAAGTTCAAACTGAGCATCAGAATGGGGAAGTGTGGCGGCAGGACGAGGCCGGTGGCGTGAGTGAAAATGAATGACACCTGTTAGACGCACCGCTCTCGCATCTCTCACGGAGGAGCGGAAGCATAAAAGGAGGAGTGACGATGGTGAAGATCGAGAGAGGAACAGGCCTGATTTTGTTGTGTTTTGTTTTGCTTTTGTGTAGCCAGCAGTCGTCCGTGAGGGATCCTTCTGTTTTTGTATTTGTTTATTTTATTATTAAAAGTGTTAAATGTTCGCCGGTTCCCGCCTCCTTGTTCCCTGAATCTTAAACTCTGTTACAGGAAGAAAGATGATTTAAGTGGGTTTGAATGTGGCATTGTTGGTGCCAGATGGGCTGGTCTGAGTATTTGACAAACTGCTGATCTTTTCAAGCACAGCCCTCTCTAGGGTTTACAGAGAATGGTCTGAAAAAGAGGAAATATCAAGTGAGGGGCATTTCTTTGGGCGAACATGTCTTGTTGATGCCAGAGGTCAGAGGAGAATGGCCAGACTGGTTCGAGCTGATAGAAAGGCAACAGTAACTCAAATAACCACTCGTTACAACCGAGTTATGCAGAAGAGCATCTCTGAACGCACAACATGTTGAACTTTGAAGCAGATGGACTACAGCAGTAGAAGAACACACCAGTGCCAGTCCTGTCAGAACAGGAATCTGAGGCTACAATTCCCACTGGTTTACCAAAATTGGACAACAGAAGGCTGGAATAACATTGCCTGGTCTGATGAGTCTCGAATTCTGCAGCGACATTCAGATCGTAGGGTCAGAATTGGCTGTAAACAACATGAAAGCATGGATCCGTCCTGCATCTATCAATGGTTCAGGTGGTGTAATGGCGTGAGGGATATTTTCTTGGCACAATTTGGGCACCTCATTACCAATTGAGCAACATTTAAATGCCACAGCCTATACCAGAGTATTGTTGCTGACCATGTCCATCCCTTTATGACCACAGTGTACACATCTTCTGATGGCTACTTCCAGCAGGATAACACGCCATGTCACAAAGCTCAAATCATCTCAAACTGGTTTCTTGAACAATGAGTTCACTAAATTCAAATGGCCTCCACAGTCACCAGATCTCAATCCAATAGAGCATCTTTGGGATGTGGTGAAACGGGAGATTTAGACTTTTGGATGTGCAGCCGACATATCTGCAGCAACTGCACGATGCTATCATGTCAATTTGGACCAAAATCTATCTATGCCATAAAGAATTAAGGCACTTCTGAAGGCAAAATGGGGCTCAATGTGGTACTAGCAAGGTGTACCTAATAAATATATATTTATTAAGCTTATTCATATATTGTGTATTATGTTTTTTTCTATTTTAATATATTTTAAAATCCAATTTATTCCTGTGATGCAAAGCTGAATTTACAGCAGCCATTACTCCAGTCTTCAGTCACATGATATATATATCTCATGCACTACAAAGTGTTGGCTTAGTTGCCATTTGTAGTGAACACATAAAAGACTTTATTCCTCCAGCCTTGCAATTATACGCTCAACAACAGTGCTGCCATGGCAACCGTACAACATGTCGGCAGATCTCCTTCACCAGACAGCAGAGTAAATGCTTTATATAGCCAATCCTTAAAATCAACAAAACAGATCATAACACCCCAGTGATGGTGCTTGCTCAAAAACAAGCATGCAACACTGAACATCTGACAAAAGCTGCAGCAGCGTCACAGCCGTTGTGAGTTGACAGCGTCAGTGCAGCGCCTGGTTGCTTAGATATCAATCCCTGCTGAGAGATTCAGCACCTAGAGACAATATGTTCATGAACAAATTCAATGAATAACAGTTTTTTGTTTCACAAAACATGTTACTTTCCATTTCAGATTATTAAAGGGTTAGTTCACCCAAAAAATTAAATTGTGTCATAATTTACTGTGACCCTCATGTCGTTTCAAACCCGTAAGAATTGAAGCTCTTTTTGAGGAAATCCGATTTCTGTCCCTCCATTGACAGCTATGCAACTACCACTTATTTAACACTTCAAAAAGTTCATAAAGATAATCGTAAAACTGATCCATATGAAATAAGCAGTATAGTCCAAATTTTCTGAAGAGACACACGATCACTTTTTAAGATGAACAGATTGTGGAAGCTCAAACGTGCTGCATAACACACAAGAATTAGACTCATTGGTTCTCACCTTTCAAGCATGCACAACTGATGTGTGAGTTGATAAATGTTTATATGTAAATAAAAACTTAAATTTAATCTGTTCATCCGTGTCTCTTTAAAAAAAATTGGATTAAACTTTTCAATTCATATGGATTAGTTTTACGATCTCTTTATGAACTTTTTGAAGCGTCTTAGAGGGATAGAAAGCCAATAGGCTTTATGCCGAGCGTCACGTGACCAAGCCGGAAAACAGATCGCATCGCTTTCGATTCAGGTCTTTTGTATGTGCTTCATGAAAATGTTTGCGGTTTTACTCAAGATAACTTAAAAGGAGCAAGCAAAAATTATCATAACCAATGTCCCTCGCATGTGCAGATTGATATTTAAAAGTTTTTAATTTTTCTTCTTCACACTAACGTTTATATTTAAATAGCATATAACATCAATAACAAAGTGAACTTAGTAGGTTAGCTGATTACCTTAAAAATCCATAGATATCGTAGTTAGTTCTTACGGCCGTTAACACTTTCTCTGAAAAGCGGATGCAATGAGACCCGTTTCCCGGTTTGGTCACGTGACGCTCGGCATAAAGCCTATAGACGGATAGAAAGCTTTATCTTCATCAAAAAGATCTTCATTTGTGTTCTGAAGATGAACGACAGTCTTATAGGTTTGGAATGACATGAGGGTGAGTAATTAATGAGGTAACACTTTAGTTTAGGGTCCAATTCTCACTATCAACTATTTGCTTATTAGCATATTACTAGGATATTGGCTGTTTTTTAGTACTTATAGTTATAAAGCACATATTAATGCCTTATTCTGCATGCCCATATTCTACATCCATTAATCCTACAAATTACCTTAATTTAACAATACCTTACTAACTATTATGTGTAAAGGCAAAAGTGGCATTTAATTAAATTTAGTTAAAAGTGTGACCAAAAGTGAGAATTGGACCCTATTCTAAAGTGTGACCATTAATGAAATTTTTGGGTGAATGACTTTAATGAATCTTTAGCCTACAAAATCAATATCTCGTGGAATGACAGCCCAACTGAAATCTTTCTAAAGTTATAAAATGTTCAAGGTAGCCGAAGCAAAGCCTGATTCAGCAACTTACTGAGACCAGTTAGGTAAACGGTCACATTGAAGCAACTGATGGGTGTTATTCAGTTTGGGTACATGATCAGATTATTGTCTCTGTGTATTAACATACAGTACCTGACAGTACCTTAATAAAGCATGCATTTGACACACGTGGATAAGTGTGTGAAATCAGGTCACTGAAGTCTTGGATGTCACGACTCACTGACCTCGCTGAGGTAAGTGAGCTAAAGATCAGCTGTCAACCGCTCCACAAATATGTGTGCGAGCGTGTAGCTACACTTGACTGATAAGGTTAATCAATGAATGTTTTCTCCAGCCCTGAAGACACATCCTAGCAAAGCCATGACAAGCACTTTGCAAATGGAAATCCTGCTCAATAAATCATTACAAACAAGAGACACATTAAGAAACCGGAAATGACAGTGAATGACACATGATGAAATTCATGCACACATTTTTTTTTAACACGCAAATAACACCACCCCCCCCCCCCCCCCCCCCCCAAAATTACACTATGAGAATATTAATTATTAAATTAATTAGGGTGAAAAATAATAGATAAGAAAGACTTTGCTCTGGAGCATCCAGTTAAATAACTTAACATACATATTCATAAGCCGTTCTTTCACCATAGTAGGATTAGTAGCTAGTGAGTTGAATAGTACACACCCCAAAGCAAATAAAAATGAAATTATTATTTTATTAAATTATATTATATTGCATGTCAACTGGATCCCTCTCCCACACTATCCTGGGAAAAATTAATTCATGAATTAATTCAGGAATTTTATGGTTATCAAGAAACCGCAGCATCAAATAGCCTGAGGTCTTAAGCTCCGCCCCTTTTAGAGTCTCTACTTCAGTAACACAACATAAAACCACATCCTACTGTAAATCCAAATAATTAAAAGCACAATCACATCTTTATATATTGAATGATTCTCATTCATTTGTAGCATTATATTCAGCACTCCTCATTAGCATGGGGCTTCATCAACATCATCAAAATCAGCACATTGGCAGTGTGAAAATCTTTGAGACAAGATAAAATATGTGTACGTTCAGTTTCCAGTTAGGACAAGTTCCACAAACACCTTTGTACACCGCTGGGAATAAATTGCGAAATATCTTTACCAGGAATGTGTATTCTGGCAAACGACTTTGGGGAAAGCGGTGATGCATCATTAAATGCATTCTGTGTATCATTAATGCCTTCCTCGGTGCAAAAGTGTGATTTAGAGTTCACAAGAGGACAGTTAATACCATAACCTGTTATTACACAGGTGCCACATTAGTGAGAATTATTGCACAGATTGCAACGCAATGTGAGCGATCGAGAATCTATTCAACATAAGGATCTAAACTCAATACACATACATACACACAGTACACAAGATCGCACAGGACTTCTCCGGTTTGCCTGACATTAACATGCAATGAAAGAGATTATGTGAGTTTAGTTAGTACAGAAGCTTGACTAAAATGCACCTGAGGTATGAAATTGGTGATGAGATTAAAATGTAAAAGCTTATTCATAAGCAACATCTTATAAATGCTGACATTTTATGTTTCTGGACTATAGCTGTATGATTTGATTAGCTGAAAGAGAATTTATTTTATATGAAATTACAATTCTATCTGGACATATGCCAGAACTATACAATCAATTTGAAATTAAATTGAGATTTTGAATCAAAATCTACTATGAGTAAATACTGCATTTATATCCAGATACTTCCATTCAAAATCTGATCAAAATACCCTAACTTTTGTAACTATGGAAAAGACATTGCTGTTATTTTTGATAAATTTAAAGCTTTCTTGCTGAATAAAAGAATTTATTTTTTTCAAACTTACTGGCCCCAAACTTTTGAACAGATCACCAAAAAGAACTCTAATGCAGCATATAAACAATGAACAGAGGATTCACTTTGCAATTTAACCATGGCAGGCATGATGTCGAGGATTCACAGAACTGTCTTCTGAGGTTTGGGTAGGCTTATGATGCAATAACACCCTTAAGGCAGAAACTCAATGGCCCTACGAGACAGTAGATAGCTGCTGAGACCTGCCGAAGCGAGTGCTGACCTGAGAACAGCATGAAGAACTGCTGAACTGCTGAATGTGGGTGGTGTTCAAACCATTACAACAGAACAAACCGCATCGTGCACGTAGCTTAGTAAATGAAAGCAATACAAGCTGTGAGTATGACTTAAAGATAAGCTAATGAGTCTCACTATCTCTCATAACTCTTGACTAACCGGTATTCCTGTTGAGACAGAAAATCAAACAGGTCCCTGGCAGTGAAACGTGGCTCCATAGCAGCAATCTGAAAGCAGAAAGCACATCTGTTAATGTAAAGTACAGTGTATAGCTCAACACACACGTAGGACATGTATTGCTGCACGTATTGTTGATCTTAGACCTCTTGGTGGTTATTTGATCTGACCTAAATGAGATAAATGGTAATTCTTCATGTCAAAAACAAAATATATATACACTACATTTCATAACTTTAGAGTCTGTAAGATTTTTTTTTAAATCAATACTTTTGGTATCACTTTACAATAAGGTTTAATTTGTTAACATTAGATATACTAACTATTGTTTAATACGGGTCATAACAAGTCAAAAAGGTGGATATGACCTTTAGTGGCCGTTTTGTTCTTACCTCACTGGACTGAATAAAGGAGAGGAGTGACTGTGCATCCTGAACACTGCTGTCCGCAGATAACAGTCTGTGGGATCACATTATAACAGGTATGACATTCCACATGTGCAATTACTAGAACATCAACTGTGTGGGTATTGCCTGATATGCAAATAAGGATCCTGTGTGTGATTTTAAAATGCATCAGTCAACCAGAGCACGCTTCTATATTTAATATTAACCACAAGAAAAGAGACATCTAAAGATTACAATGAATAAATGTATCAGATGAATCATTAAATCTATCAGAAAATCATATGCAGGGTAGTGTTTTCTAGTGTTTACTGAGCCTATAATTGAGTTTGGATCACAAAAAATTGTAAATTATTAATCACCACATTTACTCATTACCATCTGTGTGATGATAGAATTGACATGTTTGATGATGGCAGAAACATGTCCAAGATTAAAGCCTGTGTCCGCAGCACATAAGTGACAAGGACACAGGATAACTGCAACAGCAGAAGACGTTTCTGGTACACAATCTAGCTACATAACAAAGCTGTGCTACATGTGCACAACCCTTCAAAAGTTTAGGCTCGGTAAGATTTTTTTAATGTTTTAAACTTTCTTATGCTCACCAAGGCTGCAAACATACACTAAAAACAGTAATATTTTGAAATATTATTACAATTAAAAATAACTCTCTTTCAGCATCATTCTAATATGATGATTTGGTGCTCAAGTATGGAAAAAAATACTATGGAAGTTGTAATACTATGAGTTGGAATACTATGAGTTGTAAAGGAATAGTGAGCAACGGAAGTGAATCACACAGACACACTCACACAGGATCAGGGGAGGGTTTGATTTAGATTATATACTGACAATTATGAGAATGAAGACTTCTGTCCTCTACATGATCAGGAGACTAAGGACACACACTGAGCAAATTCTTTTGGGAGGCACATGACTGGAATGGTTATAGACCCTGGTAAGACTGTACAGTTCTTGTGAGTTGGTTTATGTGATTTATGAGGACAGAAATTTGTATAATGACATGTGTATTACACTGGTATTACAACTTATGGGTGGTTTATGAGGACTTTTGAAATGTCCAATCAAATGGCTTAAAAAACATAAAAAACAAAGTTTTATTAAAAAATTAAAAATCCAGCATGTCTCCTGTGATGGGTAGGATTAGGGATAGGGGCAGTGTAGGGGATAGAATCAGTTTGTACGGTATAAAAACCATTACGCCTATGGAGAGTCCTCATAATGCTGTTGCACCAACGTGTGTGTGTGTGTGTGTGTGTGTGTGTGTGTGTGTGTGTGTGTGTGTGTGTGTGTGTGTGTGTAAATGGGGTTCCATCAACTGTTTGGTTACCAACATTCTTCAAAATATCTTCTTTTGTGTTTCGCAGAACACCGAGCAACTTGAAGGTTAGAAAAGGATGACTTATTTTCATTTTTGCGTGAGCTATCCCTTTAACGCACGGATAAAACAGCATAGCCTGTAAAGGGAGGTATAGGGGAGGAAGAGGAGAAGAAATGTAGAGTAATTCAAGGGGCAAGACGAACTAGGGAGCAGAAAGAAAAAGCTATTTCAGCAGGAAAGCCTGAATTATGCATGCTTTTCCTCATTCAGGGGCGCAGGGGGGATGGAAAGGAGTAGAACAGCGCATTTGTGTGCGTGTGTTAGCTCTGATGACTCATCTGTCTGCTTTCTGCACATAAAATGAGTCTAGCTGTTTCCATGGAGACAGCACCTAATCTCCCTTCAAACCTTGTCATCCTGCCTTCTCAGAAACAATCAATGGAGAACCAGAGTGGACTCAAATGACCAACAATAAAATGCAGTGAAAACTGTCAAAACAAACCCAAAGGGAACCTGAATCTCAAATGAACACTATGACATTGAGTACACACCATCAGTCAGTGGGGTCATCAGCTTGAGTGAATAAGGGTGAATAAAGTAAATAGGGTTGATGGGTAAAGGGTGACATTACTGTCAGACAGATAACTAATAGAGTGGAAAGGCACATGGCTATATCTGATCATGTAACTGGGAAGGAGAACACTGTTTAAAAGACAGTGGTTTAAAACGAAGTTTAAAGTGCTTGACTTCATTTAGGCAGGACATTGACCCAGGCATTATTAAATAACTCACACTTAAGTTTGGAATTTCTTTTCTTTCGCATCTTCCTTGAAACGCAAACTATATAATAATACTCTGCCATAATTAAAGTCAATGTCTTGAATAAAATGAACAAGTTGGAGTGTAAATCAATTTTAATGCACTGATGCAAAAGCGTGGGGTTTTGTGTGAAAATAAAGGAGCATATAATCAATTAGATGGAAAATGCAGCACAAGTTTCACATGACAAATCATTCATTTGCAGTGCTGAATGAAGTGTATGCTTCAACTCCTCTCTCTGTTGAACAAAGATTTTTGGCACTGAGACAAAATAATTTATATAGTGTAAAAGTAATAATTCACTTGATTTGACAACTGGAACTGAGCTTTCTGACAACCCAAAAATAAGATCTTCATGCATGCCACATTCCCAGAGTTTAGATTTATTAGATACCTTATTATTTATTCGAGATTTATAGTCATTAAGAGGCCGTGAATGATATGAGCAGGCAGTTTAATATGCCAGCGAGGCAAATCATGTCTGCTATTACACTCCAACATAAAGAGCTGTCTCTGTGTAACAGCTATGACACGCGCCACAGTCTCTGTTCCCGAGATGCAGAGATCTTATTTTAGAGGAAAAATTGCCATGTCACGGTACAATCCGTCTGCCTACTGCTATGAGTTGTAAAGGAATAGTGAGCAACGGAAGTGAATCACACAGACACACTCACACAGGATCAGGGGAGGGTTTGATTTAGATTATATGCTGACAATTATGAGAATGAAGACTTCTGTCCTCTACATGCTCAGGAGACTAAGGACACACACACTGAGCAAATTCTTTTGGGAGGCACATGACTGGAATGGTTATAGACCCTGGTAAGACTGCACAGTTCTGTGTTGTGTGTGTGTGTGTGTGTGTGTGTGTGTACCTCTGAAGAGCCTCCAGTAGCTGTTTCAGTGCAGTAGAGAGCCTTTGCAGGCAGGAGAGGGCGTCCTGAGGCAGAGGTGAGGTAGATCGCAGGCTGGGCTCGGTGGTTCCTGGAGTGTAGTGGAGTGCTGAGAACAAAGCTGAACTGAAGAGAGAGAAACAAGCAACGCAGTAAAGTTTCTGTTTTGTTTTTTGTTGGTATAGCTTTAATAGACAAGTGTAAAACCTGATCTGCATTCCTTTAAAAAGTGTAATATTTTAGCAGAGCATATTGATGTAACCTAGCCTGACTTCGTCATACTCATATTCTAGTCAGAACATGAGTCTGAAATTGGTCCATAGGGCTTTGATTATGAGGCGTGTCTTAACCGAACCAGGAAAAACAACAACTCTGCACTCAATTGGATAGACCGACAACCAATCAGAGGAACGCAGTAAGTGACGTATGTTGAGCAACGCATTGTTATCAACAGAACTCAACTGCATGCACTCTGGAAAAAGTATGAAAAAAATAATGAGTGTTAACGATCTTTGCCGGTGTTGCAAAAATAACTTAAGGACTCGCGGAGTAGGCCTAATTGCATGCAAACACGAAAAGCATTTTTGAAAGAAATACGTTTGATGACGTGATGATTACGTTACTGGATGGATTATCTGTCCATCATCGTATAAAGCCCGCCCTGGCAATTTGATTGGTCCGAACATTTTTTGGCTGATCATAATTACTCCTCAATGGATCGAGTCCAGACCGAACTTCCCGACCAAAAAATGTTGTGGGCGGGGTTCGGGCTGGCATCCAGGCTAGATGTAACCTATATTGAATACAAAACACACATTCACAGGAAATAGATTTCTAATGGTTTGGAAAGAAGTCAAAGGCTTATATATTATTTATTTTTTTTAAATATAATTTATCCCTGTAATGGCAAATCTGAATTTTTATACTCCCGTCTTCAGTCACATGATCCTTCAGAAATCATTGTAATATGCTGATTTGGTGCTCAAGTACAATTTTTCTAATTATAAATGCTGAAAAAAGTTTTATATTGCTTTATATTTGTCTTCATTTTTTGAGACAGTTCAAAAGAACAGCATTTATTTCAAAGTGAAATATTTGAAACATTATTGATGTTTTTACTGTCAATTTTGATCAATTTAATGGATCCATGCTGAAAAAAACTTTTCATGTCTTTCATAAAAAAGAAAGAAACCCGAACTTTTTAATGGTAGTGTATGTTGTCTCTCTTTGTCATGGTCTCTCTCACCTTATCTGGCACACGTTGTTCCAGATGCTCTCAAACAATGCCCAAACTTCCTGATGAGATGTCAGAGGAGGTGGAGCAACATCCTCCTCTATCTCTGTCATTAGAGAGTCCTCATTTTTAGAGTCATCATCCTCTACTGGAGCTTTCAGAGACTGTCAAACACACAATTTATGAGTAATCAGAATGAAAAAATTAACCATTTTTAAATCTTTATGAGACTGACCTGTAGTCTTTGCTGTAGCATATGAAGGGTCGAGAGAGCATGAGCTACATGACCGTTGTACTGAGATCTGCTAGCCAGTGCCGACAGCAGCTCTGCAGCCAATGTCACAGCACTGTGAACAGATCTGTGCTCTATGGACCTGTCTACACACAGATATAACATAATATGAGATATTTATATTTATTGATCGATCGATCGATAGATAGATCGATAGATAGATGATGTCACTGCTGAAGAAAAAAAAGTGAGGATAGCAGCTTAAAAAGACAGAAGTGGGCAGAAAACAAAGGTTCACAAATGTGTCTACAGCGGGACTGGGAGGAGACCAGATTATAAAAGGTCATCGCCTCTGGCCACATCACTAACCCACTAACACAAAAGTCACAAAATGAGTGAAGGACACTCCCTCAACTCCATAAAGTGCAGTAAATCACATTTAGGTGAGAACAGGAGGCCCCTGGTACTTTTCCACCCCTCCACTACCGAACAAACTCCCTTCCTCCCCTCTGTGGGCCTGGGCTTATGGCCAAAGGCAGCAGAAAAGAAAGGCACAGTCATACTCCTGCTGCAGTGATTGGCAGAATGAGGTCAAACTCATAACTACACACACTGCATGAGAAGAGAGTGTGCACAAGTGTGGGATCAAAACCACAGAGATGCACATACATACACACAAACACCAATTATACTGGTGTTTAAATAACACATTTAATGACATTATGAGAAACTGAAGGACATAGAGAAGAGTAGGTAGAGCAGCCCTAAAAATATATGTACTGTCCTTTGTCACATAGAAATTAGCCTAGTTTATGTGAAAGAGATAATAACTACACAAGTGTGACAGAAAAAACAGAATAAAATAGAATGGAATTCCAGTGCTATATTCACATATTTTAATTACTCAAGAGATTTTGAGATTCAACAATATTCAGAGATTCAAAAAAATAAATAAAAAAATTAGTTTGACAAAGATAAATAATAAATAAATTAATGCATGATTAAACTCATAATTAGGAGTAAAAAAAAGTCTATTAAGAATTTTTATAAAAACGTTTGTGCTCACCAAGGCTGCATTTTTTAATCAGAAATACTGTAAAACAGTAATATTGTGAAATAAATATTATTACAATTTAAAATTAGTTTTCTAATTTAATATATTTTAAAATGTAATTTATTCCTGTGAAAGCAAAGCTGAATTTTCAGCATCATTACTCCAGTCTTCAGTGTCACATGATCCTTCAGAAATCATTCTAATATGCTGATTTGGTGCTCAAGAAACATTTCTTATTATTATCAATGTGGAAATTATATTATTTCTGCAGTTGTTCTGCAGGATCCTTTGATGAATAGAAATTCAAAAGATCAGCATTTATTTGAAATTTTTCAAATTGTTACTTTTGTAACAATATATTATAAATGTCTTAACTGTCACATTTGATTCATTTTTTTGCATCCTTGCTGAATAAAAGTCTTACTGACAAATCACAGACCCAAACTTTTGAACGGAATAGAATTGAATAGAGAATAAATAGAATCAATTCTAAAATGTGACAATTATAATACAATTTAAACAAAAAAATAGAATTCCAATGTAGAGTAGAGCAGAATTCAAATATTTTTATTATATATTATTATTTTATTTAAACAATCAAATTGAAGTTACAAAGTATGACACTAAAGTAGTGAGACATACTGTACATACCTGAACAGAGACAGTCACTCAGCATCTCCACAGAGCTGAGCAGGCTCCTCTTTATAATGCTCCCGAAGACAGCGATCCAGTGCTTCTTAAAACACTTGAGCAGCCCATCCAGACTCCACGGAGGCTTCACGTACACGATCTGCATTCACAAACAGACAGATCAGGTCACAGAGAATGGGGCTACAGTAGATGAACGTCAAAAAAAAGAATCTGAGCCCTGAATCACACTTTAGAGGAGACTAATACATTTACATGAATGTGAAGCAGCTTTAAATATTAGCTTCATATAACATTTATAGATGAATTAACTGTCAATGGCCACAGAGAGTGCAGTGGTACCTCAGTCCACAGGTCTCCATAAGCTGCCTTCATCTCCTCCTCAAGCACCTCAGAGAGCACCCCCTGTAGGCAGGACTCCAGCAAAGACACACATTCACTCAACTGTCGCTCCTCCGCTGCATTGCTGCTCCTGTTCTTTTGCGGTACTTCCTTCTCTGCTTCGTTCACATAGGGAGGTGGCAACAAAATTACTTTACTAAGGCCTTTGTAACTAATTAAGAAAAACACAACTAATGAAGCAAAAACAGTGATATTGATGAAGCAAGTGTCAGTAGCAGACCTTTATCTACATGTCCAGCTGTGGGCGGCACTGCAGGGTGAGCATGAAAGCAGTTTAGGATTGTAGATCTTGTTCCCTCCACCTCTTTTACCAAGTCTGCCTTACTCAGGGCCTTCACCCCACTGAGCAAAGCCTTGCTGCACAAGTTCTTATCATTGCTACAAAAAGATTCCATAGAGTGAGAGAGAGAATATAAAAGTAAGCAGTAAGAATTGTTGTCCTCTACCTTCAAAATGAACATTCTTCAGGGTGACACTAATGGCTGAAATATAATCATTAAATCACATAATGTTCATTCATAAAGCAAACACATGGCCTCCTTGCATTTAATTAACTAGCTGTCAAATGACAAGATATCAAACAAATGGGAATGTCCTTAATGTGGTGCAGACATGCCTAGAGGTGAAACAGAGGTATGAGTAATGTACTCACGTGCAAAGAACTAGAGCTCCCTCTGGATACAGAGCCTGGTACTGCAGACAGCACTCCAGCACTCTGTCATCATTGTTCACAACACCAGGCCCACCTAAGAGAGAGAAAAGACAAAGTCATATAATCCATGTTATACACTGTAGTATGCCAGATTAGAAGTGATCCAGCCTGAAAATACAACGCCAAAGGAGTCTGTATTGCATAATGGGTAACGCTTCCTTTTACAGTACAGTACTTACAGTGTATACTTACTACTAGAAAGTCCTGGCTAATATAAGGTAAGTACATGGAACGAGGGGTAGGTTCAGGGTTAGTACTAGTTATTACCCAGTAATTGTAGTTACTAAAATAAGTACATAGTATTTACATGGGTAACTGGACTGTAAAAGGAAGGGTTACCGCATAATGTTTCCACTGGATTTTTGAAGTATGCACCCATACATGCTTTTAGAGTCAATGCTGCCCATAATCCCTTATTATTTATATCATATTACTATTATAAACTTTCTTAATATTTAATTAATATTTTTTAAATATATTTAATTAGCTTTTTTTTTTTAGTTCATTTTTATTGAATTTTAGCAAATCCAACAATTCTAATATTCATATAAGATTTTAAAGTTTTTAATCTAATATTTATTTTATTTCAGTTTTCATTCATTTTTAAAATAGTTTTAGTCAACAATAACGCACTTCCATAATGCAGCTGAGTGGTAATATTTGTCAGGCTCAAAGTAGCACATTTTTATTATAATCTGCTTTTGTCATTTTTTTGTCACTTTTCAATTATAAAATGACTTAAATTATTATGACCTTTAAATGAAATTAGAAAGAAAATAATTATTATAGTGTTGAAGGTTGATTGTAGGAATTCAGATTTTTTTTTCCTTATTAGTATTCAATTACATTTTCTATTATTATTCAATTTTATATATTTTTTATTATTATTATTCAAATTTGATTTTATTGCCAATGACAAAGTGTGCTTCTTTTTACATGTCTTAAAAAGTAAACATACAGTAGAGGCACATCACTTGCATCTCAGGATAGGAATAACTCACAGGCAGCTTGGGAGGCTTGCTGCATTGACTGGCCCATGAGTCTGGGCTCCTGGTTTTTCAGGCAGCTGTAGATGAAGTGGACAGCTGGCCTGGCTTTGTCCTCCACCTTGCTGGAGAGTTTACCACTCTTCAGATAGTCCAACTCCTGCAGCACCACCCATGGGATCAGCAAAGTGGGAAACCCCAGTCCTAGGATGAGGTGTGCTTAGAGTGAAAGGCTGTACCAACATTATTCTCCAAATGTATGAAAGTACTGAAAGCTAGTGCCTTCCTTACCACTGAGACCATGTGACCTGATCTTCTTCACAAACTCCAGGTGGCTGAGCAGCACATTGGTATCCAGGACTATAAGGAGGGCCTGTTTATGTTGATCTTCATGTGTAAACACACACACAGACACAAAACCACAACTATCCATCAAACAGACCACGATTCAAATACAAAAGGTGCCTACTGTAGGACATTACTTTGTCATTCCAGTAATAATTAGTTATTTTGAACATTTCACAGGTGACCTTACTAAGCATAGTGCTGGCACCCTCTTCTGGAGGGTCAATGTCCATGCAGGTGAGCTCTCCACAGTTCTCCACCAAGTTCACCTCCAGTCTCCTCTCAGAACGAGCCAGATGAAGTTCCTCCACCAGCTGCATCTAAACAATGAATGAAACAGAATGAGAAACACACAAGATTTTATTCTGAAACAGAGGGAAATTGTTAACCTACCTCATGGTCACAGTCAAAGGTCTCTTCAGCTTCTTGGGGAGTTATCTGAAATGGTACAAAACAACTGTTAAAGTTGTGTTTAATTCAATGGAATTAATAATATTCTTTTAATGTAATTTTCTAATTCACTGCTGTTTCCTCATATATATATATATATATATATATATATATATATATATATATATATATATATATATATATATATATATATATATATATATATATATATATATGAAATGTCTTGTACAACTGATTCAGATGAAGATGGCCCAAACACAAGACACTTACATTTTGTGCCTTACAGGAAGTATTGCTTTGTATTGAGACCTCTCTTGTTTTGTCTGTGGGCACTTGGTGAGAAACATCTGAAGGACGTGATGGGCAAAGAGAAGAGAGTTTTTGAGAGGTTTGAGGCCTCTGTACTTGCTGCTGTGCGATAAAATATTTGCGTTTAGATGGAGTAGAACCAGGAAGAGAAGGCTGAGTGGAACATTGAGTACTGCTATCTGAAGAATGCACATTAAACATATTTGTGTTTGTCCGAACTTTAACAGCATTGGCTTTCATTGGGATCTTGAAACTGATTTTTGCTGGACCACCAAAGGATGAGCTTTTTTCTTTTAAGATTTCACCAGGTAAATTACCCAACTGTACATGGTCTTGCTTCTTGGGTGAAATATCCTCTAGTAATTTCAGTTTAGATCCAGAATTTACATGTTTCACTACTGGCAAAGCTTCTTTTGACTTGTCATTCACAGTTTTACCAGGAGAACTTTGTGCAGTTTGGTCAAACTTCTTGAAACTACTGCCCACCAACATTTCTTTTTGAACTTCAGAATTACAGTCTGCATGTGCTACTTTGGTCATGTTATTGACGTCTCTTCGTTTGGGTTCAGCATGAAGTTCTGGTGACAAAGTCCTTTTCATGGGTTTCCTCTTTTTCTCCTGGAGTTTCTCATTGGAACAATCATCCTTTGCAGGTGTCCGCCTGCAATCCGCTGTTGCAGATCTCCTCGAGACTAGCTCCCGTCTCTTCTTCTCCAAATCCTTTGAAGAAGGCTGGTTTGATCCTGCATTCCTGCTGGAGCTTTTCCCTGAGACATGGGCACTTGCAATTTCATGCTTCCCTTTGGGATTCACTTGCTCTTTATCATGTGTGACAGGTGACTTGAAAACTGGCCTGGAACTCTCAGTTGCTTTGCTTTCTCTGGATCTTTCTTTCTTCCTCTTGATGTCTCCAGCATCGGCCTTCTTTAATTTTGTATCAAATCCTCTTGCTGATGGTGAGTCAATAACCCTCCTCGATTTGCTTCATCTTTGTCAGAACTGTAAATCAATGAAAAGTTTTTATTGAGTAGATAACAACTCACAATAAAAATGGTATATAAGGAAATATTGGAAAATGAAATGCTTTCTTCTTTATTTACTTTATTTTTCTTTCTTTACATTAGGTGCCATGATTAAGTTCTTCTTTCTTTATTTTGTATATGCATATATTGCTCTTAGTTCTCAAAAAGTTTGTTTGCTCGCATGTGTACACTGTAAAAAAACACAACTTGAAAAAAGTTTAAATGATGATTTTGTTGTGTTGGTTCAGCAAAAATCCACACCGTAAAAACAAACAAAACAAAAAAAATCTTAGTACTAATTTCCCCTAGTTTTTTCTTGTTGACTCAACTTTTGTAAATAACAGTTATACAAACTGAAGATAAGTTGTCTTTGACAAACAAAAAAACAATTAGTTGAGTCAACTTGAAATTATTTGTTTTCTGGAGAGATGCAACTAATCTGTAACAAATCTTTTGTTGTTGAGCCAATTCAACATTGTTTGTCTATTGGAATCAGAAGTTCTTATTGAGAATAAACAGGTTCAGATGTGCCTTTTTTATTGATAATGTTTGGTCACCACTTTGGTGATGAGTGTTTCAGTTTGATCTTGGCATTTTATGTGAGTTTGTGGTCTTTGTAACAGTGTTTAGCAAAACACATCATTTGTTGCAAAGAAAGCCATAAAAAAATGATCAGGTAATCTAGATAACAGCATCATAAAGGGAATAGTTCACTACTCTTATTCCTTATCAAAAGATATTATTTGTGAATAATATATTAGATTTACCAACAAAACTTTTATGCAACAGATCAGACATTCGGAATTTTGATTTTTAAATAGAATATGAATCTCAATAATGGTTACATGTTTCATGCCACAATGCATGCTGGGACCCATGATTAATACTATGGTGGCTCCCAGCATGCATTCACCACATGATGCATGTCACCATTGTTGAGAATATGCTGATTCTTGATGTCTGTGTGTGTGTCAAAAGACTTTTCCCCCAGATTTCAGATTTTTAAAATCAGAATTCATAATGTCTGATCTGCTGCAAGAAAGTTTTGCTGGTAATATTATAATAAAGAAAATAATAACTTTTGGTCAGAAATAAGATAAGAGATTTATTCTAGTTTATGAGGCTGAAAACTTGATCATCTTGGTTTCTTTCTTTCTTAACAACAAATTATGTGTTTTTTTAAACACTGTTACACAGACCACAAACTCACACAAAAAGCCAGGAGTCAAACTGACCAAACAAAGGAAACCCTCATCACCAAAATGGTAACCAAATGATTTTCAATAAAAAAATCAATTCTTAAGAACTTCTGTTTACAATAGACAAATAATGTTGAATTGGCTCAACTACAAAAGATTTGTCACAGAATAGTTGCATCTCTCCAGAAAACAAATAATGTCAAGTTGACTCAACTAAATGTTTTTTTTTTTTTGTGTGTGTGTGTGTGTGTGTGTGTGTGTGTGTGTGTGTGTGTGTGTGTGTGTGTGTGTGTGTGTGTGACTCGTGACCTTTCCATAATGCATGCTGATGGTATAACACCTGTAAGCAAGACATTAGCATGATGAACTTACGGTTAGAACATCTATTTACTCTCAGGTGCACTTGGAAGTTATTTGCAGTGGTGGAAAGAGTACTGAAAAAGCATACTCAAGTAAAAGTACTGTTACTTGTCAAATAATGTAGTGAGAGTAGAGTAAAAGTACCTGTCCTAAATACTACTCAAAGTAGGAGTAAAAAGTAGCCCTTTTAAAAGTACTCAAGAGTAGTGAGTATTGAGTATTATGCTAAGAATGTTAGTCCACCTTATACCCTGTAAATTGAAAATGTAGCTTACTCTATCACAGATTCATAAAAAAAAGAGAAACAGTAGGCCTATTTCAATATTTCTCCAACAGTTTTATTTTTGTGAGTAAATCGCCATTTAAGAACATGTTACATTAAAATAATATCCACTTCAATAAGTCAACAGAAAGGAGGTTAATGCGTTTATATGCTAAACGAAATTGATGTAAGGGACAAAAATCTAGCAGTGATGATGATAGGTTAATGCACTTTGAAGCCCGGTAAACAAACTAAATTAAGTTTTTCGAGCAGATGGCATTGCAAGCTCGTGAAGTGCTAACAGAATACATACCATTTGTGCGTGTATTAGAAAATGTAACATTCTGCAGTTTATTTTTAGTAATTGTTTAGGCAAGTTCATGATTTCAGTCATCATTCAGTAACCAGCAACAATTATAAAGCGTGCGTGCCTTTACTCTAGTCTGGTTGCTATGCTTTCCCTACCATCCTAGGAAGAAAAATATCGCTCCCCAGATGTAGATCAAAATATGGCTTTGTTTCGCTCGGATATTTAACGGCGTGTACATACACGCGGAATCACTCGGACATAACGGCATAGACATACACGCATACACGCGGATAGCTCAAAATGCATATAAATAACAAGCCACTTGACTTGAAAGTGGCGTGTATGTTTACGCAAAAGTCATGATGTCATGTTGACAACAGATCTCCGGCTCTTCCTCCATGATTAAAATAAATTGGCGCCAGGTGTCTTGAAGTCTGTTGATGCAAAGTTTTCCGCGCGCGATTTGATTTGACGGGAATCACGCATGGAGTCACATGACTTATTATAAAAATAAATAAATATTAATATAAATGTAGCGACGGCAGGTTCAGGGAAAGTAGCGCAGTAAAAGTACCGATACAGCACTTAAAATGTACTCAAGTAAAAGTAAAAGTACACTGTTTTAAAACTACTTAAAAAAGTACAATTCCTAAAAAAAAACTACTCAATTACAGTAACGAGAGTATTTGTAATTCGTTACTTTACACCACTGGTTATTTGGCATCACTTATGACGTATTTGCTATATGCAGATGCAAAATGTAGTATCCTCTGACCATGTAATCATCGATTAAACTCATTACACTTTTTATCAACCACTTTTATTGTATCCTGATTTTGTAAAACTGCATCAATTTTTAAAAGGTTTTATGATCTAACACATTATTATCTGTCATTGCCCCTTGAATAAATAAAAAAACTTTGCAGAAGGTAAAGATGGCAGATCGTTTTTCTTACACACTGTCAGTTGAATATATTATATTATTGTAAAGACAATATGTACAACTATATAAAATAAGTTTGTAAAAACACTCAAAAATGTATTCTAATTCTAAATATTTTACACCCCAAGACCCACCTTACATACCGATGATGATGTTTGTGTTTGCTCTTTGGGCTGCTGAATCTCTTTGTGCCTTTCTCCTATGACCAAAAACATTCACTCTTTTACCAAATGCTTTTATCCAAGATCATTTACATACAAACTAGAATTAATAAATGAATGCTAATATGAATGAGAATGAACATGTCAAAATATATATATATGAGAAATAAATAAATAAATGAGAAATAAAAAAAAGAGAATAACTCAGATGTTAGGAATAACTAGATTAAAAACTGCACATTCCAACAACGATTATGTTGCAGATTCCTCACCTTCCTGTCATCCTCACGCAAAGAGCTTGATGACATTCTTTCATCCTTTTTGTGTTTCTTCTTCTTTGATTTCTTGCTAGACATCCTCAAAACCCTGCAAAAGAACAGAACATTTTTTGTAAATGATTTCAGTCCCTTACATTAAATCAAAAATACAGCGTCTAATGTTAAAAAAAAATCCACAGGTTTGTTGTATGTTACTTTTAAGAGGACAGCAGTACAGCATGGCTTGAAATGTCCCAGTGTTGTTATTGTTATTAAAAAATAATTTTATTTGATTAAAATAAAGCTTAAATAAATTGTAATATAAATATTCTAAGAAACACTTTCACGTGTAAACCAACATTAGATATGTCTAAATGTAACTAAGTGAAGTAAGTTTAAGTTGGCCTTCAAAAATGACTAAGACTGAAATAAAAATAAATTAAAAGTGAATAGAAAAATTATATAAATAAAAGCACATAACAAAATTACTACAACGATTTAGTAAAAAAAAAAACATGGGAAGGTAAGGACATCAAGCTTTAGATTGTATCGTTTACATATAGATTTCTGCTACAATAATAACAGTATAACTTTTATATAGTCCTTTTCATACAAGAATGTAGTACTTTAGAGAGCATTTCTAGTCAGTACTAAGTACAAAGAAAACGTTTTTCTCCCAAGGGCTGCATATCACCGAATCCCAAACAAAAATCCTGTTCATCCTTGAGAAACAGATAACTAAGTGCCCATGTAAACCAAGTGAACAAAGCTCTGACTGAAATCTCGTTAGTAAGTGTGTAAACTTACTTTAAATACGTGGCAACTTTAGGTCATACAGAAATACTGTGACAGTGATGTCAAGCAATTACTAACATTGCAGCACATATTTTCTGACTTTCCTAAATACAACTTAAAAATCTTATACTGAGGAACATGGAATTCAAGCGTCTACAAGAGTCTATATGTTTTTGTTTTATTTTCTACAGCTTCAGTGAAAAAGAGGTTTAACGTTACCTATAACAAGCGGGAGGAATGTTGTTGAAACCGATACCGAATGACAGAAAGTAAACAATTCTTCAAGCAATAAGAGCTGTTCACTTCACCACTTGCTTACCTTTGCCTCGCTGATTAATTCACTTCCGCCCTTTTAGTTTGCGTAGTTTACGGGACCATGATTGGTGCGGCCCCACAACGCTCAATGCGTACGGATACGAATTCTACTTAAGCTAGTTTGGGAAAATGGCGGAGCTCAAGGAAGGGGACGCCATGGGGGACGCTGATCAACTTCACCAGCAGGACGCCAATATGAAAGGCAAAATAATTTGAATTAATAATGATACATTTATTTAACCCTTTTTCGCAGGTTCCTTAAATAACAATCATAATGTAGATAGTTTGTATTTTATGCAATGTATCCTTAATGCGACTTCAAAACTGCTGAAGTAAATATAGGCCTCCTCATGGAGCTCCACCATAGGACCTAGGTGTAAATAATGTAAATGTTCTAAACGCAAATATTCTCAGCGCATATCGACAAAGAACTGACATGTCAATAGGTTGCAAAAACTTTAAATCATTCGATGCATTATCTGAGTTAAACAATAAACTGTGAATAACAGTAGCTAATTAGCAATGGTCTTACCGCGGAGCTCCGCACTCGGGCCGTTCTGCTTGGAAACATCAGCCGGGATTGGTTACTCCATGGAAATGTACATGGGTTAACATATGAGGGCGCTCCAGTATTGTTGTTGTGGTTTAAAAAAAAATAGTTTTCTTCATTAGTGTCTGCAATGCGAGCGATGCACTGTAATCTATCATACGTCCTGAGACTTTTCTGCAAAACTCAACCTCTACGTAGCTAAACAAAATCCATTCAAACTTCATTTTGTTGATAATTCTACGAAATTTATCATAAGTATATATATATATATATATATATATAATATATATATATATATATATATATATATATATAATATATATTGTATTGTTTAAAAGTTTAACGTTAAGTTCTCCCATTTCCTGTCATAACTATGTGATAAAAAAGTCATTATGATATAAAAGAAAATCGAAATTATGACATAAATATGATAATGAGTTGTAATTATTATAAAAGAAAATATTTTTTATGCAATCATTTTAACTTGATTTCATAATGTTTACTTTTTATAATTATGATTTATCAAAGCATGATTTTTCTCATGTGACCAAATCTAACAAATCCAAATTGTTCACTCAATGAATCCTGAAATTAATTCTTTCCTCATTTAAAATATCCAATTTTTTTATGTGTATTATTTTCCAGATGTATTTTCCAATTTTAACATCAATCGTCTTGGCCTGGAACCATGGTGAAACAATAAAATATCTCTATAAAGGCTTTAAAAAAAATTAAGACATTGTACCATGCAATTTTAATGTGGTATACATATAACAACAACAAAAATAAGTTGCTATAATAAAAAAATCAACCCCGGGACATACAAATGACTATTAGTCCAAGAAAAACACAATTTATTCTGATTATACAGTAAGACCAGTTGAATGCAACTGTAATTATTCATCAATGCCATATATATATAATATTTGTAATTTATTAAATATTGAATTAACTTTTGTCTTTAAGTTTGCTTCAATATACAGTATTTTGCTGAAGTGTGAATTTGTTTGTATTAACAGACAATGGGACTGATACCAGTAAGATCCTCGCTGAATCTGTGGAGTGTGAGCAAATGGCGACTCAGTCATCAACTACTACTACTAAAACAGAAGACAAAAATGCACAAACATCCTCCACTGTCGTGTCAGGTAAATATTCAACAGTATATGATGATTATGAATTCATTTCTTGTTTGTCGTCAACAAGCTTATTTGTCTGATACTTGCTTTTTCAACATCTATATTTGGTTTTTGCTGTTGTTTTCTTTATTTACTTATCTGTATTCCCTTGTTTGCTTTAAAAAAAAGTATGTGATGATTATCACACTCAGACAGGATGTCTCTCAGCATTGTTAAATCACTGAATTGAAATCATCTGTCTCTGTTTCAGAGAGACATGTGTCTATTCAAACCACACTGGAAGGGCTCGAAATGCTTGTGGATTTGAACGGAGGTACTTAAACCAGAAGTACCTGTTTATTCTGTCCGTTTATTACAACCACCAGAAGACCACTTGAATCTGAAGCTAATGAATATCTCTGTTAATTGCTTTTGACAGCCGGGAGGAAGTCTTGTCCATTGTGTCCAGAAGAGAAATTTAAGGCCTGTTACAGTCATAAACTTAGACGACACCTGCAGAACTTGCACTGGAAAGTTTACGTGGAATTTGAAAGTAAATGGTTCCCAATGGTCCCCATTTTCTTTTCCAACACACATTTGAAAGCTGTTGCTTTGGGTTAGCAGCTAATTCATGCGTGAAAATTTTGCTTGGGTAAATGAACTTTGTTTCCTCTCCTGCAGGCCAAAGGATGTGCATCTGTCATCTGCCTTGCCGACAACTTAAGTCCAATCTAGGCTCTGACCAGGTAAGATTGTTATAAAGTGTTTCTTCCCATACACATCCCATGGCTGTAATTTGACAAAAAAAAAGCCTTTCTATTCTAAAGTGAACATAGAGATGCTGATTAACTTTAATTCAAATTTATAATTGTTATTCTTAGCTTTGCGAAACCTGTTAGTTTACAATGATTGAACCTCATTACTATAGAAAGATAGATAGATAGTGGATAGATAGACATACCACAATACCATTGAAAAATTGCTCCCAATGGCACATTCCAAAATACAGTAAAACAGTAATATTCTGAAATATTATTACATTTTAAAATAACTGTTGAAATGTAATTTATTCCTGTGATGGCAAATCTGAATTTTCAGCATCATTACACCAGTCTTCAGCGTCACATGATCCTTAAGAAATCATTCTAATGTGCTGAATTGGTGCTCAAAAAAAAATTTCTTATAGTTTTCAATGTTGAAAACAGTTGTGCTGCTTTATATTTTTGTGGAAACTATTAAATGTATTTTTAGGACTCTTTGGTGAATAGAAAGTTCAAAAGAAAGCATTTATTTGAAATAGATATCATTAATACATATCTTTACTGTCTCTTTTGATTCATGTAATGCATCCGTGCTTAATAAAAGAAGAATATCTTGCTGACCTCAGCCGTAAATACAAACATCCATCCGTGGCCCGGTTTGCCTGTAGTTGGACAGTACAGATAGATCGAAAAGCTTTTATCCGTGCCAGTTTATCAGGAACAATTAAATGACATCCTCTTGAATTAATACATTTATGTATTTATTCCCCTTATCTCCAGACTCAAAGCAGACTTGTGGCTCACTACCACTGTGTGGTTTGCTCTGTCACTATTGCTCGCAAGACAGACATGATCAGTCATCTCAAACGCCATTTCAACAAGGGTGAGACCGAGGCCAGCTATTCAGGCAGCTCAGATGTACCCTTTGAACTACCTGGTGAGCCTTTACTCTATTGCTGTTTAAAATGTTTTATATGCTTCCTCGTTCGATGTGCTTTACTGTTACTAACATGACCGATAATTGTGCATTTGTGCTGACAGAGTCTCAGAGGGTGATACAATTGCCATTAAAACAGAACTGCATGAACAGAATGCTATTTAATCATGTAGATTTTGGGATTGTTTTCATAAAAATAATAGTTCCATTTTTTTGTGGTCCTGTTATCTTGTGCCTTTAAACTTTTGAATTTTCAGGTAGGGTAAGAATAGGTAAATCTAACCTAAACCATACAGCACTCAGCCGCTCACAGGATGAAGTTCGTCAGGAGTGATATGAATTGATGTTCAGGGCTTGGCCTTTGCTTTTTAGTTTAAAGTCTCACAGGAGGTGGTTGTAACTATAAAATGCTTTAATTAGCTACAGCACTTAGCAATTAATTCATTCAATTGCATATTAAATCCCCTCATTAGGCTATTTATGTACAACCACAGTTGAAGGAGTTGATTTCATTTTATTCCTTTAAAGGCTTTTTGAAGGATCTTGCAGAAAGTCAGTCTGTTTGTCACTGTTCTTAAATTAAGTTGATTTATGACCTAGATTTTTTTATGATTACATAGGCCTAGTTGTTTGAATATGATGAGTGAAAGTGTGTCTTTGTATTTACCTGTAAGTGTTTCTGTAACTATTTGTACGTGCAATGCTGCCACTTGCCAGGACACTCTTGTAAAAGAGATTTGTAATCTCAAGGAGTTTTTATCCTGGTTAAATAAAGGTTTGAATGAATGAATGAATGTAGGCATTATCTAAAGAGCATTGTACTCCTCAGCCTTTTTACAGTTTTTTAAGGATGCATTTAGTCAATATTTACCAAATTATTTGTCCGCATTGATTCTCTTTCTTTCTCAGTCCCAGGTGGACAGGCTTATGAGATTATGAAAGAACTGGGCACCAATGTCCAGCTTCCTACCCAACCACACCACACCCCAGAAAACCGACACCTACTTCAACCGCAAGATGAAGACAAACAGGTTGGATAATTATTTTTATTTGACGAATGACACGTTATGAGATTTAAATGCGTTCCTCGTAAAAGATGAATGTGTAAACCCACATTACAATAAAATAATTATTTGTAATTAGCATATTAAAGCAACACTATGTAACATTGTATATCTTAAAATAATGTTTCCAAAATCTTATCAGTGGTTCATCAAGTCGTAACAGGGTGAAAGGCACTTCTGCCATCGCCTGACGGGGTCTGTGATCGCTTTTACTGGCACTATGTAACTTCGGGGTTCGGGTAGGAACCCGACCACAAAAAGAACTACAAAATTCGACTGCTTTACGTCAAGCGCTTCAATAGTCATTATTTAGTTTTTCTTCGTTTCTGATGTCCCAATACATCATCCTTTCATGAAATCATGTAACATACTCTACCTTGTCTGTGGACATCGTTCATTCTAAAGCCGGTGCTGGATAAACAGCGAGTGTGCGTGCGACGGTAGGCTAAATTATTTACGACAGCGGCAATGGAAAATTTCGTTTGCAACCAGTAGGGCGACTGAAGAGGAAAAGTTACTTGGTGTTACTTTAAATGTAACTTTGGCTGAAGCTATACTTAATATTTTATTATATACTTAATATTTTATGCACATGGACCATGGACACCCTGTTGAAAAACTCTATAATAAAGTAAAGAAATGCCCCCCAAAAAATCCTTCATACTGTCATTGTACTGATTATTTGATGATTATATCCCACTAAAATGTGATGGTTGTAGGCAGCTGGTGTTCTGCTCTCTTGCTGTTCTTGCTGAGGAAAGGAATCCACTCGAATGTCTCGATGCCTTTGGAGCGACTGGTAGGAAATTTACTGTACAGAAAAGAGCTAACATCTCATGATGATAATAAATAGCACTGCTCAGTTTTTTCTCAGAATGATTTAATAAAAATGAAAGGGTCATTTTTTTTTATTTTTGCAACATATTGATCCTTTTTGTAGGTATCATGGGTTTGCAGTGGGCAAAGCATCTGCGCAACTCTGTAAAGGTTACTATAAATGATTTAAGCGAAGCTTGCGTGAAGATGATTAAGGAGAATTGTCATCTGAACCACATCCGAGTAGAGGGCACTCGTACGGGCCGGCAGCTCGACGGAGCGGGAGATGCAGACTCGCCCATTGCCTCCGTGGAGGTGGCGAAGATGGACGCCAATGTCATCATGCACCTGAGACCCTTTGACTACATGTGAGAGACTGATGAACTGTTGGTCATAATTACTAAAAACATTGTATCCATAATAATTTATTGCATTCTTTTTTTTAAATCAGACACCTTGACCCATTTGGAACGGCTGTAAACTATCTGGACGCTGCTTTTCGTAACATTCGGAACCTGGGCATTGTCTCTGTGACGTCAACAGACACCGGTTCGCTTTACTCTAAATCCCTGAATGTGACGCTTCGACATTACGGTTGCCAGATAGTCCGAACCGAGTATTATAGGGAACTCGCAGCACGTATGGTATTGGCATCAGTGGCCAGGTGGGCAGGTCTTTCTGAAATGAATCAGCAGCATACACCTATTTATTTTATTAGACAGTTTGTAAACCGTCTTGTTAATGCATGTCATTTCAGGGCGGCTGCACGTTGCAACAAAGGGATTGAAGTGCTGTTGGCCGTAGCTCTCGAGCACTTTGTCCTCGTGGTGGTGCGAGTTCTTCGAGGGCCCACCCAGGCAGACGAGTCCTCTAAGAAACTGCGGCAGCTGTTGCACTGCCAGTGGTGTGAAGAAAGGGTGTTCTTCAAGCCAGGAAGCATGGTGGAAGGTGGGAAAGCACTTGTACAAACAAACAGCTGCATCCTAATAGTGTCCCTGTAGTCAAAATAGCCGAGCATGGCAACAGTAATGGCAAGGTCGTGGGTTTGATTCCCATAGAATGCATGAACTGATCAAATGTATAACTGCCAAATCCATAAATGTAAATACATGTTCCTTCTTATGGTATATACAGAAAACCTGTACAGACAGCTGCCCTGCCAGTGCCATGGGAGTATGCCAGGAAAAACGGCATTAGAGCTTGGACCACTTTGGTGAGATGATGTCATTCATACTTTTTTCGTTTTTTTTTGTTTATAAAACACACAATGATAATGCATAATTACTTCATTAATGACTATAACTTGTTTTCTTTTTTACCCCTTCCATCCACCAGGGCCGGTCCTCTGTTTAACACTGGATTTCTGAGGCGGATGTTGGTGGCAACAGTGCAGCACAATATGGAAGACATCCAGCCTCTGCTGAAGACACTCATTTGTGAAGCTGACTGCACCACTCTCAAACCTTTCCCTGTCCCGGGATTCTCTGCCTTCTCCAACCAAGGTGTGTTTGGGTGTTTTTGCCCATCACTGTTTTTTTTTTTTTTTCAGTAATCTTCTGGTTATTCATTGTTAGAGGTGTAACGATACCCTGTGTCACAATTCGATACATATCACGATACTGAACTCACGATACGATATTATTGCGATACTCCAAGACATATGATAAAAGGTTATTAAAATGCTAACTTTGATATTACATTGTGGGTTTAAATGAATAGGCTGGACCCAAGGACAATGGTGAATATTAATGGGGAAAAATATTAATGATTCTGAAGCTGAAAATACAGAATTATTTTAGACTAATATTATTGCACTTTTTCACTGACTAGATAGATTTAAAATAATTTTGGACACTTTTTACTGGTCAGGTAACATAAGACATTTGGTATTATCAGGACCCACAAATATTCCCCCATTGCATTATATTCAACATTATATATAGTAGTTTAATGTAGTACTGACACTAAAACTCTGAAAACGTACATTTTTTTCTCACACAGTAATTTATTTATTTTTTGGGGGGGGGGACTATCCACGATACGTATTGTTGCATTTTTGTATTGCGATATATTGTGGCACGATATATTGTTACACCCCTTTTCATTGTTAAATACAACGTGGAGATGATACATCTGATCTTGTTTTTTCAGCATAACTTGATTTTTGCCTTGTATTTTTCAATTAGTGGAGTGTGGTGTGGTCATAAAAACTTTACAGAAGGTTGAAGAGGCGGATACATCTGACCAGTCAGGTATTTGTTGCTTTATCAATGTCTTTTAGCTGTTCTCGGGGTTATCCCAGATTAAGTAGGGTTTATGGTAGAATAAAATATTAAATGGATTGATTGCATATACAATAAAGTGTTTCTTTTTTGTGTTCAGGGAAAAGAAAGCCCACAGGGGAGGACTGTGGGAATGTGCTGAAGAAAGTCAAATCAGATACATCTTTGGAGCATCCAGCATTCTACTACAGCATCCATCGGCACAGCATCCGCGGCATGAACATGCCTAAGTTAGTCAGCGCAAACTTCTCTATACACTGTCATGTATTGATGTACAATATATTATACATGTAGAAACTGACACTGAGGTTTGTTCCTCTCTCTCAGGCTGAATAAGTTCCTGCAGTATCTCACGGAGGCCGGGTTTAGAGTGAGCCGCACACACTTTGACCCAACAGGAGTGCGAACCGACGCCACCCTGCCACAGTTTAAGGAAGTGCTTACAAAATACAGCGTGCCTACCTACTCATCCGCCCCTCAAAGCAACGCTGTCAGCTCAGACCGACGTCTAACTCTCTGACTTTAGATACTGTGCCCATGTGGAGATTGGACAGCACAGAAGTCAACTGTGGCTATTTTAATTGATGAATTTTCCTGTTTATGTTAGAAATTTTCAATGACAACTTGAGTAAGTTCTGGATAAGAAAACATTTTGATCTGAATTAAAAAGGTTGTTTTAATTTTGTTGATGTTTTTTGTGGATTGCACTGAGGCTTTGACCCATTAAAGGGCTTCATAGTGTCTGAATAATCAGTCTGTGTTGACGGTGATGCAGTGTTGACTTTTATTCTTTGGTTTTTGAATTTCTAAAAATATTTGTAAAGACTCTGTCAAAGGTTTATATTTAACTTCCCTGATCTGATTTTCTATTTCACTTCACTTTTGCTTGATTTTTTTTCCAGATTGCTAACATTTTACAGTATATGTGTATATTATTATAATTTAAATATAATATTAAAATTATAATATTATAATTTGAAAACGTTGACAAAGTGCTTGGGTGAATCAAAAAAACATGTCCGGTCCACATTTTACCTTAAAAACAACAGAATATTTAGCATAATATTATACATTTTTTAATTTCACATTAATTTATTATTTTCATAACATTTAAGCAAATGTTCCCCTAGAATTCTCATTATTAATGCATTCTTAACTTTTGAGCTTTTTTATTCAGTGTGTAGTATATTATAGTTTTATTTAATGTAATAGTATGTATAGTTTATATTTTTACAGCAATTAGAATTTACAGAAATGTGCGTTAATGTTATGCAAATGTCACAATGCAAAAACAAATCATGGTACAAATAATTTTTCTTTTATGTTCGGTGTGAAATAAGACTTGAATGTGTTCAGATTTTATATGATTCATCTGCTTGAAAATGATGTGTGTCATAAATTAGAGCCACTCCAGCTTTATTTGCATAATACAAGTCTAGACCTCCCTGAAATCCACTAAAATTATCTGGTATGACAGTTTGAATAGAAATGGTTCGTGGTAATAAACCTTAATGGAATCAAGTCTGTCTAGTATGACACACATGTATTGTATTTCACAAACAAAGATGTAACAAAACATACCATGGCTCTTCCTTGAAGCACCCTGGAGTCCCTTCCACTGTTACTCTGGTAGCTTTGAATCACAGCTCAGATACTCTTGCACATTCACAGAGAAGCCTGATTTATAAAACACATATCATATAGCATGTTATTTTCATAAAATCATAGGCTGTGACTGTGTCAAAACTTAGTGAGCTGCCTCCCTAGACAGCATTTTGGTCATCACAGGTTGTCTAGATAGACAGCTCATTTTAAGACAGCCCTTGGTTGTCCTGATGCAACAGTTTCATTCATGCCACTCCCACAGTCCTGAAATATAACACCTGCTTTCAGATTCTCCCTCAGTAGTGAACACAGAGACATTGAATCAACTTCACCAGAGCAGAATAGAGATCACCTGAACTCAGTATGGGAACAGCGTCCAGCTTACTGGATGAAAATAAATCCAACTACATAAAAGGTATGTGTATAGGAACTTTATGTGGTCACTAAGTGGTTTGGCATAGTTTAATGTTTGTGTCTGTTTTCCAATGCTCTCAAATAATAATAATAATAATAGGTTGCTGAAACGTTTCTGCAGGGATATGGGCAGAGAAAGATGGTGGATGTTTCTGAAATTGCAGATTGAAATGCATGAGATGTTTTCTATTGTTCTAAATTACATGGCCATTCAGTGTTAGAAAAATTGTTGAATTTGTTAAATGACTATCATTAGTTTCCATTAGATCACTGTAGTCACTCTACCATCTCACCTGAAAAGTGAGAGGCAGAAACCTGTTTGTTTTCTTCTTCTTGCCCTTTCAAACTATATGGGTGGAGGTTTTTAGTGGGTGTCAGAGATTAAAGGATTAAATTCAGCTCTGGTATTTGCTCAAACAGCCAGTGTTTGCAATTCACATTTGTAGTTTGTAAAGCATGATGTTAGCAGACAACACGTGCTGAAAGAGCATTACAGCATTGAGTGTTTTTTCTGAATGTTTTTTTAAATATACCCCATTTCATTCACAAAATGAATGATTTTTAATAAAAGCTCATTGTCCAGAAACAGGAACATACGAGCCTGAAAATTGACAGGTGATAATTTTATTCGAAAAGGTTACCGCTGAACTGTCAGCTTCCATAGATTGTAGCCACTATAGGGGGCATGTCTCCCAAATATTATATAAGTATTCCATATATAAGGATTAATCATTGGCTGATATTGAAACTATAACCCTTCTATAACTTCTGAATATGTGATTACAGGCTTGCAAAGTACCAATAGTATTTTGATGTGAATAACCTAATGTTAAAGCATTACATTATTTCAGCCCCCATCAAAATAAGTTGAATTATAATTTGTATTTTTTGTATCTGTGCATTTATCATACATTTTAATTCAAAGCATTTACAGAGCATTCAAGCTATTTGACATTCCCATGTAAATGAACCTTTGACTTTGGAGTTCCACATGTTACCAGTTGAGCAACACAAACATTTATATAGATATAAATTCTGATAGTATCAGTTTCTGTTACAAACCAACAATGAAAAATAGAAAATTTAGCTAGATTTAACAACCGCTAAATATTGTCACATGACACCACACTTTTTGCAGTCAATGTTTTAGTTGCACAAGCAGAGAAAACCCAGTCGGAAAACCAACCTTGCAACATGGGCACTACCGTCCTGGCAAAATTAAAATAGGAAGTCTCGTGAGAAGCGAGACGAGAACGAGAACGAGCGAGAAACACGAATTGCTTTACTGGTTGATAACAGAATACAAAATGTACATGTCAATGTTCTATGATAATGTGTATGATGTATTACCCACCTCGGTAGACAGCTCCGCAAGTAAAGTTGGCCGGCTCCGATAATAACAAATGCACATGAGCAGCGGTTGAACGGGGGAGAAGGGTGCCGCAAGTGAGTTTTTTTTACGATAGTGTTGTGAAATATACGGCCCACAGCTGTAGGGGGAGCTCGTGGGGAAAACATGCGACAACAAAAGTGAAAATCAGCGAAGAAGACTAGAAGTTGCCGAGATCTGCTTTAAGAAGATATTTTGAAGAATATGGGTAACAAAACAGTTGATGGGCCCCATAGACTTCCATAGTATGGAAAACAAATACTATGGAAGTCAATGGGGTCCCATCAAATGTTTGGTTACCCATATTCTTCAAAATATCTTCTTTGGTGTTTAGCAGAAGAAATAAATTCATACAGGTGTGGAACAACTTTAGGGTGAGGAAATGATGACAGAATTTTCATTTTTGGGTGAACTATCCCTTTAAGTCTGTCAGATAATGTGACTCTTGGTTTAGTATCATGTTAAATGTGTCATTAAAACACATGGGAAACAAATGGGATCACTTCCTGAGAATGAGCTGACATTAAATTCAAGTGCTGTCATTTCACACCTAAGGTTAAAAGAGAGTGTGTTGTCAACAGCTGCTCATTGTCAAGGAGTTTTTTCTTTCTTTCGCAACACACACACACACACACACACATGTATAGGTGTTTACGAACATTCCCTTGTCAACCTTGTCCTCTTGCTGAAGTGTTGGTGAAGTGTGATGATGTCTGTGTTGAGGTATGTTCACACAGAACTGGCTTTGCAGGTCATGCCATGTCACAAACTAGGCAAAGTATCTCAAATGATAGAGCTCAAGAATTCCTCAAAACTACAGTTCCTTCCAAAACAATGAATCTCTCTCACACACAAAACAATAGTTTTAAGAAGACTGCATGAAGAAATGCACACTGGCGGGAGAGTGAAAATAATGACAGACCGGCTCGTTACTTTCACTCAATTGTGAAATATGATGGAAGTGAATGCCGTAGCTCTCAGCTGTCGTCTAAATTTAGCTGTTGTAACGTAATTTAAGGCTCTAAAATGAAGAAATTAAAAAAGTAGAAACACCTTCTACAAGTGGTCATTAAGTGGAGTTAAATCCTAAAGTTCAGTCTGTAAAACAGAACATAATTCTGTGGGTAAATCTACGGGTGCAGTGTTATAGCTATTTCATTAAGTGTTTAAATCACAGCTGATACTATGGTTTATTTTAGACTTGAATACTTTACTGACCAACCAGCACCCAGAATTGGATCTTTCCGTTTTAACACTTATATTAATAAATAGCCTGGAGATTATTCATATACCATGCCTCATGTAAGTCATGTTTATGTTGTTGTACTGTATATGTTCTCATGCCTCCAAAATGGAATTTAAACATGCATGAAACTACATTAGATCTATGAGGTTTGAAAGTAGGGTACTAACAAGAATGTTGAAATGTTCAGGCAGGGAATAAGCGGTCTGATTGGCTGTAAACACATTAATATTCTCTGTTCACTGCTGTATTGTTCAGCTAATTTTGTATGTGGTACTGGGAAAAACACAATTAACTAATTTAGACAATCCGGTGTGAATTTCCTCTCCACTCACCTTTGATCTGTGCTTATTTTGGATGATGTACAGCCATCTGTTTTTACACGTTGGACACATTGATGGTGCGTTCTTCTCCAGGTGAAGTGCTAAGAGAGATTTTGGAAAACTCATGAAACATTTTTCCTTTAAGGTAACACTTTGCAATAAGGTTTCATTTGTTAAGATTATAAACTACATTAGTTAAACGTACAGTATGTAACTTTTGGCCACCAGGGGTCACTCAATCAAAATAATAGCAAAAGACGTATTCTGACGACGTCGTGAAAGAGCGTGTGCTCATGGGAGTTGTTGTCGTTGTCGAGAGAGAGAGGGAGTGCGCGCGCGAACCAGCTATGCGATGTTCATTGGGACAGGCGCGATCTGTCATTCCCCAGCCATCTAGCATCTCCAGCAGATAACATGTTCACTGACGAGGTAATGTGTTGTTATTTATATTATATCTCTATTCTTGTTACGTTTAGTTACGGCTATTAACTTTATGTAATGCCATTGTAATGAACACGCGCGCTCTGTCGCTCCCCACATTCCTCACTCATTCTAACTTAGCGTTTTTAAAATCACTTCTTTTCAAACGGAGAGATATATGAATTATCAGGGCTATTGAATCAATATTCCACCTAGCTAGTATTAATAGATGTTAAAAAACACGGTCACCTTTCGTTAATAATTATATTTACGTTTATACTATGATATTGAAAAAGATGGTGAACTGCATATGAAGCTACTTTCTGCAGCTATATCTACAACAAATGTGAATTTACATTATACTGTACATGAGAGCTAGTCCGTCTGCGTTTAACACATGCCATCATCGTTTCACAACATATAAGTTACTGATAGATATAGTTAGCTGAATGGGTGCTTACTTGTTTATTAGAATGCAAGCGAGATCGGCATCTCTCTGTAGTTCCAGTTTGTTACGAAGCTCGCGGAGAAGCAACTCCAATGTTAACGCGAGTCATGTCTCTTCTCCTGTCCCAAACCCTTCTCGGGTCATTTCTTTCACTCGTGCGTTTCCGCTTCACGGCTCTGCCTCCAGCAGCAGAACGTGCAGGCAAAGCATAATCATGGTCCATTATTGATATCCAACTATTGATTCTTTATCGCCTTCTTTTATTTTAGTGACGTGCGTCCGGTGTTTACATTTGCGTTTGGCGGTTTTTCGCCGGGATCCGCACGAAGTTAGAGAAAGTAGAGTCAAAGGTTATATGACGTCATTGACGGGCGACGAAACGGAAATAAAGACACGGCCCGTGTCTTCAAATTAAAATATAAATTTCTCCGGATTTGAAAGTTGGTGGGAACTTTTGGGATAATGTTAGTACACAACTAAAAGAAATATATAACATAGATACAGTTATTTTTGCTATTTTGAAAGCCGAAAAGTTCCATATTGTGCCTTTAACGTGAACTAACAATGAAAATACTTTAAAAGCATTTTCTTTTAATCTTAGTAGTTCATGATAATTTCACCATTTACAAATACATTGTATATGTATCTGTTACAATTATTTAATTGACCTAAGCTAATATGAATAACAAACAGTTAACAAATATGAATAAATACTGTATCAAATGTATTGCTCATTGTTAGTTAATGCATTAAAATTAACTAATGGGACCTTATTGTAAAGTTTTAATAATTAAAATAACATACTCTATGACAGAGAAAAACAGAAAAGAGAAGTGGAAGGAAATGTTTGGTTAGCTAATGTACCTGAAATATGGTCTATTCAGTAGTTTATGGCCTTTTGATTCTTCCAGCTGTAATATATGTCATATAAAACATATGTACGAAACAAAGTTGGGTTTCGTTCAATAAAGGTGAAGTAATGTGTGCAGCACTATCACCTCTGGAATTGGAAAATGACTGTTTACTTAGCCACAATCTCAGGGCATGAGCTGATGTTACATGAAATTATTATTATGATACTGAAGTATGACTATGTAAATGTTAGATCAATTCATGCCATATGAATTCGTGCTGAGCAAGTAGACAGTTTGTAATTATTTGAGAATAAAATAGACCTGTTTGACTTCTAGTCTTTTTAATATTATAATGACCTTAGCATTGTGTTGTATTGCAGGGCAAGTGGATGAGAAATTTCAGAAGTTCGCACCGATTTATAGGAAACAATATTATCTGGCTTACCTGTCCCAGATCCAAGATGAACTTGAACAACGCAAAGAGGAACGCACACAGTTCCTCAAACAACGGGTAGGAATCAGAAATCTCAGATATGGATTTAACGGACATATATTCATTTATTCTAATGAAATCGACACATTACATTTAATTATCCAGGCCCTTCCAGAGTCCGGAAAGGTGCTGTATGAGGAAATTGTCCGGTACTTTGATGACGGCAGGAAGTGGAAGGACAGATATATTGTGATGCGTGCCTGTCACGTCCTGGAGTGCCACGAGAGCTACAAGGTATTAGCCATTATTCACCATCTGAGAATGAACATTTGCTAACTGAGGTACTGATAACATTTCCTACCTCAGCATCTCTAACCTGCTTTCCTGCAGGCGTTTGTGAAAGGTGCCCCTCCAATACACAGACTGTTACCTACAGGGGGCACTATTCTGACTACAGAAGACAAATATATGGAAATGATTGACCAGGCCTGCCCTTGCACCAACAGTAAGTAAAAATAATTAAAAGTACCAATGCATACATTTTAAGTGAGCTAATTTTACACTTATTCAGCAATTATTAAAGACCAGATAACTTTGAACAAACATTCTATTAATGTTACTGGAAGAACATTTATAACTTTGAGAGAAGCTACAGCTACAATGTTAGCCAAAGTTCTGTGAGTGTTCCCTGTTAGCTGGGTAGACAGTCTTTTCGTTATTAGTGGGGTTCAACACATGCCATGTAGCATTCATTGACACACAAAAGAAGATATTTTGAAGAATGTTGGTAACCAAATAGTTTAACTTCCATATAATTGTTTCCCCCTCCATATTATGGAAGTCAATGGGGCCGATCAAATGTTTGGTTACCCATTCTCTTCAAAAATAGTTTGGTTACCCATTCTCTTCAAAAATATCTTCTTTTGTTTTCAGCAAAAGAAAGAAATGTATACAGGTTTGGAACAACTTGAGGGGGAGTAAATGTTGACAGAATTTTCCTTTTTGGATGTACTATCCTTTTACAATAAGTCAAGTCACAATTATTTATAGCATAAACAGGAATTTATTTATGTAGCAGATTATGTCAAAGCAGCTTCACAGTAGCTAATAAACAGGAACATAACAGTGTTAATGTTGTAGAATTCATCAATTATGAAACAAATTCAGTTTCAGATTAAGCAGCTCTACAGAATTCTAAGCATCAGTGTTGATTCGGTTCAGTTCAATAACAGTGTCAATGTTACAAAGTTAGTGTTATTATCCAGCTCAGCTCAATTCATATCAAATTTAGTTCGCATTCAATAGTCTCAGTGCGGTTGAATCTATATTACTGAATATACTCTTTTAAAACCCATTCATTTCTGAGCGAATGATAAATGTTATCAATGTTTTCAATAAATGTTTTTAATAGAACATGACTTCATTTAAATTTGGCATAAATCAAAATTGACCCTAGGTAGTTAATTTCTTTATGCTAATGGTATTATTGTGAACATTTATCCATGCATTACATAACAGTTCTGATTTTATTTTCTATAAATCATCATTTATTTACTGAAAATATTTATGAATAACATAATATATAACATACAAAAATTGTTATACATACAGTAAACATAATGGTGAATTAACATAATGGAGTAAAATGTAATGGTGTGTGTTATGATGCAGATGTCCAGGAGGATTTCGTGCCCCCTGTGGCGAATATGCCGGGGGAGTACCCAGTTTATCTTAGACTTCCGTACCGCCGAGATTCCTATTTCTGTTTCAAAGATGAAAACTCTCAAGCTGAATTCATATCTGTCTTATCTGACTGCATTCGCCACCAGAACAAAGGTATGACTTTCACTGTAATAAAACCAGTGCAAGTGGAAGTTGTGGTGTAAAGAAATATATCAGCTTATATTAAACGGAAAACATTTGGTCTATTCAACAGATTTTCTCAAGAAGAAGACGTGTGAGGTTAAAGCTTTCCTCAAAGCCTTTCAACTCTATAGGCAGGAGAATGGCCAGTATGAATCATGGGATATGCTCATAGGCAGTGATGTGCGGGTAGGTGTCCTTCCACATTTGTGCTGGTTCACATTGACAGCACATGTTGTTAAAAATTTAAACCATTTTTTGAAAATAAACAAGATAGCTTTTGTTCTTCTAGTATGGCATGGAATGTTCTAGCTTTAATTTACTGTGACAGTTATGACAATCTTTATCATTTATAAATGTTGCAAAACATATTTCCATATTTGGTATAATTCGGCTTTTTTCCAAAATAATTTATTTTCCTCACTAAATGGTAGATTTGAATATAATTAGTTTTTTTCCCCTGTAGTATAATACATACAGTCTTATTATACAGCATGTATTATCTGTACTCAGTCTCCAAAACCAAGTCACACGCTGTTACATCAGAGCATTTGTGGAATCTGAGTAATGCTGCACACAGACAGTTTCACTGTAGTTTCACCTGTTAAAGCCAACGTGACAATGACATATCGTCAGTGCATCTCACAGCACATATTATTTTAACTTTCTGTTAGAAGGTAGTTCTGAAAGAGCAACATGTGCCATGAAGTGTCCTGAAGCTCACAGTATGAACACTGTGAAATATATATATATATATATATATATATATATATATATATATATATATATATATATATATATATATATATAATATATATATACACACACACACACACACTTTTTATAACATCATTAATTTAACAATTCATTCTTTGGTTTCTTTTATCATACTTTTTCTGCATTTCCTAAAACTATTTGATACTTTTCTATGCTTGAATCATGGATAAGGGGGTAAATCATTGTAAACCTTGGCTTTGATTGGCTTATTACTTTAGTATTTCATTATTAATATTGGTACCTGTTGTCACATTAGTCTGTTCATTTAAATACTTTGATTTGGATCGTGTTTAAGAAATGACTGAAGGCAGATCAATGATTGATTTTGTGGTTTTAGGTAAACATACAGTATCAGTCTAGTCTGTGGTTTTACAAGTTTACATAAATTGTGCCACATGGATGTTTAGCACTGCTGTGTTTCTGTCAATGTTTATTAAGTCTTGTTTAGCTGCAGATGTATGTGTAATATTTCGGAATCTGTGTTTGTTTGTGTGTGTGTTTAGGGTCTTGCTAATCTGTTCATGGAGGACTTAATGCCCTATCTGGAGAAAGAACTGCAGCCGTGTATGAAGAGCAAGAGGGCAGACAAGAGAAGAGTGTGGTTTGCAGTGCGTCTCTTTCCTGTCCTAGTGATTGTGCAAATTGTTTCCCATTATGGCATAGGGTTTCTCCTGAACTTGTCCTTTATACTTGAAACTTTGTGTGTGTGTGATGTTGACGTACATGTAGGATTCCCCACACCCAAATAGCTTTAGGCCAGAAATGTCCCTTTGGTGTTTTCTAAAGGGTGGGAACATACCAGAAACATACCAGAAACACATTACATTCCATAGCTGTGATTATGGACGTTACAAAAACGTATGTTATAGTTATTAATTAATTGACCCCTGCCATTTGTCTCATAGACAGTTGAAGCTGCTTATTTTCTGCTGCAAGAGCATCTAATGCAAATGCTGACTACACTGAAGGAGGAGTGCAAAGACATGGCGAAAGAGCAGGAGGCACGCATGCGCGCTGACATGGACCAGATCATCAGCTCAAGAGCTTTCCTGGAGAGCAAACTCAGAGGTACATGATCACACTAAAAATGTGTCAATTTCAAGAGCCTTGAAACTGAAACCTGTCACTTGCCAAACACTACCTTTCATATTTTTTTTAAATAAGTGAAATGACAGCACTTGAAATTTTTTTGAAGCAATTCACTTTATAATCATAAATGAATCCTGAAAAAAATATAAAGAACAAATGTTGTCAGTATCGATAATAATAAGAAATGTTTCTTGAGCGCCAAACCAGCATGTTAGAATGATTTCTGAAGGATCATGTGACACTGAAGACTGGGGTAATGGAACCATTTCAAATACATTTCAAACATTATATATTTCAAAATAAAAAATAGAATCTTTTATAAATATTAGTAAGTTTTAAAAAAAAGTGAGTATACGAGATCTTATCAACCCCAAAATTTTGAACGGTAGTGCATGTATATATAAATGAAATATAATGTAATATAAATACAAATGTATATTTTATTTGAATGGCCATCAGTAAAGCAAGTTGGTTTACACTTTATTTTAAGTACAGAGTAAAATTAATTAACACTTACATTAACATGTATTTACTATAGGGTTAGGAATATGGTTTGATTAAGGTTTAGTTGCATGTAATTATGCATAATTTACTGTTATTACAACAGTAACGCAACATATGTAAAAGTGAAAGTGTTACCCGCAAGATGTCTTTTGGCCTCAGTTACTCTGTTGTAAAAATTTGTATATGTGGGTGTTTACCATATCTGAGTCTATGTACTGTACCATATTTTTACTCTCTCAATCTGGGTAGCTATGGTAGCTGAGCCAGCAACAAAATACTGCACTGAGGAGGTGCAGCCTTACCTGCCGGCCGTCTTGGAGGAAGTGATGGGGCCCATCAGCCTGGGCTTCACAGAGGCCCGGGATTTGAGCGAGAGGATGATGGAACAGCTTTGTCAGGACTTCGAGGATGCTGACCGGAGGGAGGAACTCCGACAGGTGAGAGGAGCTAAAACATTTATTATTAAGCAGCATAAACAGTCCATACATCTTGTCCTTTATATTAAAACAACTCTTCTTCTGTTGCTCTTTCTTAAGGCTCTGTTTAAGATGAGCAAGGCTAATTTACAGAGCTGTTATGACAAAGTGAGTGGACTGGCAGATCACATCCAAGAGCTACAGCAAACCTTCAACTATTGCGTCAAAGGCTTGGCGAACAACACAGAGATCGACTTAAAACAGGTACCTAAAACTACAACCAAGAAGCCAACTCCTTTCTGAAATGCTGAATGCATACACTCCATAGTCTTACTGCGATCGATTAGGGTTTCAGACGTGTCTGTTGTGTGATGGTTTTAGCTGATGGAGAATGTAGAGTACACCTTTGAGCTGCTCGTGCGAAAGGCTCTGGAGGACCCATCTATCAACCTCACGATGGCTATGCAAAAGGCTTCGAACAGGGTTCTGAAGGTAAGCATCTAACTTTTCATTTGCAAACACAAACGGCTGGGTCAGATTGCTTAGCTTCATTTATCTTTGTTCTACAGCAATTTGACTACGACAGCAGCACAGTGAGAAAGAGGATCCTCCAGGAAGCTTTGATCAACATCACTCTACCCAGCATCAAGAAGCATCTGGCCCCATCCTTCAAAGAGGTACATTTGAGATCAGTCGCATAATGACACGATAATACGAGCACTAACAGCTTAAATGTACAAACCATACATGTTTGATATTTCCTAATAGACATGTCTTTTCTTAAAATGTACCTTTAGGAACTACCTGTATTTGAGCAATACATATTCGCCGATTATTCAAACTTCATCAGTGTGGAAAACTTGTATGAGGACATTATCCACCAGATACTTGAAAAGGACATCAGCAAGGGTATGTCACATGATCACAACAAGACTACATGTTTTGTCCCAAAGACGTTATTGATATTAGGCATTATTTAGTACAAAGCAGTTTTAAAAGTATTAAAGTAAAATTCATGCATTGTTGCATGAGGATGATGTCTATATTAAAAAAGTCAAATCAAATGTCATTATTTGAAGAAATAGTTTAAAAAATATTGGGATCCGTAAGATTTTTTTTTATGAAATGAATCCTTTTATTCAGCAAGAATGCATTAAATTTATCAAAAGTGACAGTATAGACTTTTACATTATTAAAAAATAGATTTCTATTTTGAATAAATGCTTTGAAATTAACTCACTATTTATCAAATAATTCTGACAAAAAAAAAATGTATGATGGTAACGTTTCCACAAAAATATTAAGCAGTGCAGCGGTTTTCAACATTGGTAATAATAATAAGAAATGTTTCTTGAGCACCAAATCAGCATATTAAAATGATTTTTGAAGAATTATGTGAAGACTTGAGTAATATTCACTTTACCATCACATGAATAATATACATTTAAAAATATAATCAAATAGAAAACAATTATTTTAAATTGTAATGATATTTAAACATTTTGATCAAGCAAATGTATGATATATTTTTAAAAAAATCAACTTTTGAATGGTAGTGTACTGTACATCCACTATTAAATCCCTATTAGAGCCAAGTGGCTAAAATATATTTCAAAAGTTGTATAGAACAGTGTCCGACTCCTAATACATTTCTGGGCCACCACCATATATATAAAAATCCCAAAGAACAAGTAATTATTACTCATTTAGATTTGCCTAAAACATTCTCGAATCTGATTTGTACTTGTGATTGGCAGTGGTCAAGGAGGCAGCCAGCTTGAAGAAATTCAACCTGTTGACAGAGAGCAGATACAACTTCAGTGTGTCCAGCCTGTCCTCCACTCCCCCGGGATCTGCACCCAGCAGCCCAAGACACTTAAATACCTCCCCGAGGCTGCGTACGCCCCCGCCGCCCTCCCCGCTGCTGGGCAACGGCATGACGGCAAACACATCCGTGACTGTTCACTCGCTAGAGTCAGAAAGTAGCACACTGAGCCAAGCTCTGCCTGTCATGGGAAAAATCAGTGATGGAGAGAACAAGACACTCTTAGAGGAGAGCAGCGATGATGGATTTGCCACTGCTGAAACGTCAACCACGATTACGTCAGCCGAGACTAAACCAGAACTCATAACAACCACAATCGCCACGGATGTCATTCCCACCCCTGTTATTATGGTAACAGAAGCCACAGAAGGTCCTGGTACTTCTAGTTCACCAAAAGGAGATGATGCAACTTGTTCAGACTTTGCTAATAAGCTCAAAACAGCAATCAGTCCGATCTGTGTGAAAACCTCTGGCTCTGGTGGTGACCCTGCTGAAACGGAGGACAACAGCAAGACATCGGCTTCGTCAGACGATCCAGCCCAGATTAAAGCACTGATACGTGATGAAAGCACATATCCAATAGACGTTTGCTTATCTATTGAAGATGCGGAAGCTGGAGATATCTATAAAGGGTTCACAGACAAACAAATCACAGATCTTCCAGAAAAAGCCTCCGAAACACAGTCTTCACCACACCTAGAGGAGGAAGCCAGGCCCCTGGGCTGTGTGCAGGAGATCCGTGACCTGGTAATGGAGGTTATTGAAGTCGAGCAGGTGCTTCAGACTTGCAAAGACAATGGAGAAAACGTTCAAATGTTTGAGGAACCAGAAGCTATAGTTTAAGATTTAATGACTTGTTCACACCTCCATTTTTCTGTGTGAAGAGAAACCTGGTTTCTTTATTGTGCAGGAGATAATTATATATTACTGTATATATAAAGTATTCATTTATTTGAAATGTATATTTATATATATATATATATATATATATATATATATATATATATATATATATATATATATTAAAATAAATTAATACTTTATTCAGCAAGGATGTATTATACTGAAGAAAAGTGACTAACATCATTTATAGGAATTCTATTTTAAATAAATGTTGATCTATTCAACTTTCAATTCATCAAAGAATCCTGAGAAAATGCATCAGTTCCATTTAAATAAGGAGTTATAATTTTAGAATATTAACATTACTTTTAAAAAATCTTACCAACCCCATTTTGAATGGTAGTGTATATATTGTGTTGTTTAAAATTAGTTAAAGATCTTATAAGGACTATTTTAAGAATGTGATATAGATAACCTTATTTTATTGTTCTAATATGTACAAATGAATTGCTATGGTAGCATTTGAATAATATATGAATTCGAAATTGTAACATAAATATTGTATTTGGAAATAATATCCTTTGAGGACTCCTTTAGTAAGGAACATGCCTTTCCGCAAGGTGTTTTTCAACCTTCAGACGACACATTTAAAACCGAGCCGGCCATGAACCAGGGCTGACTGTTAACTTTGGACCCACAATGCAGGCCTGACGGGTTTGTTTGCCATGGAATCTGGCTCTGTGACATACCGACAGCACAGAAATCTTTTTGTGTCACTCAATACAGATTCATGACATAAAACGGCTGACACATATGCACTGCAGATTCGCAGAACCACTGAGATCTGTCTATATATGGAGACAGTCACCACAGATATTGCTCTGGGCACTTGACTATCTATTTAAGATGCACACACAATAATAGTTCATCAATACATCGTTGAATAAGCATGACCACCCTTTAAAGGAATGTTGGAATGATAGGTTGAATGATTAAATATGTAAGGCACGCATGGCATTTCATCACATTAAAGTGACAGTAAACTAGACATTTGCTGAGTTTCTGCTGTTCTAAAACTCTAAAAGACATGAACTATTTCTATTAAAGTAAACACAAGGAAACCTTTTGCACATCAATTTTTGTATTTCATATTGCACCACAATTAAATAAAAAGGCATTTTATATTAAACGGTCATTTAAGACAATCCCCAGGCACCAATGAAGTTACTAAAACGCACATCAATAGACCAGTGTTATTTTAAAAGAACACTTAAGTTTGGCTACATTACAAAATACATAAGAAATTGTTAACAGTGCACCATAAAAATGAAAGCTGTGTTGTAATATTTGTACTACTACAGTATCAAAGGCAAAGTAACAGGCAACATTAGTGAGTATTGAAGATATTAAGACTGCAAAATGACATTATTGTTAACACGGGCACTGTGCTGTAAAGACAGCAGTCATGTATGTAATGTATTTGAACACAATATATAATTTCATATGTGAGTCCACAGGGTGGCACCACAATCTTTAAAATGACCCTTACAGTCAGTTGCTTAATGTAAACATGCAACATTGATTGAAATCCTATAATGAACAACAATAATTGACATGAGTTGCAGCTGAAGCTTTACAATATTTTGCTTCCAGAAACCTAAATCTGAACCACTATCATGCAGTTAAACTGACATGATTGTTGTAATGAATAAAAGAGTGGGTGTTTTCATCCCTCAAAACTTAACTCACCTACACCACTGAAATAGCATGCAACTAAACGCCTAATTTTGCTCTATTGCACAGAAAAGGCAATCTGGTGCCATTAGTTTCTTCAGTGTTGTAGGCTAAAGTAAACACTGAAACTACATGATCTAACCCAAAATCAAAGCTTCATTGAAAACATTCGGTTTAAAACACATTCAGACTGAGATTCACGTGGAATGTAATAAATATAGAAAGAAATACTGACAATGAAAAAAATCAGTAGTGTTGCTTTCATTTGAAATGATAAAGAGACCATACCTAACTAACAGTATTTGAGATCCATTTAATCGGTTTTCAGAGTTTACGAAGGTTTTCGAAGGGCTTCCCTGATACTCTCCTACCGTGATGCTGTGTAACCGTAATAAAACTGCTCATCAGGCCGAAAGCCGTAAGCCGTGGCAGGACGTGCTGGAGTCACACCCGTCTGTACGTATCCGTCTGTCAAAGAACTGGCGGAAAAGAGACACAGCCATCTGTCAGCCAGTCATAAAACTGCTGAAATACATGAGAGTTCAGATTAATCACAGAAATCTTACATAAATCATGTTAATGTGCAGTTTATGAGGCAATTACTTGTTTAAAGGTTAGATAAAGGTTATAAGTATCACTAGATGGCGCTCTGATTCTGCAAAACAGAACTGTTTACTAATTATTCACACCAGGAGTGTTCATAAATTGATTTTTAAACCAGTACAATTATATTAATTCTTCAAGACAAATGGCCAATGTACGGATACCCATTCCCACCACATAAAAAAAAAACATACTTTCTAAAGTCATAATTTATGACATAAAAAAATATTAAATTATGACAGACTGTCATTATGTGATGAAAATTTTTAATTATGATTTCAAAATCTAAATTATGAGAAAATAATCTCGTAAGAAAATCTAAATTATGACTTCGACATTTTTTTATTATTAGATTAAATCGTCAAAATTATGACAAATTCTTTACATTCTAAATTGAAATTATGAGATTAAAAGTCAACTATGACAAATTAAAAATTATGACAGAAAATCAGAATTATAACACTCAAAATTAATACGCCAATTTTGACTTTCTCATTATGACTTGAATTAATGTAATTTTTTTTTTTATCTCATAATTTCACATTTTTAAATAATAACTTTGACTTTTTAATCTCAATTTAAATTTAAGTCATAATTTTGACTTTTTATGTCATAATTATGATTTACCGGAGCAAGAATATTATTGATTTTTTAGTTGTCAGAAATGGTTTGAGATCATACCAATGGGATCATGTCGCATTACATTAAATTTATTATGTTGTGTTATGCGTTATGTTATTTTATGTTATGTGGACTAGTATAATCTGCCTCTTAATTAACAACACCAACCCGTCTCTGGCCTATTCTCTTAAAATATAGGTTGTTTGCTTTGTCCTTTCCAGCTCCCATAATGCAGTTGTTTTTAGACTAAAAAACTTCCAGTGATCGGTTACATGCGTTAACCTCTTAACTCCCAGAACACCCTCCCTCTCCGGACATCATGTCTGTCTTTATCCTCTGAGGGATACCACTGCTGTCTGGGGACATTTCAGACTTTGTTAAAAAGGCTTGAAGAGAAAAAAAAAATGGATGTCAAAGAGTTTGGGTGAAACCGTAGCTTATAGGCTGTGTGTTGTAGGTCACATGATTAATCCAAAGAGTGTCCAGGTAAGAGACAGGCATAAAAAGTGAGTGTTTGTGTGTGTTACGGTCATTCTTGTAGTGAATAATTCATCCCAAAGGAATGCGGTCATCCTTTCCAGGAAAGTAAAAATGATGCCTTTTCTGTAAGGTTTCGCAAAGAATGAGGTTACAAAAGACTCGAACCAACCTTTTTTTCCATTCGTCTAATCATTTAATCTAAACCAAATAATTTGAGATGGAGAAACTGTTTATACTTCTACTTTCTTATGAAACACAGCCGTTGGCCCTTTACCCTCGAGGGCCACAGACAGACACACTGCGCTTGGTGATAATCTGGAGATCTGAGGCTGGAAAAAGATCCCAATGTCTGGCCCCAGGGGCCCCTGAGAGTTAACACAGGGGTGAGATCCTGTAAAAAACACCCAGAAACCTCTAAACAGGAAAGAGTCAATGTTACCAGAATTTCGTCTTTCCTTCCTCTGGTGCCAAAAGACAATAATTCTGTTAAATTGACTCACCCTCATGGCATGCCAAATTTGACTGACTTTCTTTCGTGAAACACAAAGGGATAAAATAAGATGTTCTTTTCCATTAAATTACAATGAATGAATGAATGAATGAGCACACGAAAATATGTAAAGCCCCATAAGTTATTTTGAAAAGGTTTGAAAAATGTATTAAGTTGCATTGCATTAGATACAACTTACTCTACTGTTCAAAAGGTTGGGATCAGTATGATTTTTCATTTTAAAAAATATCTTATGCTCACCAAAGCTGCAATTATTTAATAGAAAATACAGTAAAAAGTTTTATGATGAAATATTATTACAATTTAGAATAACAGTTTTATGTTTGAATATTTTTTGAATACTTCTTGCTTTCAAAAATAAAATGTGAAAAATTGTTTATCAAACCAAGTGTTATCTGCAAACTAATGATGCTAGACGTTTTCTCAGAGCTGACTTTAATTATTTAGCCATTTGTTCTATTGCTTTACACCAACTGGTCTATATTAGTGAATATATGAAGTCAGTTCCCCTCAAGTTCACACAGGTGTCTCAGCAGAGTAACCACAGGTGTAGTTCATCACGTTAACTGTGGACGTGTTACATAACGTTTGCCAACGGAAAGTATCCAAAGAAAGTCAAATAAATAAATGCCACTTGGTTTAACATTTTCTAACTTAGTGACATTTAAACATTTTGCATGGCGTCAAAATACTTTTTGGGGCCACCGTACATTTCCAGGTTGGTCCTAACAATAATGTTGTATGTGTTCAGATAAAATGACTGCATTTGAAAATCATTTAATTTTACTCTAAAATATTTTATTAATTACCTAAATGTGATTTTTAAACATTCAAAATGAGGAACTCCCTTTTTTTCCAAGCAAATGCAGCCAAGAATTTGTTTTTCATCTGGAATAAAGTATTTTTATGAGCTAAATGAAAGATTGCTCTGTGCTATTCTATAAATAAATGTGATTCTATTAAAGGGCTTTTAAAAGAGTCGTTCCCAGTGTGTCTGGCTCCTGGCTCGGCGCAGGGGAACTGAGGCTGGATTTCATTATTGTGTTAACCTGGATCTCTAACACCACACGGACAAAATGAAAACCACACTTTCAGGCCGCCCAATTCCCTGTGCACTCTCAGTGTATTCTACAGGTATCGCTTACAAAGAACTGTGAAAAAAAACATAGCTTCCTCTGCCGCCCCCTCCCACTCGTATTCACTTGCTCCTTATTTTTCAGCGCCTCTTCTCTGACTTCAACACAACCAACTTTTTCTCACAGACTGATGTATAATTTAGAGCGCTCTCTCTGTTGTTGGACCCATCTCTTTTTTTTAGACCACTGGCAACCTATAAGTAAAGACACACAATCCTAAATAAAAAGTTGCAATGAAGTCATTCTAAAAGTGTTTCTAATCTTTTAAAGAGGTCATTGAATTATAGTATTAATGGCCCCATATCAAATAATCCCCTATCGAGGATTTGAATATTTGGACAAGAGCTCAGATATTTTGCACAGTCCCATAACACAAAGTGGCCTACACCATAAATCATTGCATCAAGTCATCACACAAGTGTTTTTCTGAAACCCCTAAACAGTAGGTATATGGCAACTGAACCAGATTTGGAAAAAGCTGAATAGAGGGAGCTGTGTTTACTCTCAAAGCTATGGGTATTACTGTTGGAGGAGTGCTACGGCCTGCTGGGATGCCGTAGGACCCTTTGGCGCAGTACTTTTGGGCCATTCCCTGCTAAAAGCAACAAAACTGGCAGACAAGGATGTATGTGTGTGTGTTGTGTGTGTGTGTGTGTGTGTGTGTGTGTGTGTGTGTGTGTGGTGTGTGTGTGTGTGTGTGTGTGTGTGTGTGTGTGTGTGTGTGTGTGTGTGTGTGTGTGTGTGTGTGTGTGTTGTGTGTGATGCAGTAATAACAAAACCCACAGATCCGCTGCAGTCAGTCTGACAGATTCATCATATTTAAATGTACCTGCTGAGGAAACCCTGTGGTCCTAACAGGTCTCCATTCTGGAAATCAGTGAAGAACTCTGGACTAACGGCACCATCTGCTGGGATTATTCCATCTGCAGGAATCACAAAGAAACCGCGTATCATTGGCACTTTTTGCTAATGCATTAGAGCCAGGAAAATACAGAAATAAATCATTACTATTTCAATTTCTCAGTCATCTGCAGGTATTATTCAAATAAAAAAATATAAAATTAGAATTAAAAATATATATATTATATATATATATTATAATTCATTCATAATTATTAACATTATTATAAAAAATAAATAAAAGTATGTTTTCAATATATAAAGAAATTGTCAGCATTATCACATGGTCCTTCAGAAATCATTCTAATATGCTGTGGTGCTCAAGAAACATTTCTTATTGTTATCAATGTTGAAAACAATGTTATCAGTTGTGCTGCTTAATATTTCTGTAATACCTATTTTTCAGTATTTCTTTATGAATAGAAAGTTCAAAAGAGTGGCATTTATTTGAAATAAAAATCGTTTGTCTTTACTGTGTTTTAGTTAATCTTTGATTAATTTAATGCATCCTTGCTGAATAAAATCTCTTCAAAAAATAATTTAAAAAAGACCCCGAACTTTTAAATGGTAAACATACTGAATGGTTAAAATATTCATAACAACTACTCCTTAAATGCAGCAATATTTCTTGAAACCCCTGGCCAATATAACCTGCGCTGTAGAAGAGGTCTGGCCGTTCCAGGATGTCACCATTTTGGAGGAAGGGTTCTCCATCGTCTCCATACATGAAAGGCTCTGCCTCATCCATTTGCCGGTTCTCCACCATCTCCAGCCACTGAGAGTTATGCCAGCGGAACTTCTCGCTCTGGATCTTCTTGCCCCACTCCACATCATATTCCTGCAGACGGAGAGAGACGGAGAGAACAGCCAGAGTATTAGAGCAGGACATAGAAAGGCTCACCCTGTATTGCCTCCCTGCATGTGCCATACCGACGATGTAGGAGGAATCAGGTGTGCTGTGTTGCTTGGCAGACGCATAACATGGTAGCTGTTTATTTTAACTCTACAGGGACTGAGTGTAATAAAACCTCTTTGAGGTTGGTGGAAATAGCAAAGCTAAGCAACCCGGCCCTCTGATTAATCATCCCCACACGGGGTGGAAATCAACAGGCCTCATTGTTCACCGGTCCGGCCCCACCAGCATGCACGGTGACACTTTTTGCCAGGGCACAAATTCATCATTTTTAAGCATTAAAGGCACCACATGCTGCACTCTCATGGCCAATCAGAGCAATGAATGTGGTCTGATACCCCGGCTAATCAATCTTCAAGTAGCTGAGCTCATGGCGTTACTGAACATTTGGATCCGGAGCAGGTTTGGGTGTTTTATAAATAAATGTGGTGCAAAAATCTTTAAGCGTCTCCAGAAATAGCATGTAAAAATGAATTATGAATGACTTCACTGGTCTGGGTTAAAAACCACTGCTACAAAAACAAAAAGCTTGGGCATGAAAAGACAAAATAAGAAAAACTGTTCAGAAAAAATAAATTAAAATTCATCACAGAAACAGATTTTCATATTTGTATCACATAGAAGAAGAAAAAGGGGAAGATGATCATTAACGTGTATGTGAATTATTCAGCAGATCTGTGTTCAGTCCACCATCCTCACGCGACACTAAGCAGCCGTCTCCTCCTCTCTCTTTGATGTGGCTCCTTGCTTTAATGGCCCTTTCCGATCAGATGTATGGAACACTTCCCTTGGCCTCAAGACCAGCCCTAATTACATTAATCTGAGGCCTGCGACAGATCACACATGACAGAGCAGCTTCAGAACAGCTTATACATTTAACCCGCTAGCCACGATGTTGACCCAATCGTCTTTCATGTCAACTGACCCTGACTATAAACCATATGTGCCATATTCATCATTTACAAAGAAGTGCTGGTTGTCTTGCTTTACTCAAAACAAAAGAAACGAGGAATAGGAAGATGTGCCTAAAACTATTAAAAATCATTTTTGTTATTTGAAATAAAGAAAAATTATAAATATTAGATTAAAAACTTTTTTTTTTAAATAACAAAAAAGAGAAATGTTGCCCTGGAAATAAAACAAGTTGAAGTTGAAAGTTTAAGCTAAAATTGTTATAAAGTAGAAACTGAAATAAATAGAAATTAAATAAAGATAAATAGAAATATTTTTTAAAAAATTATTAAAATGACAAAAGCACATAACTGAATTACTCAAATTTAAACAAAAAATTAAAATGAATACTGTAAATATAAAAATAAATTCGAATTCACAATAATAATAAATACTAAAATCGTATATAAATGATACAAAAAATTATACTGGTTCTTCAACATAAATTGGATGTAAACAGGGTTATGTAAAAAGTTTATGCAAATGACACGAGTAGCTTGAAATTGTTGAAAAGAAAACAGCAGATCACTACTTTAAGGTACAGCAGATTTATACTTACAGCAATAATGTCCAATGTATTGTCACACACTTTGCGTATTTCTGCATTTTTGTCATGCATAAGGTCAATGAGATATGCTGGAGCCTCTGATAAAATAACAGTTAAAGAGAAAAACTCTGAAAGACTGAACAACACCATCATCATCGTGCAACTGCAGGTTTTGCAAGATGAAGGATACGGGTTTCTTTTATAATGACATCACGTGTGGCCTGGTGAAACACCATTTGGTAAAAGACGTAGACAATCTGACAGACAAACTCATCATCTTCTTGCTGGGCTGAAGATAGAAAGAAGAAAGATATTGCAATTTTTCTACTTCCACAAACATGTCAAACACAAAAAACCTTTGAAACAGGCACATTCCAGGCATCTAAATGTTTCTTACCATTCAGTAGTTCTATTAGAGCAGGAATAATGCCTGATTTGGCCAACATTACAGCACAGGAGTCGTCCATGGAGACAGTGCCAATCATAATCACCACCTCCAAAATGAGGTCATCCTCTGCAGAGCCTACAGGAAGTAAATATGGGGAAGTCACATATCACAAGATCTTGAAACTAAAATTCTCATGTATTTTCCGTTGTGATGTAGAAAAGTAAAGTGGAACGAGATAGACCTGGTTTGAGGTGGTCTTTGAGATAAGGCACCAGGTTGTACTCCTTTAGCACAAGTTCCCAGTCTAGATCAGGAATGGTAAGATTGGAAAGAGTGCCCAAGCACTCAATCACAAACTCCTCCTCTTCCTTCAGTCCGATCTGAGCTGCCAGGTCCCCAACATAGTCCTCAAACACATCACATGCTTATTAGTCTTCAATTGAGTAAGCATCTATGTACGCATCTACAACAAATTAGCAAACATTATTTGTATGGGTGTGTATTCTTTTTTTCTCTGAAACTCACAATGAAAAGATTTTTAGATGGTCCATCATGCTGAGATATATTCCGGATCATCTTCATCATTAGAGGATCTTTTAGCTTCAGTGCTCTCTTCATCAGCATCTTCAGACCATTGCCTTGAAAAGAAGCATTAGCGTAAGCACGAAGTCTGTATTTTTTTTTGGTTGTGCCTTTGTATGTTTTCTTACCTTCACACATAATCTGAGCATTCCTTTTGTTGGCAGCCAGGTTGATGCAGAAGGAAATGAGCTCAGCGTCAATCCTCTCCTCACCACAATCAAACAGCATCTTCATTACCTGCCAAACAATATACCATAAAATGGCAGTAGACATAACCTAGATAGTTATGTCTACTGTCTAAGACTAACCTAAATGGACATGCAAACTGAAAATTTATTTGATCAAAGATACAGTAAAAACTCATTAATTTTTACATTTTATATTGCTTTTGCTCGTGTTCAGATGGTAAAGAGAAGTACTTTATTTTGTTTGCAGGCATCACAATCTTCCAAGACAGTTAGCCAGTTTCAGTCCAGTTACCTCATTACCCAGCTTTAAGCCCAAGTGTGCCCTTCTTTCCTAAAAGATCCCAAGACTCAACAAAGTCAGCAAACGGCTAGAAATTCTGACCCGTTTAGAACTTTAATCAAACCTGCTTTTGTCTGACAAAAAAAGCTGACAGGCCTGAAACATTATTTCCAAACTCCCGCACTCAATTTGTAAGTTTCCCAGACGTCCAGGGGTTCCTGATTTTCTCAAGCGGATCCTAACTTTAGACACAAACCTTACATGTCACTCTGCATTAGCTCGGCTAACGTCACCACACCCCGGGCGGAACAGAGGACCGGACTCTGCTACCTGAGGGGACAGTAGGGGTCCAGGAAGGCAGTGTAGGGGGGAAGGGAATGGGCAGAAGTCCAGGCCTGGGTTAAAGTGGTCAAGGGTTGTCAACATCGCCCCCTGACGTTAACGATAAGCAGGAGGCCCGGAGAGAAAACTTGGTCCGTGAGGAGGCAGCGGTGAGTATGCAAAGCATACAGTCCCATACTGAGTATCACATAGCAGCCGCCCTGCAGCCTAAATCACTGTGGCTAGACTTACTGGCACCTGCCCTGCTTTCACATGCAACATCCAGTCGCCCCACCAAAACCTTGGTAACCCCCCAGCCTGTAGTTACCATATTTCCATTTCTCTAGTCACTCAATTTGTCCACGAAGGGCCGTCTATTTTCATCTTTACCTAAACTTGAATGTCTATTGCTTCCTTTTCTGTGTAACTGAATGATAACTAATCTCTAACCTGCTTCAGTAACCAGGTTTAAATTTGAAAAAGTAATTGATTTGTTTAAAGTTTTTTTCACAATACATACTCAATACAAATCAGAATTCTATTAGAAAGTTAAGATTGAAAGTGACCAGGAAAAAACTGTACAGTACAGGGTTCTCAACTTTTGACAAATTACTTCTCATGACTTTCCCAGTTATTTGTGATCAATGGATAGAGATTAAAAAATAAAAGATTGCACATACAAATAGCAAATTCTAACCCATTTTAGAGGTAAAAATAAGAAGACAAAGTTATTGCATAAAGAAATTTCCATAACTTTCTCAGGTTTGGAAAAGAAAATTCTGATTCAAATACACCTTATCAATCAGTGTTAATAATTTAGTTTTATTGTTAATTGCAGTCCATTTTACATTTTTGACATGGCATAAAACTTTAGTTTACAAAACTTATAACGTTTGATTTGGCAAAAAAAGATAAAAAAAAATACCAACAGTATTATAATGAAAAACGTTTCATTACTGTCATGATGCATATTTTTGTCTTATCAGAAAAAAATGTCAACTAACATTACCATTAATAATCTGATTTATTGAAATTACCAGCAAAAAGTAGCAGGAAATTTAGATTTTTCACACCTATAAGTATTACATTAATTTCTGTGATCAGAGACACAGGATATGTTGAAAGGACCGCTGAAATGAGACACGTCTATACCGTATGCGAGCGATGCATCGTGTTACAACACAATCAAATTATAAGCAGCGATACTATCTACACTGAATGCGACGCATCACAATGAGACACAGAGAGTAAACTGACACCCTGTTCTATTTCTGACGTACTCTGCGAGCTTGCGTTTTCTTCCGACAACAGTGGATATGGAACTTTCGCTTTGATGTGTTCAACGTCCACAGCCTCAAGCTGGTGTGGCACAGAGGAACAACGGTGTAGACACTGTGTGATCGAGCGGTTAAAGAGCTCTCCTGTCCCCTGCTATAAGCTCATGCTAATGCAGGCTGACCTCTCACCTGTGGAATGCAGTCCGTGTAGGCAAACATGGACTTGAAACGATCGTCCATGCTGATGTGGTACAGAATGCACATGGCGATCTGTCTCTGTGCTTCGTCTCCTGAAATACAAACACACGCAAGCCATGAATGGACAGAGTATTCAAGTTAGCCAGAATTACACCAAATTCTTTAATAGAAACATACAGCAGGACGGGATAGCAGAAGGATGCTGATCATGCTCTCTGGAGTATTTGATTTTTGATTTGAGTCACGAGTATCCTAATATTTAGTGGATCATGGCCCTTGCTAGTGCCAGAATTTGTGTTCAAGATTCACTGATTCATGTCATAGGGAACTAAAGAGTGGAAAGAGACACAACCATAGACTTTTTTCGGCCATTACTGTGGACCTACACAAGCGTAATTATGTTGTTTTTCTTTAAATTATGTAAAATGTAATTATATTGCACAATATTACTGTTTTTTTTTTTGTTGTCAAATAAATGCAGCCTTGGTTAGCATAAGAGACTTCTTTCAAAAACATAAAAAAACAACCTTAAACTTTTTAATGGTAGTGTATACTGAAAGCAAATCTGCAATAATTACTTTGTTTGTTAATCTCAGGATTTTTTTAAAGATGTATTTCAGACCTGAGTAATTCTGACCCTGAGAAAGCACAGTTTCCCTTTACAAAGCAGACCGAAACCTGGACCTGGTAAGAACCCGAGCCTCCGACTTAATCAAACAGACAGACACAGACCCCGAGAGAGGGAAGAGGGGGCGGGGGCGGGACGGAGCCGGCCACGCACCCTTTAGGCAAGGTTATCTCAGCCTATTGGAGCCAGATGTGCTCCTAGAGACCCCTGAAAAGAGAAGGGCTTCTCCATTTAATTGGGGGAAAAAAGGAGGAAGCATAAATTTTACTGCCATTAATAACTTCAAGCCAAGCTGCTCTGCACCGCTAGCGCCACGATTGGCCCAACATGTGCTTCTCATTAGTGAAAGACACACACGAGCACACAAACTAGCTCTAGCGCACACTCAGAGGTCAAGCGCAAACACACACACACACACGCACACCCTGAGTTAACGCCTCGGTCTGCACGTTAGGAGAGGAAAACGGGGGATCCTTTATGAGGATGGAGGAGAAGGGCCTGTAAAAATGTTCAAAACAGCCCTGGAGCCTGGGAGAAAAAAGCCCATTAAAAATTCATTATCCTGTTCAGGGTGCGTTTAGTGGGAGAGCAGGAGAGCTAAACTTCAATTACACCCCAGTAAGATTTAAAACACCCAACTGCCATAAAAGCCACGGCAGCCAGGCCTTCAGGCGACCACTACAACCCTAAACGCCAATGTCCTTCATAGTTGATCGAGACATTGAGCACACACACTAATGGTAAACAGTAGTGTTGGGTCAAGACGGTCGACCAGGCAGTCATCCTAGAAATGATTAGTGAGGTTGAGTTGTTTATATACATTTCAGGACCAAAAATGTTCATCCTATCTGGATGTTCTACCTGCTTGTCTACCGATATATTTCCATACCTCTGCACAACATGAGGCTATGTATATCAAAAGTCTTTGGCTATGCAGAGTTTTTGACAATCACAGAGTGCCGCAAACAAAGAGCAACAACCTTTTACAGTTCCTCCTGAGTATTAAGGAGGAAATCACATAATTATTGTAATTATGAGATGGCAACCCGTGACATTCTACTCAGAGCTGTTCATGTCCTCAGACTCAGATTTATGCGTTGCTTTGGCAACACTATCAACGGTGAAAATAATCTGCACTGCAGCAGTCAGGTGGTACAACTAGAGCTCTTTAAGTTATGTTCATTATTATTGTAATGTTATGTGCTTTGAGGAAATTTAACACCTTCTCTTTGCAGACTCTGCTGTGCGGGTTCATGTGTTTTGGAGGAGGCGTGGCTTTTTGAAGAGAGATCTCTGAAAAGAGGGTGGTATCTTATGCTTTCAAAGCTAGCTTGCTATTGCTAGCCTATTTGAAACCGCACACCCTAGCCTATGTTTGCAAAGCATAAATCTGGCAGTACGCGGCCACATTTGTATGTGTAACATTTGTATGTGTTTACTATTAAATTAAACCCAAAGAGACAAATATAAGAGTTGTTTCAGCAGCAGTGTGCTGGTTGACAGCCCATATGATGATTTCATCTCTGCTTTTGGATTTAGACACCTACACGGCAAAAAATAAATAAATAAAAACCTGATATATTAAGTGAGTTTTTGCTTCAAACAAGAAAAATATCTGCAAATGGGATTAGAAAAAATAATGTGAATTACATTTTTTGTTTTGAGCATACATTTTGTTTTAAGCATAACTCACTTCATTTTAATAATTCTTTTTCAGAAAACAAGACTTAATATCTTAAGTAATTTTGCTTCACAAGTAAATGTATCTTGATTTAAGAATATTTCGATATTTGTACTGGAAAACATGACAAAAGAAAAGCTTTTTTTGCAGTGTGGAGTGAGTTGTCGATTAGTGGGTTCTGGTTTTGAAATAAATCATCAATGAGGTTCAAGATGATACCAAGCTTCACTTTCATCTTATCAGCAAGGCCATGACCCTCAAAGGGTCTTCTGGAAAGAGGTAGGAGCTTTCCTCTGTGCATTTAGGAGATTCATGAGGCATCTGCAATATTCTGACAGGACTGGACGTTGCATTCTTACAAAGCAGACCAGATAAAAGCAGAGGTTACACACACTTTCTTCTTCTTCTAAAAAAAAAAAAAAAAAAAAACTTACACAAATATTATATCATCCACACTAGTGCAAAGAACCATTAGCTGTTGGCAGCCAGTCTAAAGAGGTCATAAAGAATGAGTAGTTGTATGTGTCTGACGGAGAGAGAAAAATCTCCATAAGCTGCTAAATGTGGACTTCCCTCGTGCTGGAAGAACAACATTTACTTTAGAACTGAAGCTGTTTTTTTAACAAATATATTACTTTAATTGCATAGGACACACGACACCCCCCTAAGGCCTTGCAAAAAACACATTGTTGGTGCCAAAGCCAACCACGCCTGTATATGTAGTCCATGCACAAATCGTGTGTTTTGTTTCATCTCAGGAAGTGGTCTTTGAAAGACAGGAGAGAGCCAGAGTGTAACTGCTTTATGAGGCTGAGAAACGCTTGCATCCTCAAACACAACGTAAACGACTGGTAGACTAACCATGACTCATTACTTGTAATCTGGCTTCTGCAAGTCTGACAAATAGCATTTAATTTGTCTGGATAATAATTTGAAATCATAACCAAGTGATAAAATAGGGCCAAGGACCAAACGTGGGTTTGAATCCGGTGTGCAAACTTTCCTAATATAATTTCCCATTTCTTCCCTTCATGACCTGTGCTCTCTCTAACTATTTGTAAATATAAATCATAAGATAATAAAAAAATTCTAAATAAAATGTCAATAATTGTATATAGAGAGATTAACACAGCTTTAATTAAAAAGCAGCAGAAAAACATTATTTTGTCTCTCTAATATCAATTTACTATCTATATAAGATAGATAAAATATAAATTAAATTAAAATAAGTACATTTAAAATACCTGCAGGAATCTTACCTAGCAATGTGGTGAGCCTGGGCAGAAGGTCCACCTGCACCATCTTGCTGCGGAGGCTGGTGTCAAAGGAGAGATTAAGGAGGAGGCGAAGAGTAACATTCAAAAGATCTTCATGTTCACAGGGCACCAGTCTCGCCAGCTTCTCTACTGTATCTACCTCAGCCTATCAAAGAGAGGGAGAGAGATGGCTGTGATGGAGTGATGTCAGAGACTGTTGTAAGGTCAGCCATTTAATTCTCTTAGTCATGTGCCTGTGGCTTTGCTTGTTAACACATCTGCCTGCTCCAGCTGTGGTCAAACACAGCCACAGACAGACAGCCCAGCAGAAATGTGATCCCCATTAAAGGCACAGTTCACAGCCTGGAACCAGTTTTCAAATCAAGCCTTCAATGGTAATAACTGCCAACATCCACAACCTTACATTCAGTCGGTGTCAAACAACGTGAGGGACGATTGTGCAACCGTCATCAATGAATCGAAAGTGTTAAATTAATCATTCGGGAGTGTGTTATTGTATAGCATTTGTCAAAATCAGAACCATCTTTGCTCGGCTGCCTTGACAAATGTGACAAATGTTTAATTTACAAGATCAGAAATTAGCTGATTAATGAATCCAAATAAATGATTGCGAGATAACCTTTCAGGTTAAGTGTGTGATTGGTTACAGGTGGAGGAAGTGTGGGATAAGTGGTCGACTAAACAGTGCAGCTTGTCTTGAAGTAGTACAGAACACTATATAAGCAAGGAGTTATGAGAACAGGTGTGGCTGATTTAGGAAGGAGAGAGTAATAAGTAATAAGAAAGTAACAACTTGGGGTGGTGTAGTCTTGTGGGGGTTTGAACCTGTAACCTTTCGGGTTGCAATCTTTGAGCACAGCATTTAAACACCCCATGAAATCAAAATTGGAGTTTTGTGGCTTATTAGTCCAATGATTTCTTTGAGGGCATTGAGGGCACAAGCATAGTCGTCAAGTTAACAAAATAAGTGAGTCACTTTGGATAAGAGCGTATGAAAGTATTGCTCACCATGTCATTCTTATTCTCTAAGAAGATACTGAGCTTCTTGAGGAAGGACACCACCAGTACCAGTAGCTCCTCGCTGTCTCTGTCCAGCGTTTTCACCAGAAGGTGGACAATGTTCTTGTTCCTCATCTTCAGCTCTGTGCGGGTGTCCTCAGACAGATTTAGCAGAAGGTACAGAGCCACTGATCACATAGAAACACAACAGCTTGGCATGATCAACCATCTTCAAATCTCTATTTCAAGTGGACAATATTGTAAGCAAATACAATACTTTTTCAGTTTTTCAAACTATATAAACGTTCTAAAGTTTGGGGTAAATGTTTTTTTTTTAAATAAAATAAATGCTTTTATTGAGAAACAATGCATTAAATTGATCAAAAATAAAGACATTATAATGTTACAAAATTTTATAGTTTTCTAGCAAATAAATGCTGCTGTTCTAACTTCTTTTGAACTTTCTATTCATCAAGAATCCTGAAAAAAATGCATCATGGATTACACAGAAAAAAATGAAGCAGCACAACTGTTTTCAGCATTGAAAATAATAAGAAATGTTTCTTGAGCACCACATTTTTTGGCATTTTTTTTTTTATGATTTCTGAAGAATCATGTGACACTGCTTTGCCATCACAGGAATAAATTACATTTCGAAATATATTACAATATAAAACAGCAATTTTAAATTGTAATAATATTTCACAATATTACTGTTTTTACTGTATTTTTTATCAAATAAATGCAGTCTTGGTGAGTATTAGAGACATCATCTAATCTTCTGCATCTTATCTTATAATAATGAGGCCTCATTTTACTAAAAAGTAAGAATTTCTTTTAAAAATTTGTTTGAAATTTCTGCACTGACAGAACTGTAAAATAAATATTTCCAAAATGATTTCCCTGTCTTCCATTCGTCTGAAAATTACACACATCACCTATAAAAAGAGAGATTTTTAATATTGTATAGAAGAGCCATAACAATAATTTTCAGTTTTAGCCAAAATTTTCATCTGAGCCTGTCTAGTCAAAACACTTCTTCAAGAAGCAAAATGAGCCTTGTTATTTTGTGGATATGTGGATAATAATGTCTTCTACCTCTCAAAAGCTGCTCCTGTTTGGTCAGCAGTCCATGGTACTTCTTCAGGGCTTTCTCGTACTCCTTCTTCAGGTTCTGATTGTCCGGGTCATCGTCCCGTTCAAAAAGTCAAGGACCTTTTCTATTAAACCCTTGTGTTCAGAGCAGTAATTAAAGGGCAAAATGTTTAATTAAATCATAACATCCCTGACCCTTGGCTTGACTTTACCTTTGCCCTTTCTCTGACATCCAGTCGCCCTTTCACCTATGACCCACACCCACATTGAAAGGATATCAGTCTTCTTTTTCTTCTGCAGTTCATCCTGCCATAGGTCATAGCGCTTCAGCTCGTGCTCGATTATGCTCATGCACAGCGCGCCGATCTTGTAGTGAGTGATCAGGCCGTGGAACTGGGAGAAACTGGAGATAAAAACCTTGTTTGTCTAACCTTCACCATGTATCCAACCATGCCAAAATAAAGCATCAACCCATGTCAAACACGGTCGCTCACCGAGAGTATGATGAATGTTAACCAAACCGTTGCAGACTTCAGCAAAATAACATTGGAAGGGCAGAGATTCAAGAAAGATTCCAGCTTTCACATTTACCAACAGCCTCGCTTTTCAAATTAGTTCTGACAGCAGCTGATGTGTCATATTATGATAGGAGTATTTAGTATTATGATTCTCATAATGGCACATTGCCATTGTTGTATCTCAACTCTGTGCACAACACCCATCAAGCTGAATAGTGAGTCTTGGCTAGAGTGTAGCTCGTGTACCTGGAGAAGCAGAAGAAGACATAGATGATGGTGGTTGCCAAATCGACACTCTGCTTCCAGTCTTCCCTCAGGACCCGGGCCAGTGCGCCCAGAGCTGTCTCTGTGGGAGAGCAGACAAAACACTAAATGCTTTCATTGCTCATGAAAAGAACTCATGTTGTGAATACAAAGTGACAACAGCTTGAAATATGTGACTGCTTTTGAATATGGAGAGTATGTTATGATCCGTAAGGACTGAGGGGAAAAGAAAGATCACACTTGTGAAGGAAAAAATGCATTATGGGTAAACTCAAAAGGCACTATGGTTGATGCTAAAGGGCAAATAGTTAGAGGAAAGTGACTGAAACAGGCTGTAGTACTGCAAAATGGATAAAGTTACAGAGACCGAAAGGGTTAAAGAAATTGGATACAGTGGAGATGGCAAAGACTTACTTTTTTCCAAATGGGCCCTGTTTCTACCCCTATTAAAGGGATAGTTCAGCCAAAAAAATTCTGTCATAATTTCCTCACCCTCATGATGTTCCAAACCTGTATGAATTTCTTTCCTCCGTTGAATACAAAAGAAGATATTTTAAAGAATATCTGTAACCAAACAGTTGTGGAGCACCATTGACTTCCATAATATTTGTATTCCTACTATGGAGGTCAATAGGACCCAGAAATTGTTTAGTTACGCATATTCTTCAAAATATCTTCTTTTGTGTTCAACAGAGGAAAGAAATTCATACATGTTTGACATGAGGGCAAGTCAATGATGACAGAATTTTCATTTTTAAGCGAACTACTCTTTAAAGGGCCTATATGCGTTTTTCTGAAATTTAAACTTGCGACTGATACCTGTGGCCAAAAAAGAGAACTGCTCTTCCTTTCTGCTCGCTCTCGCAGCCAGGGTTGCCAGGTCTGCACAACAAACCCAGCCCAATTGCTCATCAAAACTAACCCAATCACGGCCAAAAATAGTCAAATAGCGTTCCCGGGTGTTTCCCCGATAACAATGATGTTCCAGTGAGTAAAACAATCGCGTCAACCCGTGCACTACACAAACAACCCGCAGAAACAGTGCAGGCATACGGATCTGGCAACACTGCTCGCAGCGCTCGTACGTGCGTGCACACTTCACAAGTCATCTGCTGCCTGCAAGGAGGTCAACATTATGTTTACAGAGGTAAGAACAGTCAAAAACATATATTGTTTGAGATAAGTTTGCGAGTGTAGGCTACTTGCTGACTAGCGGTGGTGGCAGAGTGATCTGAAACGTTTAACATGAACTCGCTTGACGTCACATCCGCAGACAGCGCGGGAAAAATCCGACCCGACAGAAAATAGGAAAAATAGGATACAGGCTTATAGGTGCACCCACTGTGAGCGGACAAGGTGTCAGTATGCTCAACAGGAGATGTTTGAGTCATAAATGGCAAAATAAAAAGGCTATTGTTACGTTTATTTTGGGGAAAAAGTTCCATATAGTCCATTTAAGTTTAGTGTGAAATAATATATTGTACAAAATTTACACTACCGTTAAAAAAATGTGGGGTCGGTAATTTTTTTTAATGGTTTTGAAAGAAGTCTCTAATGTTCACCAAGGCTGCATTTAATTATTCAAAAATGCAGTAAAAACAGTAATATTGTTACAATAACTCTTTTCTATTTTAATACATTTTAAAAAGTAATTTATTCCTGTGATGAATATTCAACAGCCATTACTTAAGAGTCAAGTACGGTAATCCTTCATGAATCATTCTAATATGCTGATTTGGTAAATCATACTGGTTAAGAACAACATGAGGCTGGGTTAATGATGACAGAATTTTCATTTTGGGTGAACTATCCATTAATGATACAGTCTGAAATTAGACCAAATCAAAGCTTTGTTCAAAGGCACTGAAAAATTCTATAACTATATGGTAATATAAATGCATTTGATTTTGAACACTAAAAGTATGGCTTTAGTGGAAGGTTTAAAGATAAAATCCTAAAATGTGTAAAAATGACTCATTCCAGTGTGTGTCGCACCATTCTGCAGCAACTCCTCCAGGTTGTCAGGATTGCGGGCCAGGTGGAGGATGAGTGTAGCTCCTCTGATCTTCTCAGGGATGTCCTCATACAGGAGCTCAACATAGTCATCTATGCTATTAATGTTGGCCTCCTCATCCAGCTACAAGACACAACATGTAAGATAATGAGTCAAAAAAATTGTCTTGTATATTAATGTCTTGTACATGTCCAAATATATATTAAAAAAAGAAAAACGAGTGACACAGCTATACCTCCATGCCTTCAAAAGGAGTCAGGTCTCTTGGCTTGATCTGTTTCTCTTTCTTTTCTGAATAAACATCAACTGAATCAGTATCTAAAGCACTAAAGCAATATTTATAATATTTTTACCCAACTCTTCATCTCTTACCGGCAGATTTCTTGCGGTTCTGCAGGTAGAACAATAACTGTTCCACCTCCGGAAGTCTGGAAGGGGAAATGAGTCTACATTCCTCCACTACCTTCCTTGCTAAAGACGCAATGTCTGTGCTGGTATTCAGGCTTTTCAGACGAATTCTGCAAACGGAGGAAAACATTGCAAATAAATGTTATGAAATTCTACAACTGTTATAAACACAACGATTTTGCTTACTATCACAAGCACTGCACTCCATATACATGAATAATCTTACATCTTCTGGCACTCTTTGCGTTCTCCCAGCATTGGGTCTCCCATCTCGCCCAGGATCGTAGCTTCCACTTCATACTGGACAACGAGGGCTTTTTCTGTGGGGTGGACATCTAAACTGCCGCCCTTATATTTCCTGAACACAAAACATTACAGATTCTTGATTATCTTATGTATTTTTTCCAACTTGTTTGTAAAGCACATTTGAGTTACTGGTGAAAGACGCTCTATACATAAAGCTTATTATGATAACAATATTACCACAATATAGTAAAAACAATCATAGTTTTGTTATGTTTTTCCAGATATGTTCAAAATTCTTCACAGTACCTTGGACTGTACCATCATGGTGTCACAACAGTAAAAAAAATATTTACTTAATTATTTGATTTGTTTATAATGTATTTTATTTATTTAATAAAGCAAAGTATTGATATGACGGCAGAGATAAAGATTTTTACTATTATTATGAACATAGAAATCGTTTCATAATGTGAAAGAACAGCCTGAAAGCCGTATATATACAGCAAAAAAACATGTTACATTTTAGAAAACAACATTTACACGCACATATGGTGTTTTATGTTGTGTTAAACTCAAGCTCGTGTCAGCTAATGAGTGTATCAGATAGAGCTCGCGAGCACATCACACAAACACTCACCGTTTTAAATATCTGGCGTCGTCCGCTTGCATTGCTGACCGTATATTAAATTAAATAGCTGCTAGACCTGTTCTGTTGATTTATGTCAGATTTTTTGGCGTGTCTAATGTATGGACTGCTTCATCGTTTCAGCTTTGACAGGATGCTGATGTTTGTGTTGCTATGGGTGTGTACTCTTCGGGAAAAAGTGACGAAGTAGAGATGGATGAAAGAAGCTCTAGCGCCACCTGTATATGTGGAGGTATGTATCGATCAGTTGAAATGGGCTACATGATGTGCCTTAGACTTTTGTTGGATTCGATTTTTTTCGATGGGGTGTCGATGGGGATGTACTTTCCTGGGCGCAATAAGTGCATGCGAAAACTTTGGAAATCTTCCTGAATGTATTAATTCGAGGCTCACAGTTTTAACTATTATACAATTGAAAGTGAGTAACTGACTTAGGCTGCTACACTCTATAGCCTACCTGATTAGCTTGTGCAAAGTATAGCTGTCAGAACAGTTGTAATAAGACAAGTAATACGTTTTTTAACACCAACCTCATTTTTATACACTTTGCTGGACTAACAATTATCTTGCTGAAAAGCAAGTTAAGGCAGGACACCACAATGTTATTTCATGGAATGTTCAATTTAGAAATGTTGGGCTATTTTTTCTCTAGTGTCCAAACTCAGTCAAGGGCCACTGTCCTGCAAAGTTTAGCTCTACCCAGCCTCAACAACACACCTGCCTGGAAGTTTCTAGTATGCCTAAGACCTTGATTATCTGCTTCAGGTTGTTTAATTGGGGTTGGAGCTAAACTGCAGGGCAGTGGCCCTCCAGGACTGAGTTTGGACATCCCTGCTATAGGCTAACCTCTCAGTAGTAGAAAGAAAAAAATCCATGATACACATTTAAGTGTTTATTTTATTACACTTTAAGTGTTTGGATCTGTACATTTTAATTACAATACTAATCTTAAAAACCAGTCAAACTAATTATGACAATGTTGGTTCGGGTTTTGTGGACTGAGTTTGTAGGATCAACATTATACAAACATTATACAAATATACATATATTATATAATATATATATTATATATATATTATATATATATATATATATTATATATTATATATATATATATATAAACAGTGTTCTCTAATTGCATTGAGTAAGCATTTCCAATTTAAGCACTGGTTCAGATTGGTTCACTGAGTATCGTACACGGTGATGATGATTTGGCAATTTATAATTGATTAATCATGAGTAACACGGCTCGCTGACATGACTAAACATGAGAGGCCTGATATCTTATTCATATTTTTTCTCTCTGGCGCTCTCCCTCTTTCTCTCTGCTTTTTTTCAGTTGGATGTTGCTATTGTAAAATACAGTACGGTTACAATGTCAATGCATACAGATTGTAATCAGCAACAGCATGTTCAGATTAGATCTGTCTTTGATCTTTCCTCACCACCTTAAACTTGTCAGCAATACTGTGTATACAAACTTTAGAAGGCGGTGCTAAGAATAGCTACTACATAAGCCACTTGTCACTAGCTGTGAATGAATGCACAACCTTCTGGGTCATGTGTTGGTATGCACTGATTTGTCATTCTAGATGTGTCTGTGGAACTTAGGAGAAGGAGCTTCTTTGAGAACTGGAGAAGGCACCACCCCTATTCTGAGGCAATCTTACCAGTCCCTTTCTCATTCATCCACCCCAGGCCTAAAGCAGGTGATCTGATAAGATGTGGTAGTTTTAAGGACTCTGCTGAGAAAAGAACGCTAAACTGGTCAGTTACAGCTCCTCTGTCAGAGGTTAATATAGCAGCACCCTGGTGTCTTCAGCATTTCTTCCAGAGACACCGATTGAGTCACACGTTACCACATACACTTTGAGTCACTTTGCAGAAGATTCAGAATGTCTGATTCCACCTCCATCAAGGAGTTTAGCGGGACGCATCAAGCCTTTCGAGACCGCTGGGCGAAGACAGATGATGAGATGTGCAAACACAGTATGTCTTTCCACTTGCACAATACTCTGAGGAAGGAGTTCTTCGCAAGCTACCTGTACCTCCTGGAGAAGATTCCTCTGGGTAAGAAATTTTGACTACACTTTATTTTACAGCACGTGTACTTACAGTAAAGTTACCCAAGAAAGTAATGGTAATACAAGGTAACACGGGTTAGGTTAAGGAATAGGGACCCTTTGAAGTTTGTCAGCCCAAAGCCACACTGTACAAAGATTTTTCAATCTGCATCTAATATTTATGTTACTGGCATGTCTCTATCAAAATTACATTTACATATTTGTGATGATAATTTGAGCAGATACTGGTGAACAGCTATTGTTAAACCTCAATATCCAACCGATATCCGCTGTACAGTATAGGCCTACATATTGTTCATTCATGCAATCAATGTAGATCCATGTTACTATTTTAAGCGTAATTTCATAAACGTGTATGCATGCTGCATTCTTTACATTCCACTGAATATAAAATAGACTTGAAAATAGACTCCAAAATGATTTGGAGTTCATAAACAATTTTGTTTTGTTGTGTTGTTGACAGTAGTCTTTGTCGTATGAATGTGAGCTTGTGTTTTCACTGGTTCACATATTTATTTAATCAAGTGGTAGTGTAAACTGTGGAAACACGTAATCCAGTCTGTCAGTGTTACTGTGAGTTATTGGTTGGATTGAGAGGCCAGATTTCTTTCAACAGACACATCCATTATTTGTATTGTTACTGATGAGCTTCTTTATATGAGACAGCACAGGTTCATTAATGTATGACCACACAGGTAAAGTAATCTTCAGACAAACCCTCAAATATACTTGACATATTAAATTACATGTAAAGGAACAAAATATTTGAAATAGTTTTTTATTTTATTTAAAACGTATATACTTTATATACTTTGAACGGTATAAACAGTAACCCAACTGAATCTCCTAGGTAAATACTAGCTAGCAATAGAGCTTGCTGTTATCATGCCAAAAGTAACTTTTTTTAAACCATTTGTATTGTTTTAGTAAGCATAAGGAAGAAACTTAATAACAATTATTCAATGTTTGTTTTCCCTGGCCTGGCCCATGCAAAGCATGGAACTATCTGCCAACTTTCAGCAAAGCTGCATTAATGCAAGTGGAAATTATTAATCAATGTGAACAGATTAAGTAAACTTAAATTTTACAAATTAAAATATGACATATGCATGACAGCTTTTTGACCAAAAGGAAAGACAGTCATACTTTTAAAGGACCTGTTAAAATGAACTCCCAAAGTATTTTGTGAGAGCTTAAATGAAAAGTGAGTATTAATGTCTGTGTTTGGACTTAAAAGCTGAAATTAGCGGGTTGTTTTGTTGCCTCTTGACCAATAACGCAAAGCAGATTAAGGTATATATAGAGAGGACCAAGAAAAAATATACAGGACCAAAATAAAATAGTCCACAAGGAAACATTGCCCCGTGTTACTATTTTCGACTTTGGGCTACTAAACTTGTGGTTCACATACAAACTCTGGCCTGCTTACAAATTCAGGATCACAATCCATTCACTCTGCCAGTTCTCTCACTTATAGCACTTCAGCAAGGTCTTCTCGCTAATCCCGGTGATCTGATGTTTGACTCGAACTTTCCAAGCATGTATTGACTTATTAATGACTGGTTTGTCCTTTAAGTGACCAGCCATTTGAGGGTGCAGATGTTCCAGCTGAACTTAATAATGTGGCATTAGACTGATGCTTTGCATGTTGAATTGCTTCAAACCATCTAAACCCTAAATGTGCCAACAACCAAGCATTCCGTATATAGAACAACACTGTCAGTATACAGGCAACTTGGCATTTCCTATGTTACACCATAAACTGAATGAAAACATTCTTAATGCTATTAATAACCGGTACCTTTCGAAAGAGCTAATTATGACTAAACGGTGTTGTGAGAAGTGATTGAGAATACACAACTGCACTGAAACTTCTTTTCATAACTGTACACTTTCCCTTGAGATGCTTTGACCCCATGCACAGATGACCTTTAAATGTCAATATTATACTAATATTGAATATTAATATTATTATATTTGATTTTTACTAACTAAATGAAGCCTAATTTTTTATCTCTAGCTTGTAAATTAAGTGTTATTTATTGTTAAAAATTCTCACAATAAACTGAGAACAGTTGTGCATGTTTTACTAAGTGACTGTCTATATGTTTGTTGCCTTACAGTGAAACTCTATGCTGTGACTTGTGAGTACATTAAAGGGGAGAAGCAGTTTTACTACAGGGCACAGAACTTCTACAAGGACGTCCCGGCATCAGAAGAGGGCATGATGGGAGATTTTTTGGAGATATCTGAGATTGACCTTGAAGGCTCCAGGCAGTTCCTGAAGAAATTTGTTGTATGAAATTTTGCGTTTCTCATTGATACTGAATGTTTATATTCAAATAGTGGCTCTATATACAAGAATAATACTGAAATACACTTTAAAAAAATATTTTTTTAAGTGTAAGTAAAACAAAGGATTAATTGGAGTACATTTTACAAGAAACCTTTTCCATTTTCCTAAAATTGTCATGATTAATTTAATGTGTTACTTGCCATTTCTTTGTTATTACTTGTGAAATGTACTAGTCATTCCTGGTTCAAGTCTATTGTGGTTGTGTCCAAAAGTAAAACATCTGTTAATCAGTTGAATGTAGTACATCAATTATAAATATCAGACACAGCCTACACCATAAAAACTGATCAGTTGACTTAACTTAAAAAAAAGTGAGAAACACATTGCCTTAAAATTATTAAGTTAATAAACGTCATGCGTACTGAAAAAATGTAAGTTATGTGAACTTGTAATTACACATAACTTAATTTTTTCAAATAAGTTTCTTTACTTAATAATTTTAACGCAACAGGTCTCCTTTTTTAAGTTAACTCAACTGATACATTTTTATAGTGTATGACAGCAGGCAATTCTTTTCAATTGCATATTGCCTTTGTAGTGTGCTCACGCATACTCTTTAGATAGCAAGACATAAAGATCAAAAGAGCACACACCTTTACTTAATAGTGTTCAGCTGTTGTGCAATAACTTTGACCATGAACCTGGACTTGAAGTCTTTAGATTTCTTTAATTTCTTGTGTTATAGCACTCAATATTATTTTTGAACATCAAAAAATAAAATATTTTGGGTTTGACTCCCTAATAGGGTCCAGGAAAGGCTGGCACCAGGCGAGCACTAGACTGTGGCTGTGGAATCGGTAGAGTTTCTAAAGGAGTTCTGTTTCCTGTGTTTGAATCCATGGAGATGCTTGACATGATGGAAGATTTCATCCTCCACGCTCATGAGTGTTACCTCGGAGATGACGCAGACCGGGTGGAGGCCTACTACCTTTACAATCTGCAGGAATTTATCCCAGAAACAAATAGATACGATGTCATCTGGATGCAGTGGATTACCTGTGAGTGGGTTGCTTGTGACTATCAATTTGTTATACCATGCTGTGTATTTTGCAGTAATCAGTTACCTGCATTTACTCCTTTAATTTGACCTTTTTTTCTGCCTGCCTACATCTTATTTTAGTAGTTGCAGGGTATCCTTTTCCATTTTCTGTAATGTGAGCAGCTGTATGCTAGTCAGGGTCTTTTGTTGCAGTATACAGTTTCATCTCCCTGACTGCAGCCTATGTGTATATTTGACACCAGTGACAGAGATATCTATATGAAACTGCTTAAAACCATATAAAGACTTGAGATAGTGCATGAACTCCTTTTGGTGACTGATTTTTTTAAAGACCTAATTGAAGCAACTCACAATCAACAACATGTATTATTATATACCAGGAACTAGCCTAGTGATTAAGCATATGACTCAAATGGCCATTCAAGAAGAAAAAGTAATAAATACATTAATTATATATAAACAACAGCAGAAGATTGTCCAGAATTTCTTCTTCTTCTTTTTTTGACAGGTGTGGCATACACTCACTGGCCACTTTATTAGGTACACCTTGCTAGTACCAGGTTGGGTGCCCTTTTGCCTTCAGAACTGCCTTAATTCGTCATGGCATAGATTCAACAAGGTGCTGAAATCATTCCTCAGAGATTTTGGTCCATATTGACATGATAGCATCGTGCAGTTGCTGCAGATATGTCGGCTGCACATCCAAAATCTAAATCTCTCGTTTCACCACATCCCAAAGATGCTCTATTGGATTGAGATCTGGTGACTGTGGAGGCCATTTGAGTTTAGTGAACTCATTGTTCAAGAAACCAGTTTGAGATGATTTGAGCTTTGTGACATGGCGTGTTATCCTGCTGGAAGTAGCCATCAGAAGATGTGTATACTGTGGTCATAAAGGGATGGACATGGTCAGCAACAATACTCATTTAACTCGTGGCATTTAATCGTTGCTCAATTGGTAATAAGGGTCCCAAATTGTGCCAAGAAATATTCCTCACACCATCACCCATCACACCACCTGAACCATTGATAGATACAGGACGGATCCATGCTTTCATGTTGTTTACAGCCACTTCTGACCCTACGATCTGAATGTCGCAGAAGAATTCGAGACTCATCAGACCAGGCAATGTTATTCCAGCCTTCTGTTGTCCAATTCTGGTATAAACAGTGGGAATTGTAGCCTCAGATTCCTGTTCTGACAGGACTGGCACTGGTGTGTTCTTCTACTGCTGTAGTCCATCTGCTTCAAGGTTCAACGTGTTTTGCGTGCTCTTTTGCATAACTCGATTGTAACGAGTGGTTATTTTAGTTAATGTTGCCTTTCTATCAGCTCGAACCAGTCTGGCCATTCTCCTCTGACCTCTGGCATCAACAAGACATTTTCGCCCACAGGACTGCTGCTCACTCGATATTTCTGTAAACCCTAGAGATGGTTGTGCATGAAAATCCCAGAAGATCAGCAATTTCTGAAATCCTCAGACCAGCCCGTCTGGCACCAACAACAATGCCACGTTCAAAGTCACTTAAATCATCTTTCTTCCCCATTCTGATGCTCAGTTCGAACTTTAGCAGATCGTCTTGACCATGTCTACACACCTAAATGCATTGAGTTGCTGCCATGTGATTGGTTGACTAAATATTTGTGATAACAAGCAGTTGAAAAGGTGTACATATAGTGGCCGGAATAATCTGGACAATCTACTGCTGTTGCTTTTGCATGAACAGTGCCTGTTGTGGACATTTAAAATGTCTTTGTCTGTTTTTGTCAAGAATTACATAATTCATGAGCCATTTTACATTTCTCAGGTCATCTTACTGATAAGGACCTGATGGAATTTTTAATGCGTGCTAAGGCGAGCTTGAGGCCCAACGGTGTGATTATCATTAAGGATAACATGGCACGGCAGGGCTGCAAGCTGGACCCGATTGACAGCAGCATCATTCGCCACCTGGACATCATGAAGAGCATCATTCAGAAAGCAGGCCTCTCCATATTGGACGTGGAAAAGCAGGAAGGCTTTCCTGAAGCCATCGTACCTGTATGGATGATCGCCATGCACTGAATGAAAGACATGGGTTAGAAGCAGAGAGTGTTTTTAGATGGATGTGTTGTATATGCATTTAGGTACAGTAGTAGTTGTATATTATAAATACATAGTATGTTTTATCCCAATTACCAACTAACATGTTCAGTTTATGAACATCTGTTTTTCCCCCCTAAGTTTTATTTTTCCTGTAGCTTTTGCCGTTTTCAGACTGCTGTCATTGTACAATGTAGTTTCTACTCATACGTTTACTCATATAACATATATAGTGTTTATGTTTTTACCCATTTAAAATCATGTAGCAGTCCAAAAATGTTATTATGGCTTTGACAGAAATCTTTAGTGAAGATTTTGTAAAAAATAATTTCCATTTTTGTTGAAATGTAACAGATATAGTGTATATAATTGTCTTGCCATTTTGGTATATTTACTGTAGTAAAGTAAAACTATTTCTTTTTTTTTACAAAAAATAATGCTTTTGTCTATGTATTTTTTGTACAGAAATGTTAATAATTCTGAGTAATAAATAAAAAAAAGATATATTTTACAGTGACATTTGTTTTATTACAACATATAACAATACAGAACCACATTCAGAGATGTCAATATATCTCCCAAATGCTTATATTATGGGAGACTTACTTCCTTTAAACGAAAAAGCCTTTATTATTTTTAAATGTGAAATGAGCAAAATATAAAACAACTTATAGCATTAGAGTGTCTTGCTTACAATGCAGAAAATAAGATTGTTGCATATTTCCATGCTCTTGGTGTCTCTGAAAGCAAATAATCTCTTCTTATATTTTAAAAAAAGGAGGATAAATAGTGTCAACAAGTTCAAAACGTCATTGTATTCCCCAAACCATGAAAAACCACACTGTTTAGGTAAATGGTTCTCAGATGGTGTCTTTGTAGAGAGGAAGGGAATTATCCCTGGTTTTGACAGACTACTCTTTTGTATCTGCCTTGGGTTCTGTCCAAATCTGTCAGAACGTGTCTGCATAAAGAGCATCACCAAGTCACCTCAAATATTCAGCGAGTAAGCCTCACAAAGATGTCCTGAGCGGTGCAGTGTAAAAATTCAAGCAGGTCCTTTTCTCCATGAATAGACGGTTTGTCAAGAAAAAAAAACACAAACACTCACAGCACGCAATGCAGGCAGTCTGTTCTCTTTGAGTGATGGTTCTTTACCAAGCAAATTCCTTGCACTCACGGGATTTTGCAAATACATTTTTCAAAGTTCCAAACACCCTCAGGCTGCAGTCGTATTTCTTTCATAAATCTCTCCAGCCAAATGTCTATTCGCCTATTCAGAAATGGTTAGCGTACCTGGCAGTTCTGCTATCAAGTCTAATCTTTCTCGTTTCCCCTCAGGCAGTCTGGCAGCTAATGGTCTGTATTAACAGAAATAACATTAATAAATTTGGTCATATTAGAGCTGAATTGGGCAAAGCTCCAGGCACAGCGAGTCAAACATAACATTGACAGACAACTGGGAGTGTTGCACTGACACTGGTAATTATAGACAAATGATCTTGTGCCTAGACCTGGCAGTGGACAGCGACATCAAAATTCAGGTTTATTTAATTATTATTTCTCATTTTTCAAACAGATGAATGCTTATTTGTGGTGTCAACGTTTATGCAAGTTGCTTCAAATCTACTTTTAATCAAATTTAATAAGAATTTATGCTTTTCATAACTAGACTTTAACCCCAAAGTTTAATAACCACAGGCTTGATACCGAGAAAATTGGTCCTCGGGGTGAAACCTGATACAACCAATTGACATATTATGGTTTGGCGTTAGGGAAAGAAAAAATAATAAAAAGTATTTGAATCTAAAAAAATCCCCTTTAAATCTTTATGAAGGATTGTGATGATTTGGGGCTGGTTCCTGCCAGAAGAGTGACAGAGTAGCCTACAAAACATTCAAAGCTTGTTTTCTGGTGCGGACTCTCGAGCTTATTCTACATGTCAGCTCAAAGGCCAGAGCTCAGTTACACCTACTTTTTATAGGTCATGCTGATATTCAATAGTTTATTATGCACTACCCCTATCATGTCCTGCTGATAACATCAATTTGATCTCCAAACTGTCCAAACTCTGACAAATTACAGCAACATGACGTTTTAAAGGGAATATAATTTCTAAAATGTCAAATGCCTTTTAGTATCACAGTTTTAATATGCAGAAACTATTATGAGTTGATTCCACACAAATTTGCAAACACTGTGGCACTTGGAACAGGGCTATCGGGTTGGGTGACCAATGGTGAATGCTTTGGAAACGTTTACAATATAGAACAGCATGAAACGGCAGTTGCAATAGTTTTTTCGTCACTATTGTGACGTATATTGGAGTGAAAAGGTTTTTCGAACAGGAATAAATTTAGAGCCCATCGTTGTGGTTTGCTATTGCTGTGATGTCATATGAGTGACAGGTTGTCCCGCCCTCGGGCCAGTAAACACGTCATCAGAGAAGAGAAGAAATGTTATTGCAAGAGAGAGGGGAAGTTATTTTGATTAAATAGTACAAGGGCACATAAAGGGGAGAACATCATTTACAACAAATATTGCATAAAAATAAGATTGTATAAAAAAAATAAGAATTGTCTATTTTGATTTCATGGCCATAACTCTTACTCTGGATGGCGCCATATCATAATCCAGTATTCAATCCAGCCAATTTCTTTTAACAAATTTAGCGAATTCAATATTATTACTTTTTCATACCGGGATTATATTCCACTAACAGTCATTGTAAATATTTTTGTGAAGATTTATACATCTAACTTTACCATAATAGTGAGAAGAAAATAGATAGGCCGTTCAAAGTGAATATTTTCCATATTTGAGGGTCAGTGCGGCATGCCATGTGACCATTACCAAGAACGGTGATCGTGCATGTGTTTTTAAATTATTTAAATATTATTTTCAGGGGGTATTTTAAGTAAATATTTCAGGTTAAAGAGGTTTCGGCTAACAAAAAGGTTAGGGAATCCGGTTTTAGATCATCAGGTTTTGAAATGGATGTTCAGATGTTCAGCACCAAACTACTTCAGAACTGTCTGGTTCATCAATGCGGTCAGACTAGTACTATTGAGGAGAATGCAGTTATGGCCACAGTCACCTTAAAATGTCAGCCGCAAACCACGTCTGCCTCATCAACAATCATGTGACCTTGTTGGGCCTGGCCTGATGTGGTTGATTGGTTGCTGAGGTCAGACATTTGTCCTTGTGACTGGATTGGGCTTTTACAATGCGGGGGATTAAAATTGACCACACTGGCATAAACAGTAAACATAGTTGCCTTTAGATTCGATGCCTGTTTTCCGAATTAGCGCAGCCTCAGCTATCAGCCTGACTAGTAACATGTGTTAGTCCTGCCACAAGTAAGCCAGAAGGTTGTTTTGTGTGCCGTATCCCAGTTTAAGTGAGAGGAAAACATTGCTATTTCACTACTTTGCAGGGGTCTTACAGCACAATTATGCCAAAGAAGGGAAGGAAATTATGTGTGCAAGCCCATTAACTAACTCAAGCTAATTAGCTATACAGCTAGCACCTAATTTAATGTCGTTGTTCAAAGTTTAATTGTAAACCCACCCAATTTGATTCAAAGGAGTGGGTGACATAACAAAATCTGTCTCTTGTAATCTGTTGGTTTTGCTCTTTGTGAAAAACTTGTATAATCACCTTGTAGGCATTTTCTTTTCCTCTCAGGCTTTGGAAGAATAATTCCTCATGCTGGTTTCAATTCACTAACCTTTCAGATCACATTATAATGAGACAAAATAACTCTCACATGCACACTGAGCCTGCCCGAACCGTTTTCCACCAAAGCCATTCAGGTTCATGATTCACTATTGGTTTCCACAGCAAGAGGGGGGAGATGTTTTTGTTGTTAAGAACAATCTCTTCCATTTCAGATTGTTCTGTGGTGAACTGCAGCTTGGCTCGTGAGAGCAAATCACCACGAAAGAAAATAAATAAAGAGGGTAAAATATAGAGAGAGCCTAGGAGAGCCATTAAATCTAACTGGACCAAAAAAAAAAAAAAAAAGAGTGGACGAAGCGGCAGGTATTTCCTGCTTCTTGATCTTCTGAAGCTGAGCTCATTTTTCCCCACTGGGGGTTCAGGCTTGGTTTGTATAATAACTTGTGGGAAAAATGCCAACAGACTATTATTCATTTTTCTTTGGGAGGAGAATAGTTTGGAGGAAAAAATGACATGACAAAATAAATGTCTGTTATTCTGTGCATCATCTTGATTGTAATATGTTTAGCATGGAAATATATGTTGGATGTATACATTTAAATTCAAGGTTACATTACTGGTTAAGAAATCCCTGTGATATGGATATCATGGATTTCATCCGGTACACAGAACAAAATGATCAATCTATTATGTTAGTCAAACCTGCTTATGTTTGATTTCCTCATAGACAACATATAGGGCATATATATTATAAATGTAATTATATACATATATAAGAACATAAACATGATGGCCAGTGAGTGACCTGGCTTAAAGGGATTAGTTCACCCAAAAATGAAAATTCTGTCAGTAATTACTCACCTCATGTCGTTCCAACCCCGTAAGAACTTTGTTCATCTTCGGAACACAAATTAAGATATTTTTGATTAAATCTGAGAGCTGGATCACTCCTCCATAGGCTTCTAAGGGATTGAAACTTGACAGCCCCCGAAAAGTTTTTTTTAAAAATCGTTAAAAGAGTCGAAGTGACTACAGTGGCTAGATCTTAAGTTTATCGAGCTACGAGAATACTTTTTGAGCGCAAAAAAAACAAACAAAAATAGCGACTTTATTCAAGTATTCTCTTTGGGCCTGGAGATTTCACGTAGTGTTATTGTGCAACGCTTCTGGTTGAACGTCACACGCATCACACACATGACCAGCGTCAGCCAATAGTGAGCCTACGTGTGACGTATAACACAAAGCGCTGCGCTGTTACACTACGTCAACAGCTTAGGAGAATGACATGGAAGAGAAGAGATACTTGAATAAAGTCATTATTTTTGTGTTTTTTAGTATTCTCGTCGTTTTATAAACTTAAGATTGAGCACTGTAGTCACTTGGACTCTTTTAACGATTTCTTTAATAACTTTTCGGGGCTGTCAAGTTTCAATCCCTTAGAAGCCTATGGAGGAGTGATCCAGCTCTCAGAATTAATCAAAAATATCTTAATTTGTGTTCCGAAGATGAACGAAGGTCTTACGGGGTTGGAACGAAATGAGGGTGAGTAATTAATGACAGAATTTTCATTTTTGGGTGAACTATCCTTTTAAGGGGACTTTGAATAAGATCCACTTCTTGCCCTTTCACCACTGTGCCCTTCAGTGCAGCACTAGTAATGTACTGCAAGTCACTTAAAACAACAAAAGAAATCTGTTAAACAACCACCAACATCATTGAATACATTTAGGCCTAATGCAATTACATTTACAGCTCGCAGCATGTTGATTCATTTTCATTAATTTCACATTGGTTGGCTCCAACCAAAGAATGCTAAATTTTCCTTAGCAAACAGCCATCTCTCAGCCACAGCAAAGCCCTTGCTAATGAGAGAGCAGGCAGCTCGCTCATCAATTTCAAGTACGATTTATGAACCGAGCTGAGAAATATGACTTTAATAAAGGTAACAAATGGCAGAGCTGCTGTCGGGATTGGCACATGTAGCGAGACCGAAGCTATAGAGGAAAATAACACCCCAAGGCCAACCACTTTTTGGCAAAGTCATTCTAATGAACTGTGAAAATGCTTTGCAGTGTGTCAGATATGGGCACCGCAGAAACTGGCTCTATAAACTCCTGATTAAACTACAGTTTCTGTGGCTTTGCCATCGTTTAACTGTGTTACAGGCTCTGTTGTAGTCATAATTGTGGGTGCAGAGGTTAACAGAAATATGGAGATGGCTCTGCCTGGCGCTAGTGAACCTCAGACATGGTCTTGTGCAGTTGCTATTTTTAAAGGTCCAACTGGAACCTGGAGTTTTTAAAACGGCCTGGAAATCAGTTTCTTTGCTATTCCTACACCAAATTTGGAATGTGTGAAAGGATTAGGACATGCACTGGCTGGAGAAATTGCGCTGACAGCTCACCGCATTTTCCATGCCCACGTCTTAGTGCAATTTGACAGGAACAATTTTCGTTTTATTACTCGGGATGTATTAAGCTAATCCAAACGATGTCAGGAAAATGAATGTAGTCATTTCCCATCAATGACTTCCATGTAATCCTTATTATCTATTCTTAAACCCTTGTTCAGTGACCATATTAACTCCAATAGTTTAATGGCATAAATTAAAATGCAGACACCCCGCAGATTCTTAACATAAATGGTCATATTTTATGAGTCTCTCTCACCAGGACAGAGATGTTGTTCATTGTCACATGACGTTAAAGAATACCGACAACTCCTGGATCCCCTGGCTTTAACTCAGCTCCATATCCCACACAAACACATCTTGTTGGCAGATGTGGCGACACCACAAACACTTCAAAGTGCCTGCACTTAGACCTTCTCCATGCACTGACGCCAACTGTAAAAAGTGCCGGACATATGGGTTGGAAAATATTAAACCTTTCAAACAGCGACTGGGCAGCCTACTCTTGTTAGGAGAAAATATTTTTATTACTCATCATTTAGTACTGTTGAGTGCAAATTGTGACAAAGACTTTCATGCGTCATCATCACTGCAAAGCAAAGCTGACAGAAGCGAACAGATCTGAGTTACATGGTATCCCACTGTGTTAAATGGAGCTAGTACATGTTGAGGGAAAGCGATTGTTATAGGTTAAAAGTAAAAATGGCCCGTTTACACAAAAAACATCAATTATATAAATTACTATATTAGTGTCCACACCAACGGTTGTTTTAGATTATACTGCTTTAAAGTCCAGTGTTTTACTGTTCATAAAAAATAGGGTTAGACTAATTCAAGGCTTTGTGGGCTTTAATAATGGAGTAAGTTATTTGTAAATATGCATAATTTACTGTTGTTACTACTAACACTTACTATAATAACAACAGTAAGTGTTTGTAGTAACGTGTAACCTCAAAATAAAGTGTTACCAAAAATTTCTAAAAGTGATACCAAAGATGGCTATCGTTCCTCTGTCCTTATCATTATCCACCATATTTTGCAATGCATAATAACTCTGTGAATGTGCGGGATCATCTAGGTAAATAACTAAAAAATTGACAGTAAAAAATAGCAAAACTATTTGCCCTAAAAACTGGCCGTAACCATGTCTTGAAGCAACAAAACTGACACTGGTAGGTCACATGACAATGGCAACATGAAAAATGTAGTACATCAAGATGGCATTCATAATACAATTCATAATAAGTCGAAAAATATGCGATTTCTGTATGCAATTTCAGATGTAGAGTTTTTAAATGCTTTGTTTCTCCCGTCACTTGCTATATGAAAGTAGCGCCGGTTTCATTTACCCGGATGAGCGGTCTGATATACAGTGTTGCCATGGGTGAATGTGAAATTAATAAGAAATATCAGAACTCTGGATTGAATGATTGACCAATCAGAATCAAGTATTCCAGAGCTCTGTGTCAGCAGTTACCTTGAGTCAATCAGCTAATACAACGCAGCTGTAACCGAAATGCAGTGTGAAAGCCGTGGGTTGCTGGAGCTCTAGGGCTCTCTTAGTATTTTCCCATGAACATGAAGCAAAAGCACAGTATATTCTTCCTGTTGTGGTGAGAGGCAGCAGGGAGACATCTTATTCAATCTGACATCTCAGGGGACAGACATTTAATAAAAAAACTCCTCAAAGCTCTTGAGTGACTCTAAAGTTTGGGTTGATGTAATCGCACATGGCAAACAATGAGAAAATCTCTCCTCTTGAATATCGCACCATGGACATGCATGCTTTGGTTAACTTGTAACTGAAAACACCCGTAGACACGCTCTGCAAACAGACAGATCTCCATCAGGGAAGAAAAATGAAGTGCGGGAAGTGAAAATTAAGTGTTTTTTTCCCCTGAGTGACAGTTCATTAGCAGGCCATTGAGATCTGGTCCCATCTGTTTCTGTCACTCTCAGTTATTTTTCATTTGGACTAGATGAACAAGGAAAAATAGTGACTTAACCTCATTAACTCCATAAGAGGTTTGTTTCCCATTAGTGCCAAATGAAGTTTTTCCAAGTGAATCGTCATAGACGGGACCCTCAAGGCACACTGTCAGTTAGGAAATGGTTTACCTATTTAGTGTCAAAATGTGTTTACTGAATGTGTGTGTTTCTGAATGTGCTTCATTTGCCATTTTCAGTGTTGACATATTTGTGCTGTTGTTATTCGCTAAGATGTCGCAATATTAGGCTTATAGCACAATTTCAAAGCATAACTTTGAAAATTAATTAATTAAATATTAGATAAATAAAAAAAATGATATTCAAAAAAATCATTGATTGGCAGTTTTATGTGTTTAGTGTGCTTTTCTTTTACATATTTAACATATGTTTTCTAACCTGTTTCTTTTTTGCCTTTTTTTTTATCTAGACAACTCCCATAGCAGCATTAATAGTGTCATCACCAGAGAGATTTTACTAGACTCTGGTACTTATAGTCCTGCTAGACATCATACACTAAACAAACAGCTACAACACCACACCATAAATATGTAGCAAATTAAACCAGTTAAGGATGTCACAGTAAAATTGGTGAAGTTAGGCATGTTTTGTATACATATAACTTACACTAAAATAAAGACAGATGCCTTTCGTTTCCCTTCTCTTCGAATTCAGCTGAGCTAAAGCAAAACCACATTTTCAGGGTCCCACACTGCATGTCGTTTCAGCTCTTCAGTATAAGAAGTGTGGGGGAAAAATAGTTTACCTTCACAAAGTCTCTTGACAGTGTCAGGCTATTGTACGTAATGAGAAGTGCCAGAGGTTGGAGGCAGATTGACGTGTATCCTCCACACTGTATGCACTGATGAAAACATGTCAGCCAGGACTGGATAATTAGATGACTTGCCACTTAAGGACACTGCTGTACATTAGTACTGAGGAGGATGCAATTTTTCAAAATTGTTTGGATTAAATTCACCATTAAGTAATTGTTCAGCGTAAGCTTTCCGCCATATTGGAACAGTCAAAGCCAGTCCATGAACATTCGGGAGCAAGTTGACTGTGTCTGCAACCGTAGTTGACATATGTAATAGAGTTTCTCGAACTAACATAATACAACAAGATGAATGCGTCAACTACACGACCTTAAAAAAGTTATCATGGTAAAAGTAAATCTATATCTCGGTGGTTTCACAACTAAAGCTGTGCAGCAATGTTGTGACATCATTCAATCTTGAGGTCATTGCACACTGAGTCAGAAATTTTCGTATGCGTTTTTTTCGTATTCGTCATTTGGTGGCTCCTCGAAACACCTCTCAAAATGCTTGCAGATGCGAAAAAGCATAAAATCCGAACCCGAATTTTTTTTTCGACGGACGAAAGTTTCGTAGACAGTGTGTAAACGTGATTGACACAACGTGAGGTCGTATTTATTTTTTAACGTGCGAAAATTTCGGACTCATGTGCAAAGACCTTTACTGTGAGTGACAAAATGCTGACCATTCCAAGATGGCGGGCACACCGGCGTATCTGGAGCGGTCGAATGTGGCTTCTACGTATATCTATGGTTATCGTCTCTGTGTAAATTACAAAAATGTGAATCTGTGAAAACGGTGACATCATGCACAAGCATATTACATTTTCTGTCTATAGAAACATAGTGTTTTTTTATAAAGTTACATCGCCAACTACTGGCCTGGCACGTATAATACAGCGTTTTTAGTTGTTTTCGCAGATCCATGTATATGATCATTTTTACAACGTTGTTGTCTCTATGCAAAACTTTTCAAAAACGCAAAGGAAAAACATTTCTGTTTTTAGTACATGATTGTCATGTAAGCGTACACTAAAACGAATAAATAAAAATAAAAAATAACTACATGGCACATTTCATGGACAACATGGACATTAAAACCAACACTAATAAAATGACAAAAACACACCAAATTTACAGACTAAAACTACATACTAAATTACATACTAAAAGTACTAAAATTACTAAAATGAAAGAAAAACAGAACATATAAAAATGAAATATTATTTGAAATATTATCAAAAATAATAATATGAAAATGACACTTTGTTGGATGCTCATTTAGGAAGCTAATTAAAAAAAGAAAACATCAGATGTCATATAAAAATGACCACATCTAACCCACTATGTATGACAATATAAAAACGTTGATCATTGCATGCGTTCTGGGAAATATTAGCCATTTCTCATATTATTCAGCATCACATTCCATGCCACTAATAAAACAATAACCAGAAAGCACAGCTAACATTTGCTAACCTGTTTCGATTTAGTCTGGACTGATGTCTTCAGTTCTATCCCAAGTCAAACATATTAGTCTTTAACATAAACTACATCTAAGTATCATCGACAGAGGAAAACCTGTTGACATACACACATGTAAGCCTTGAAACTGCATACACAGCTGTTGTTTCGCTCATTTGCCTCGCTGAAGGTTAAACCAAACAAGTGTTTTATTACGGCTGTTATGGTTTTGTTTGGTTCCAAATGAAGCCAACTTGACTGAGGATAATTAAATGATTTTAGAATAAAGAAAAGCAAACCCATAATCAACACTGTTGTCTTGCGATGGACAAGCTGACACATCAAAGAAAGCCTGTGGCCTCTTGTTAAAACTCAACAACATCTCACACTGCTGTAAACCTTCCACAAAACACACAGGCAGCACTTTCCTCCAACGCAAAATAACTGTAAAGGTTTAATTACATTCATAAAGTAGATAGAGGCAGTAAATCACCCAGGCGCATGTGTGTATGTGTGCATTTGTGTTTAATATAACAACAGAACAAATGCATTACAGTAACTGTTCTTCACATTAGGGGGCTGCTATTGGGTGGGGTGCGCACAACAGTGGCATGCTTGTATTGAAGAAGGTGGCTGTGACTGTGCCAGTTTCTCCTGTAGTAAATACATTACAAATCCCATATAAACTATTCTAGGCCTTGCGGCTGGTGTTGAGTGCATCTTGAGGTGGGCTGAGTGGGCTGCGGGCACAGAGCGGCTGCTGATGGGGGCTCAGGGTGGGCCAATTCCATCTTGCTGATGGGTACACTTCAAAAAAATTATGAACAGATGTTCATTAATGAGCTTTTAGAAAACCACTGAGGGAGAAAGAGAGCAAATGCAAGAACTAGTTGTTGTTTAAGTGTTTCAAATATTTTGCTCGAAAAGCGAATATTGCTTGAAACTAAATATCTTTTTTTAGCATAAATGTGAAAGACCAAGCGATTTTCATGTGGTTCGTTTCCACACATGCATTTCTCGAAACTATATAACAAAATAATAGTGTTTCCTGCAGAGCAAAACATACAGCACAACCAGTAAAGTCCGATTCCCGAGCTAATGACTCATTTGAAATGGTTATTTTTAGTGAATCAAAAACTTTAGGTACATCCCAATTTCAGTACTCAACTGTCACAGCTTTAATTACATACTGGAGGGGGAAGGGCTGATGCTGGATGACAAAACACTACATTTATACACCAGTCGGTTAAGTAGTGCACATAAGCATAGCATGTCATTTTGGGACACGAGCCTATTCAGTGCGACCAGTGAAGTCTGGTTCCCTAGCAAATACTCTTTTGAGCCAGTTCTTTTTACATGTACGTTTACATTTAATCATTTAGCAAACGCTTTTATCCAAAGCGACAAATGAGGAGAGCATTAGAAGCAATGAAAACAACAATAGGGCAACAATATGCAAGTGCTTTGAATAGTTCCAGTTAGTCCAGCACAGTACATGTTGCAAGTTTTTTTTATATATATAAATAAAATAATAAGTGGCAGGTTATTAATCGGTCAAGTGTTGAAGTGTTTTTTTTTTTTTTTTGTGAATAAAAAATGCATCATTTTTTTTACAGTATTACAGTTAATCTGACTGACATACTGAACTGTCTGCAAGTCAATAATGTCATATCCGGCTCCATGGACCAAGCATTGATACTGTGGTACTAAGTACAGTATCTTTACATTCAATGTTAGCAAACCAGAATCATTAAAGGGTACCTATCATGGAATTTTGAAAATTACCTTTCATGTAGTGTGTAACATAGATCTAAGTGAACAAAAACATCCTGCAAAGTTTTAAATATGAAAGTTCACCGTATACAAAGTTATTGTCTCTCAAAAGTAAGAGTCGACTCTGAGTCGCTGATATGAACCGATAGACGAACGATGCACTTTCGTACGTCACTTGTACAAGTTATTTGAATTCGACACGCCCACTCAGTGCGCGCGCGCCGAGCAGACAGAGAAACCTGACAACAACATGTCGACGAGACTCTGTTCTGAAGTGCGAATCAAAAGCAAACTTTTTTTTTCACTGCCCAGGGACAAGCATGTGAAGACTCAGTGGCTAGAGTTTATATTTACAACTATACCACACAAGTATAGCCACCTTGAGCTGTGTTCGCGTTATTTTAATGACGATCGCTTCACAAACACAAATGCTGTGTGGATTATGGTGTATTCGCGAGTCGCCTGATACTGAAGGAACGTTCAATACCAAGTTTATTTGGATCAGCTTCCTCCTCCGAATCACAACCTGTAAGTACTATTAATAATTGTTGCTTTTATATGTGTGTGTGTGTGTGTGTGTGTGTGTGTGTGTTGTTGTGTGTGTGTGTGTGTGTGTGTGTGTGTGTGTGTGTGTGTGTGTGTGTGTGTGTGTGTGTGTGTGTGTGTGTGTGTGTGTGTGTGTGTGGTGTGTGTGTGTGTGTGTGTGTGTGTGGTGCGTGTCGTGCGTGCGTGGTGTGTGTGAGAGAGTGAGTTACGCTCAGCAGCTTCTAGGTCTCCGATGTCATTTTTTTTGTTTTTTGAAATATGTGAAATTATGTGAAGCGTATTGTAGTACTGCAGTGCTTTATCAATATGTTTAAGCTTTGGGCTAACGCAAAATATAACTGACTGGGTCATCTGACCAATCACCGCCGATTAGCGTCACGCAAAGGAGGGGTTTGGACAAATGAGTCGTCAAACGAATCATTAGGGAGTCGGTGAGCAAATCAGGTAAAAATAAATGCATATTATAAGACAACAAAAGTGTTTTTTGTCATTGCATGCATGTAAAACTGTTGTTGGGGACTCCCAGAACATTATTAGGAACATTTTAAATGCCATAATAGGTACCCTTTAAATTCCTTGCAATTCTCAATCCTACCAACAAGATCTGCAAACAGTAAATGACTCATGATTCATACAGAATGTTTAACGTTAAACAATATCAAACTTTACTTAAATGATCACATTAGAATGTTTTTCATTAACTATTCAAATCATTTGTTGTGTAGAATCTTGAGACTGTTTATTTTTTCAGGTTATGCAGTCACTCTTGTGTGTGAATGTGTGTGTGAATTCTTCAGCTTGCGGTTATCATCCATCTTCTTCTGTATTCATACAATTACATTATACAGGTTTAGGTATAAGGATGACAGAATTTTCATTATAGGGTGAACAAATCTTTATAAAGACAGCAAGATTTGAACATAAATACAATGGAGGGGCTAGTTTCATAGTTTAAATACCTATAAACCTATAAAAAAAATCATGCCTTTCTTATTTACCGATTTCTGCGTGAAGAACATTTCTGTGGAACCGTCTTTATTCAAGTTTCTTCCACAAACTCTTTTCATCTTGAAATTTGTTTTGCTGTATGTCTGAGGTTTCTGCCAGATGTGCTGCGGGTGCACGGCTAAACAGGAGAAGTCCTGGATCGGAGCCTGGACTGGTCAGAGCAAAGCTGCTAATTCAAGTGGTTTTGGCACAAAAGGTGGAGCTTCAGGTGACACAATTCAGGAAATGTGCCAAAAAGTTCTTGTTCTGGTGACCTCTAGTAACTTAACTCACAGGTAATAAGTTAAATATGTCAATCAATGCCATGCAAGTAGGGCTAAATATATTAGGGAACGTGAAAAGAGAGCACTGTTTAAAAAATGGAAGAACAAGAAAAAAAGAAGTGTTTGAAAAGAAAAAGTTATATAGTGTACCTTTAACATGACAAAAAAAAAGTAAATAAAATGGTCAAATAATGCAATCACATGAATTCAGTGCATGCTGAGAAGAAAGAGAATGAAAATAAAACTACAAAACTTCCAGTGTAAGACTGTTTGAAAAAACAGCATTAATCCAACCCAACTTTCATTGCTTTGACATTTTCATAAAAAATAAAAAAAACGGTTAATCAATATTTACTTGACCTAAAAAATGGTCACACTTTATATTAGGTGTCATCAATACTTATTGTGTCCATGTTTTATTGCAAAACTCTTATGCTGCCATTGAGGTGGGATACGGGGAAGGTTAGGGACAGGTCTGGTGGTTTGGGTAGGTTTAAGGGAGTGTTAAGGTGTAAGGGATGGGTCAACAGCGTAATTATAGATGTCATTACAGAAATTAATTACATATGTAATTATATGCAGGTATTTTTAAAGTAACTTTTCCTCTTCGGTCGCCCTACTGGTTGGAAACGAAATTGTCCATTACCGCTGTCGTAAATAATTTAGCCTACCGTCGCACGCACGCTCGCTGTTTACCCAGCACCGGCTTTAGAATGAACGATGTCCACGGACAAGGTAAGTATGTTACATGATTTCATGAAAGGATGATGTATTGCGACATCAGAAACGAAGAAAAACGAAATAATGACTTTTGTAGCGCTTGACGTAAAGCAGTCGAATTTTGTAGTTCTTTTTGTGGTCGGGTTACTACCCGAAACCCGAAGTTACATAGTGCCAGTAAAAGCGACACAGACCCCGTCAGGCTATGGCAGAAGTGCCTTTCACCATGTTAAGACTTGATGAACCACTGATAAGATTTTGGAAACATTATTTTAAGGTAAACAATGTTACATAGTGTTGCTTTAATGTTAAATCATGTATTGAAAAGTGCATTGTATCAAATGATTTATTTAAATGTAAGTACATAGTAATTAAAGACAACTAATATAAAGTGGGACCAAAATATTTTTTACTTTTATGGCAGAGATGGGTTAAGTTTTATGATAAACATACAGTGAAGGAATCAGGGAATGATCACAGGGTAATTTCTGTCCTTTTAAATCATCGCATGACATCACACAGATCCGTCTCTGGTGCCCTAAACTCTTTACAGATGGCCACGACTGCAAACTGAAACTCTCGCAGCATAAACAGAAAGGACCGCTCTGTGACGGACACAATGTGGGAGAGTCAAAACGTGGGATTTGAAACCATTACATCTGCCTGCTTTGACAGCTTTGACCCCTAATCATCCCCATATTGACCTCAACCTTCCTTGAGGTCAACCATCAATTGGCTGTTTGTCTTTTTGACCCGTCCCCTGACTGATTAAGGGAAGTGCATTTTTATTGATGGCTAAAAGTCACAGCGAGGCCACAATGTGCACTTGCTGTTCCTGGACTGATTCCTACTTAATTGCCAATAAGTTAAACACGGCCGTCAATCTCATATAGCCTGATCTGACACACTAGCAATAGAGCAAAACTTCATGTTTCCCTTACATGGTTTGAAATGTCAAACTTTATCTAATGTGAGAATTTATCTGGCTCACAAAATAAATAGCTCGTCATATTGGACTGTACAGCCATAGTTTTGTGGTAAATATGTAAGGTAACGTGAATAAGAGTGGTGTAAAAATAATAATAATACAAAAATAAAGGTTTGCAAGTGCATACAAAATGAAGACAGCTGTTCACATGACTTTTTGTTCAGATACATTAATTTACTTATTTTCAGGAAATGTCTTGACTGAATTAAAAATGTTAGGTTGTCATTATTTCAAAAAATAAATCAAAAAATAAATAAACTGTCCGCACACTTGAAACCTTTAGAGCAAATTTAATCGCCAAGCTTTCGGTCAAAAGACCATCCTCAGGGCATACACAAACTAAGTGTCACATTCCATTTAGCTGTGTTCAAAACACATCAGGACAATCAACAGTGATAACTCACACCTGCAGAGGCCAGGTAGGACCAGTTGTAGTCCAATAATGGGATTTGTAGTTTTTAAGGTGATCAACACTAACTCCACAAAGTGAAAAAAACAAAATGAAAAAACACTACAAGAAACAGACATGAGTATACATATACAAAAAGTATACAAAAATATATATATACACACACATTCATGCTTACTATATAAGTACATGGAGACTGCAAAAACATCAGTAACATCTTCATAAACTGCAGTATTCAAGACTTATAAAAAACAGTACAGCTGTGACTATAGCATGACACTCATGTCAAAGTCCACATTTAAACCTTTTGGATGCAAGGCGTCCAAAGTATGAATCCAGTAGAGTTCCCTGTGGCATAGCACTTTATCAATATTGCCACCTCTAGGTAATTTATTTATTTCATTATTTAAAATCTACCATCATTGTAAAATATTGACTTTAAGTAACTAGATAAAGCTGTATTCATTTTCAACATATTTTTGTTTTATTCACATGGTTTTAAAATGTTCAATTTTATGTGATTCATCTGGTTGTCTAATAAAATGGAGACCCAAATCCTCCTTTTTTTAATCTTTCTCAGCCAAAAGAAAGCTAATATGCTATAACACAAAATGAATCATTCAATATTTTCTCTCTCTCTCTCAAATCATTCCATATGATTAATAAATGTACATCTAAAAGGAACTTCATCTGTCTAATTCTATATGATATAGCCAAGCTGAACTTGTTACCGAGGTGTTGGGTGATGTTACTTGCACAAATTACTCCATTTAGGAGATTCATGGTTAATATTACTCATGCCAAGATTCCATATGTTGTTTCAATCCTGTGGAGTGGACTATCTCATAAAAACATATTTATTCTGAATTCATTCATTCAGATGTAGGAATGTTTTGACTCTACAGTTTCACTCAACACATCTGAACAATAACATTTATTCTGCCTATAGTTATGGCACACCGTCTAACACTGCCATTCTCGCTCTGAAGTTTAAACTTGAACTACAAATTCAGGCTCCTTGTTTTTTGGGTCACGGTGGACGTTCCTCACAGGCTTTTCTTGTAATAGGAATATGGTCAGGTCTGTGCCAAAGACTTCACTTGCCCTGCCATATGGAGCCCATGCATCAGTCTGTCTTCTCAAAGTCTACATTTATCCTTTCTTGAGGTGTTTCTCCTTTAAAGTGCACAAATAGTTCCAGATGGATCAAAGATGTGAGTCTGCCTTTAAAAAGCTGCTGTAAAGTGATAGTGATTGTTTGGTTGCCCTATGTAGGGCAATTAACGGTGCTTGACTTTTTAACTAAATACAGTTGAGGAATGGTTGGGGGGCCAGAAGCATATTTGTCCTCAACATGTTGACATGCAAACCCAGATTTTAAAAAAGCTCGGTGGGAGCAGAAGAAAAAAGAGAGAGACTAAAGAGAATTAAGGTGACCGTTAGCTGCCAGTCTTTTATTTATGGTTTTCTGTCTGGATGAAGTGTTATGTCATGGCAATGGGCCAAACGCATCAAATTTGTCAAAGATGGCTGCCAATTTAAATGAATTAATGGGTGAGATTTGTGACGAATCACTCTAAGAGACATTTAAAAATGTATGTGAAGCATTTAGATGGTGTCGTGTTTGACATATTGACATACTACATGGAAAAGACTCAAAAGAGTGCATTTTCAAAGGTTTAGCCATTCCACATCGAATCAGACACATGATGTACAGTGAAAACTGATTTAATTTAGCCTAAATGTACTTAAATTATAAATACAGTATATTCATTCATTCAATCAGTGACCAGAGGTGCCTTGTTTTGCAAACCCTCTAAAAATCCTACCCTACCACTAATATAGACAATTCCCTATATTATGCCCGTGAAAAAGTAAGTACACCTGTTTGAATTCTATGATTTTATGTAGACATAATACAAAAAATCATCTGGTCCTTGGTAGATCTTAAAATGAGGTAAATACAACCTCAGATGAACAACAACAAATGGCATAGTTTCATTATTTATTTAACAAAAAAGAGCAAAAATGTGTGACAAACTAAGATTGAATTGCTTGTAGAGCACCTTTAGCAGCAATAACATGTCATTAAGTAATAATTTTCAGACTTTATCAGTCTCTCACATTTTTCTGGAGAACACGATGTATAAATTATACCACTTCATATTGTATACTATTTGATAATATTAAATATTTGATATTTTCTGAATAATGAAAATGATTATTTATTCAATCCTTCATTTATGCATTGTGGCCAGAGTCTTCTTGAAACCCTCTAAATCTAAATTGATTTCTATATATCTTTCAGTGACTACATGTATAATTTTTTTTAATTACAGTGTTTGAACACCAAGTGCTTCTACTTGCCAACACTGGCATTTCAACCCAGCCATCATGATCCACCACAAATGTCATACCCCGAATGTCTCACTGTTACTAATGGTAATAATGTGAAATCAGACATCAGTGTTGCAGCAAAAGTATCAGACTTGAGTTAACTCGTACTAATTTGGCAGCACATGCCAGATGACACAGATAAGCAGTTGATCCAAACAAATTACAGGGCCTCCCATAACCACACAGAGCGCTTACTCCTGCCACAATCATGGCTGCTTCTGGCAATAAAGCAGAAGTGAAACTCAATACAACTGTTTGACATTTCCTTTTCTCTGTGGATTTCATGCTTTTTATCACCAAGCATGCTCTTTCATTAACCTCTGACCTCTCTACCACTAGGAGTGCAGGATGGCTCAGTGAATGTGAAGAGGGTAATTGGAGCAAGAAGAGGAGGATAAACAAAATTAGCCGTTGACTCCAATAGTCTGATGAATAGCTTTCCTGGAGGACGACTAAAAACCAAAAAATGTTCGTACAATATTTAAACACTTTTTATTAAATAAGTTATACAAAACAATACAGTTTAACTTGTTTAATCCAATGCATAAGCATAAGCATTCAAGGAAAGAAGTTGTGATAGTCTTTCCTTCCCTATTGTGACGTATATCAGAGAAAAAGTGTTTTGATTTTGTCCATTGAATATTGATTGGATGGTTGTGGTTTGCTATCGCTGTGATGTCATGTGAGTGACAGGTTGCCCCGCCCTCAAGCCAATAAACACATCATCAAGAGAAGTCACTGCAAGAGGGAAGGGAACTTATTTTAATTCAAGATTATGAGGGCACATGAATTAACATAAAATGTGTACTGCAATATTCCATAAAAAACAAGAATTTTGATTTCATGGTGACTTTAATTTTGTTATTCTATTTAAAACTTATAATAACAAACCATGTCACTGTTTACTATGAAATAATATACAAGCATTAATTCACATTATTTTACATACAATAAAGTCAGGCAAAACTATTTAAAGTAGTTAAGTAAATGTATTAATTTTTAATACTGGCCACTTTTTATGTTATCCATGTTATATTTTATGTTACCTTTTGTGTGGCCTTAGTTGTTTACAGTACTGACAATTACTAGTTTTTTTTTTCAATTGCTGTACATTTTTTGTAACAGTTTTCTTGAAATAAGTAGAGCTACTTAGCTTACAGTTCTCCACCAACTCTGGAATAGAAAAGCATTCATTAGCTCCACACTTCTGGATCTCAGCAGATCAGCAAATCTTTTTGTTTGCTTATTATTTCTGAATATTGCATACATCCTACGCATTTTTCTTTCTTTAAATAATTAGATACAATCGAATGCAGGGCTTATTTACATTACAATTAAGCACACAGAAGGAACAGGTTTATTTTCATATGTGCCTGAAGAAATTGTAAATGTAAGCAACCTAAATCTATTTCCTGTAATTATAAAATAAGACATTATAGAAAAGTTAAAAAAAAATAAAAATGATTCGCAACATTATACTAAAATAAATATAAGTTTCTAAAAACAAACAGGCAAATTCTAAGGGCACACGCAAAGGGGGCCTTTCTAGGGTCTTGAACGTGGCAGTCAGTCAGTCAGTATACACAAACATGGCGGCCAGATGAGAGTGTAATGTTAACTTCTGAATGTGTATATTGCAAAATAACACTTTAACCCACGTATATTTGTCTTTGATAAAACCGGTTAGCAAGTAAATTTATAGGGTACTGAAAATGGCTGCGTGGGCTGGATTTTCAGAGGAAGAACTACAAAGATTGCAGCACAGCGGCGATCTCAGTGAGTAACGTTAAAAATGTTGAAAACTTCACTCGATTCACTTCACTTATTTTTATTAAATACAGGAAATGTGCCGTGTATCAAAACATATGTCAGTCAGCAGTCCACTAGTTTTTGGAACGCAGTATCGAACTTTAATATTTTGGTGAATCCTGATAAATCTGCAGTAAACCAGGCTGTGCCGGTCACATTGGGTCGTGGCCGGAGACCCGCTCCGACTAACCGGAGCAGACAGCAGCTTCAGCGGGAGAGGGCTCTGCAGCTGACAGCCAAGCAGAAGGAGGGCAGCCAGTGTCTTTCACCTGACCAACAGCTGACCAAGCCCACAGTCCCAGACCCACCTGTCGTCAGTCCTCCTGCTCCTGTAAAACCACAGGACGAGTCCAAACCGGAGCCGCAGAATGAGGCAGAACCTGTTGACCGAGATTCACCTGTGGAGTCTGTGCCACCAGCAGTCTTCAAGGAGCTGGACAAACAGGAAGTGGAATTGTTAGTAAGTCTAGTTCCTTTGCAAAACACTAGCTCAGATATGAATATGTGAATATATTGGAATATGGCATATTGTTTTATTACTATACAAGAACATGTTTAGATTATATCTCACACCAAAATTAGAAGAAAAATATTTATGTATGCATGTATTTACGTTGCCATGTTATTATTGTTTGTGTAATTGGTCACCTTTTATAATATCCAATATAACAATAGCCTGTCCTAATATTGTATATATTTCAATGCCTTTATATATTCATAATTTAAAAATCTTTTACTTGTTATATTAATATAACATAGACGGAATCTGTATGAATCATTGTGGATGATCATATGCGTGTTATTTGTATGTTGTAATGACTTCAATTGTAAGACTCCACCAAACTTTTCTGATAACAGCCGAGAGAAGAACCGTCTCCAGCAGTTGCAGTGGGAGCAACGGATAATGGAAGAGAAGAATAAACAAAGAAAAGCTTTTCTTACAAAGACCATTGCTGAAAAGTATGAGGATATCTTATTTTAAACCATTATCAAAATCAATCTGTATGGAGTATGATAAACTTTCATGAAAATTCAAAGATGATATTTTAAATATTGTCCCTTCCTCTTTCCCAGGTCCAAACAGACACAGGCTGAAGCTGTGAAATTGAAGAAAATCCAGAGAGAACTTCAAGCACTGGATGATTCAGTGTCCAATGACATTGGGGTTCTCAGAAAACTGATAGAGCAGTCCAGCATGGATTATTCTCTGGCATGGTAATTATTAATTTCTGGTCCATTCCAAGTGTACTTCAAACCAAGTTCACAGTAGCTTCTCGTTGGAAGCAGCATCAGTTTGTTTGTGTGCCACTTCCTCAAAATCAGCCACATTACAGAAAAATAAATCTCTAGTATCTACTTCTGTGATTAAAAAAAGTCTGTTAGCTCAGGATTGAAAACACTGCCCTCTGTAGCCTTACTTTATTAATTCAGCCAAATTATTACTTATAGCAGAACATTCACATGCCTTTTTTAACCTTGTGATTCAGTTTATTTCTGGACACATTTTCAACTATCTTATTTAAAATTAACTATCTTGTCTTTGCCAATCTCCTATCTTTGACAGGAAGCGCTTTGAGAAAGCAGAGGCCGAGTATGTTGCCGCTAAGATGGACTTGCACAGGAAGACGGAGGTGAAGGAGCAGCTGACGGAGCACCTGTGTGCAATCATCCAACAGAATGAGCTGCGCAAGGCCCGCAAACTGGAGGAGTTAATGCTTCAGTTAGAGCTTAATGCTGATGAAGTCCCCAGCCCAGAGAAAACCAATCTAGAGGACAAAGAGAGGGAGGGCAACTCCCAGCATGTTACTGAAAACGGTCCCGCAGCGGACAAGGAGCGGCGTACAGACGTGGATGACTCAAGTCTGAGCAAAGACTGTTCCATTACAGAACCAAAGATCAGCCAAGACAATCAGGAGAGCAAATCAACAGAGGTTTCTGCAGATGGGCTAAGCTAGCTTCGAAGCATCATCCATTTAATAGTGACTGTATGACAGTTTACATAACACTTGCTACCAGGTTTATACATTTCTTCATTGTGAAATTGTTGAAGAAACCAATAACCCGGCATTTGTTAGTGAGATGTTGATTTTTTTTTGTAAGACGCCAAGACAACTCATTCCATCACTACTAACACTAAAATGCCTTTTTATTAAGGTGCTTAGATATTGATTATGATCCGTTAAGCTCAGATGCAATAATAGGAGCAGTAATGAGAGTAGTTTTTGGTTTTCATTGAAGGTGATCTACTTGATCATAATGCTGCATCATTCCATGTTTTTATTGTGGTTCGTCTGTATGTCATTGTGCATTTAATCTGTTTTACATTAAGAAAACAGACTGAATCTCATAAAAACATTGTGCATATTTAAAACCCAAAAATACTAAATACTGATAACTTTTCTGATTGTTCCATAACTGATTTTATTCAAAATGGAATAGTGGCAGATGGTCTGGTGGTAGTTTGAAGTTGTGATTTATTTCACATGATGTTGCACAAGTGAATGGTAAGATCTTTTATCTGTGTATATGACAGTTGTCTCGTAAAAATTACTTTATGTGAATGTTAACAAATCAATAACAGCATTTTTTTTAAATCATACAAAGCTGACAGTTTGCTCGGCAGATTTGAGAATAATTTTGTACTGTAGTGGGGAAAAAAACTATTGAAGTGTGGGAAGTGGAATACCATAGCTGTTTTTCTTAATGTATATGTTGTATTTATATTTTTATGCTCTTTCTAATAAACCTCAGATACTCCATGCAGAGCTATTCAACAACTCTAAAGACCTTTTTTTTTAAAACTATTCTTTTGACCATAGCTTTCACTGATTTTAAATGTATGTTTTAATATATATATATATATTTTTTGTCAATCATTTAACTATATACTAGGTATGAGGTATGGTATGAATTCAATATTTTAGTTATCCGTTGGTGAATAAAATATTTTAATAATGGTAACCTGTTTTGTTTTATTTCACATCGCTTCATATTTGAAATAAACCACTGGAAATCAGTTTACATTTTTGCTTGTCTTCTGAACATTGTTTAGTGGTAATGCATTTGTTATTTGTGAAGAACTTTGAAACTGTTGATTTAATATTTGCATATTTTATAAACGAACTTATGTCGTTTATTTGTTTTTAGTCCGCCACACATTTAAAATATTGATAAAACATTGTCGCTTTTACGCCAAGGTCTTAAAAATATTAATAATTCTGGTGTTAATATGTCTGTTTGAAATATTATAATTCGATCCAATCACCACAATACGAAATACAATATTATGTTCTTTTTTATTCTGTTTTAACTGTATAAAACAAGGACTGACAAATCCTGGAAGTAAATACAGGAAAGGAGATTTTCGTGAAGCCCATTTTGTGAGCGCATTTCTGATTTATGTGCCCTCGGTCCGCCGGGACAGGTTGAAAAGACTAAGTAACTCGAGAAACTCGAGAGGAAAAAAGAAAAAGAAAAAAGCACAGATCAACTTTTACTGAAACATTCTGCCTTCTGGAAAGTCAATGTTATCCAGTTTTGATAATGACGATTACCCTCGCGAAACATAATGAAAAATGAAAATCAATAGGCTATACCTAAATGTTATCTTCGTTTTTAAAATTAATTAAAATCATATTCCGTCATCTTATATTTTAACCATAAAACATTTAACATACAAAATCGACCGAAAATCGTTAATTAAATTAAGTGTAAAAATAAATAAATTATTGTACACAGATTAAAATAAGGCACGAAATCTAATTAGAATCATAAAAGAAATCCTAAAACAAAACTACGTTAATTTCGTGAAAAAAAAGAAAAAAAAAATTTTAACACCGATTATTACAATGGTTTATTTAGGCCTAAATCTTTTTGCTAGCCTGCATTTGTAAATGGTTGATTTATTACAAAACAGTCTTTCAAGTCTTTCTAAAACTGTGCTTGACTAGCAGTTCCTCCTGTTAGGAGAGCATTCTGACGTGTTAAGCGCGATCACGCGCGGTAGTGCTGTCCATTGACCCCTGGTGCTGATTAGACGACCGCGAGCTCAGTCCGCTTTTATTTCGCTAATTACAATTTAAGTGCTTCCTTCTGTGCTCGCGCTTCATATCCTGCGCGGGAAACACACGCAGACATACACGCGCGCGCTCTGATAGTGCCAGGGGAATTCAAAAATGCCTGTCGCTCAACTTGCCATCCAAACAGGACGACTTCTGTTGTTGGTTCAATGATAAAGCACATTTTTAAGACGATATTTTACTTAAATATATTATAATTACTCCGTACAGTCAAACGTAAACCAGGCCAAATCAAAACATGCTTGTGAATAATATTTTATCAATATCGTATCATACAATGAACATAACAAATTGCCCTTTTATTATTAGGCCTATTATTTTCGTCCACCAAGATGTGTCTGTTTTAATGTTGTAAATTAGCCACTTTTAAACAAATGGAACAGTTTTCAAGGGTTTTCGATTCTGTGGATATAGCCTACAACTAGACTATCTATTTTTTCTGAGACGTGAACTGTGTGCATTGTTCTTGTTCGGGTTTATTTCGATAAATAATTAACTCCTTTTATAATTCATGCGTTAAGCTGGATTGTTGAGTCTGTGTTTATCAGAATGCCATTATGTCAATCCGTTAGGCTATGAGTCATGAGTTAGCCTGTATGTTTTCAATTAGACTTACATGTAGGCCTACATTATAAAATCTCAAATATCTTTAAATCATTATAAAATATCTTATAGCAAAGAAATAGGCCTACATTTAGCCAACAAAATACATTTTAGTGATGTTTGTGGTTGTGTGTGTGTGTGTGTGTGTGTGTGGTGTGTGTGTGTGTGTGTGTTGTGTGTGTGTGTGTGTGTGTTAAGTTCACTCAGAACGAAATATAATAGCCTTTCATTTTATATTCTGTCCATCTATTTACAGGGTTCCCACGGTCATGGAAAAGGCATATCGGCGAGATTGTGATTTACAGGCCTGGAAAAACTCATGGAGATGAATACAATCTGAAACCTTAAATGATGAAAATAGAGTTTTTCACTTTTTACTAGTTTGTATTATTTTAATCTCAGCTATCTCAAATGAGCAGATAAATCACTTCATTAGTCAAATATATTTCAAATCAATGGTATTCGATTAAAATGGAATGATGCAGGGAATTTGAACCAAGCGCAAATTTAGGGGTATACAAATTATCTTTTTGGTAATTGGGACTTCTACAATTTTTTTTCGAAGTCATCACAAGACAGAAAAAAAACTTTTAAAGTTTGGCTTTTGACAGGCCCTTAAAAATGTAGCCCAATGCCTTTAATCTGAGACTTCTATGCTTAAACGACGATGGACATGTGGCACAAGGATTTGACATTTGAATAAAAAAACGTTTTGCTGCTTGTGGTTGAAAGGAACGGTTTTACAAAGTGTCTTCTATTTTGCACGATCACCACGAATCACGATAGTAAGTTTTTTTTTTTTAGAGAGAGAGAGAGAAGTCACTTGTAGAGGAGCTGGCAGCTGAGGGAATGTAGGGAAAACTAATGATGAAAAAGGTCTACTCCATCCCAACAGCGGCTTAATTAAATACATGGAAAGAACGAAAGCAGCACATCTGGTTTCAATCCGTTTTCCTTTGATGGCATCAAGTGTTCTTTTCCCAGATCTGGGGCTGGAAGCTACGGGATGTCTGTGGCAGTGAGTAGCCTATAGACTCTTGCTATTGAAACACATGGACATCTACCTAGTGAAAGACACACCAAATGGCCTGACACGACTCCCGTCCCAGCTGGAGATGTGTTGGCCACTGCAGCCAAAGCCTTATAGACGACAAAACGTTTTTAGCGTCAAAACATTTGCTAATTAATGTGCATAATGTTATATTCTTATAGTGGAACTATAAAAGTTTTCTGAGAAATAAAATAAACTTTATTTCTGTTGAATAAAGTAAAGGTCGGCTACCATTACCAATTCTATACCTATTTGAGAACTCTGAAAAATAAAATCAATGAAAGTTATCATTAGCCTATTTCTAGCAAATGAAAAAGAGTAAGTTCCTTGCTAAATGAAATCTAGCAAGGAAGCAAATGAAAACACAACGCTTTTTTAAATTACTATTGCCATAGAACGCGTTTTTGTAGCCTATTCTATCGAGCTGCTTTTCATCTTTGTTTTTTTGTAAATATGTCCTAGACAGACGTCTTTGGCCGTTGCATTCATTGCATTCTAAAAACGCAACACTTTTATACACAACTTTTATAAACCCTACTCTACATCGTCCCCCGTCCTCCCATTCAATTGTAGTGCGTTTTAAAAAGCGTTCTGTGTGAATGGTCCATGACAACCTAATTTTCATTTGCAAAAAAAATAAATAAAAATGGTGTCACCAATACCCTGTATTGTAATGGTGCAGCAGGCTATATTCAACTAAACCATCCCATTAATTGGACCATTCCTTTACCTTTTACTTTAAACATTGTTTATGTCAGTTTTTTTGTGCAAAATGATAATAAGTTACATATATCAGGAATTCAAAGATTGGGGAGGGTTAACCTTCGAAGAAGGAAGCTGTGATGGAAGAGGGAGGGGTGGGTAGCCTACTGCTAAACGTCAAAGACAGCACAAAGTCTTTTGCCACGTAATTACGAGAGTCTTTCAGCTCCATCTTCTCTCCCAGGGGTCTCAATTTTTCATTTACAATCCAGTCCACTGCATGCCAGTGAGCGCGCGTTTGAAGTGCCAGAGCGTGTGGGTGTGAGTGATTAGAGGAGTAGAGGAGAGAGCCAACAGCTTCGGAGTGTCCTGCCTCCTCTTGACGCTTTACGCACATGCATCTGAAAGGCATCAGCATTTGTGGATCGGCGCTCAGTCAACAACTCCGTGGAGCTCGGGGATTTTTTCCCTTCTTCTTATTGAACCAACAGTACTTTGCAGAAAGAGATTACATGGGTGAACGGATTCAACAGACGTCGTGATCTTTACAAATAAGTTCCACAAAGTTTTAGACCAGGTTGTAATTTTGCTCCTCCTGGGTCTGTGGAGAGCAACTTTCATAGGTAGCCCATAGTGAGCAAAGGCACCTAAGACATCGGTTTGGAGGCGCTGTTACTTATGAGTTTGTCTTCCAATATATGCGAGGAGGACCTGCTTGCTTAACCTAATACACTTGCCCAGTTTTTTCCCCTCTTGTATCGTATTTGCGTCATGACTTCTAGCTATGCACATGTAATGGACAGACAAGCAACCATATCCAGCAGACTGGAGAGTCCCATTACAGCCAACCTGGAAAACCTGCAAGCCAAAAAGAACTTCTCGGTGAGCCACCTGTTGGATCTAGAGGAGGCTAGAGAAATGGTCGGTTCTCAGGCAGATGAAAGTGTTGGAGAAACGGGCAGGACTATGCTGGAATCTCCGGGTTTAACCAGCGGCAGTGATACAACACAGCAGGAGAGTAAGTGTGTCTGCTCATGTTCCATTAGAAAATCAAGTGTGAAAATCAAGTGTATATATCAGCAGCATATAGCAAAAAATACTGTCAGATTTATTGACTAGGCCCATTTGATTATGTAATGGTTTAGGAGCCGCAAACAGCCCTATGTCATACGATTCCCTTAGTTAATCACTAAATTGAATTTATGTTGACTTTTAAATCTATTATAGTACACAGTACAAATGTGTTGGTGAGGCGAATTTTCTGTCCAGAAATAATACTAGAAAAAAGGATTTCGCATGAGAAAAGTTTATGGGTCGTAAACGCATTGTGCAGCTATATAATTTATGATTGTTGACATTCCAGCCCGTAATGCATTGATGAAAATATGGCCCAGTAAATATCGTCATTGACTTAAAGATAATTTGCTTTATATAATAATTAGAATATCTGCAACGAATTTCAGTTTAAAAATAAACAGTGGAACTGAATAACTGGTAGATCGCTGTCATTTAGTTTAATTGGTCCAAGGAACGATAAAAAGGGCGTTGAAAAAAAATAAAAATCCTAGTCTACTTTCTGGACCTTTTCAGTTCATTTAAACACTATAATTTGTCATCATTATCCTGCATCCGGAGAACATGCATATGCGATTATAGGATCAAATAGCAAACTTCCATTACTTAGGCTGTCTATTAATATAAATCGTGTTTTCAGTGTTTTGCTGCATAGCCGAAATGGAAATATTTTTATTTTGGCCTGTTGCTATCTTTCAAACTTAGGCTATAAGGTTACAGGGGGATTATTATATAAACTTCTGTAAAATTGAGTAGGCTATGCTATTACGGATAGGCCCTATTTCTTGTTTTTTTTTTACATTAGTCTACACTTTTTTATTTATTTTTACTGCAACAGTAGAGCTAATCGCTTTGATTGTAAATTGCCGTTCTTGAAATGCACAATCTAAACACTTTTTTCACAACTGTTTCTGTTGTAGTAGCCTATTTAGGCCTATCTCTCTTTCCCGAAATTAAAATTGTAATTAGTGAAACTGAGATAAGGTTATCGTCATTATTACATTGTTCGACACATCAGTTTTTCGTTTATTCCCCGGCTCTTGTAAAAGCATAAATCCGTTACTTCTCTATAACAAATCAACATTACACACACATCATTCACACAACTAGAATTTCATCCTCTGAGAATATAAGTGTATTATCATTTACAGGTTAGCACATTTATGTTTTTATAAACATGATTTTAATGAAATCAGCTCCCATGATCAAACTCCAATTGAAATGTTTATTAAAACAAATGGCCATATTGTTATCATCTTATGAGCACTGTTTCAAGATACTGAGAAATTACAAATAGCCGACAGGGAAATCAGAATAAAATGCACGAGGTATTTGAACACAATGTAATATAGTATGTTTTGTTATAATTAATTCACTCATTCATTATTTGGTAGTGTTTTTCCTAAAACTCTTGGATTCGTTTTTTAGAATCCCCATAACAAGCCCATGCCCCATTAAACAGCTTGAGTTTTCATTTAAATGTAACAAACAGGAAGTTTAAATTGTAATTAAACTGACCTTTACAATCTAGTGAATCTGAAATTCTAACCAATAAAATGCTGGCATTTGACAAACTTTCCAACAGGCCTAAAGGGACTATACCCCCTGCTATGCCAGGGTCAAATGTCAAATTTCATCTTGTGATCCTTTTGGAAAATTATGATCTGGGAACTACTGTTGTCACGAAGTGCAAAAAATTAATAAAAATACTGCAGTTTGTCTGTGCTGTCAGCTGAATGATTATCAAGTCTCATGAGAGTCGAAGTTCTGTGCTTTTGGCTATAAAGTGAGGACAGGGATGGGAATAGACTCTTAAAACTTGTTTCTAAATATGCCTATTTTGACAGGCTCTTATTTTACATCTTTTATTATTTATTTATTGCTAGATTGTAAAAGTAACTAACAGTGGATATTTTTCTATTGGTCAGGATAAAGAACGGCAAACATGGGCATTTGTCCTTTTCTAAATCTCTCCTTAACTGCACACTGAAGATAAAACATGAGAGAGGACAAAAACATAACCTGTCAAAAAAAAAAAAGCAATATTTAAATAGCCTCTGGTTTATGGTCTTATTAGAAATGTCTAGGCTCATTACAAAATATTTTTCATTAGGTATTTTGTACAGTGATGTCCATCGGTTTATTCACTCGGATGACTTCACCGGTTGCAGTGTAATTAATTTTATAGTATTAAAGGTTATTTTTCAAGCCACGGTAAAACACTACAAAAGTCAATAAAAGTAAACATAATTTTTTAATTGCTTTGCACAAAACAAATATATTTTTCTTTGATATCCCTTTAATAATCCCAGAAAAATCTATTTTTATTTTTATAATTTTATAATAATCTTGCTATCATCTGTTATCAAAATCAACAGCATACTAGCAAACATAAAAATGTCAATAATAAAATATTACATAGTGAGAACTAAACGCCTGCTGATGATGGGACATTTATCTAAAAGCTGCAGCAACTGAGATAACTATATCATATGTGTATGTTTTACCAGATGAGCAGCTAAACTCAGAAGAAAAGAAGAAGCGGAAACAAAGGAGGAATAGAACCACATTCAACAGCAGCCAGCTGCAGGCGCTGGAGCGAGTGTTTGAGCGGACACACTACCCAGACGCCTTTGTTAGAGAGGACCTGGCACGCAGGGTTAATCTCACCGAGGCTAGAGTTCAGGTAAACTTCACACCTCATGCACAATCATCAACTGCAGTCCATTAGGTCCTTCGTTTACTAGTTGATTAGAATACATGCATTTTAATTGATGCAAATAAAGCTACTTCAAAAGTAACAAATGGTTAAAAATGAAGACTTAAACAGTTGCTAATTCAAGGTTTCAGCAAGGATGCAGTTACAGATAAACGTGATGGTAACACTGAAGCTTTTTGTTGTTTCTCCACTGTCATCGGCCCCATTCGGCATGATTGTTTAAAAAAACCCAGCCGATCACTCTGCCTCTCAGCACACATGCTGTAGGCCGCAGCCAGTCTCCACATTCTCCGGTAATGAGACTTGTTTTTGTAGAAAGATGGGGATTATTCCCGTTTATAGATCAAGAGAAGGAAGGGGAGAACGAAAGGAAAGAAATAGAACAAACACATCTGCAATTAATGTGTCCCAGAAAGGGAGCAATACAGAAATGCTTTGATAAAAGAGACTTTGAGCTCATTCCTCAGGCGCTGCGTAACCGGACACTGTGCCTCCACCAGGCCTGGCGCTGCAGCCAAGGCTTCGAGATCTGGGCTCCCCGCTCTGCCTTCAACCATGTTTCACAAGCGCGTTTGCTCATTCTTCAAGTTCTGATGTGTCCTCTGCAAAAAAGGTGTACATGTGTGGACCAGCAGATGGGTGAATTTCAAAAAGCGCAGGAAAATACAGTCCTACAAAGGCAAAATATAGTTACGCAACGCTGAGACCGGGAAAAATGACTTTCAAAGTTTTATGATTGAATTAATATCAATTTTCATGCTTCATTTTCTAATCCCTTCATAGCTAAGCCAATCATATTTGTATGTCAGTAACAATCTCAAGCAGAACAGTGAATCATCTAATGTCAGAGAACATAAAAAAATCTGAAACTTTATAGCTTTGTTCTAACCTGTTTTTTTTTGTGGGAAATATTATACCAGTTATGTCTCGAGTCTACGAATCTGCTTTGCTCTGCAATTTTCCTTTCATCGCCGTGCGCTAAATATCCGGAGTAACCACTGTACTGTGTCATTTCGGCTTGTGTTCTCATAGGTGTGGTTCCAAAACAGACGGGCTAAGTTTCGGCGTAATGAGCGGGCGATGCTGGCCAGTAAGAACGCTTCACTTCTCAAGTCCTACTCGGGAGACGTAACAGCAGTGGAGCAGCCCATTGTCCCCCGTCCCGCACCCCGTCCAAATGACTACCTGTCCTGGGGGAGTGCAGCCCCGTACAGGTAACCCTCTGAATCCTTTAGTTTCATTTCATTTCCTCTCTGTAGTGTCTTCTGCTCTCCTGCCTGACTTCATCTTCTCCAGTTGCCCATATTTTCTTTATCCAAACGTTTTAAAGTAGATTTTTTTGGTCAAAATTTTGGTGGAATCGGAGGGCCGTGTTCGGCAATTCCTTGCTTTTCCCAGCAGCGTTGTGTACGTAAAGTAATCCAAAGTAGCACAATGACCAGCTAGCGAGTCGTTTTCCGCCTCTCTTTTTGGAAGCGATGGTGGGCCGATACCCTGAAGATGAAGTGATAATCTGAAAACAAACCATATTAAATCCGCCTGTGACCCTCATGACCTTTGGGTCATAGGATACAAATTGAAATTGAGGAAGAAAAGTCCATCGGGCAGGATTTTTTGTGACTCTAGTTACACTATGGTTCTGATTTAAGGTAATCTTCATTCTTAAAAGCCGTATAGAGTAACTAACCCTGCCACTCCGGCCAAATACCTTTTTCCCAGCAGCTGAAATGTGCAACTCAACCGGAAACTCTTTCTGGCATGGATACGCATTTGACCAGCGACCATGCCAGTAAAACGAGCTTGCACAATTTCAATGCACACATGACGCATTATTGTGCACATAAAATGCATATATATTAATGCAGTATTTATGAAGAATTGTTAACTATTTATATATTCTTAAGCTGGTACCCAAGGCCGGAGGGAGGGCCAATGCGAGTGCCACAGAAAATGCTGCCCACAGAATGCAAGTACTTTTTTAAATTTCTATTCTCTTTGGGTTCACATGAAGACAATTCTTCAATTTTTTATTTTTTTTAAATTTGAGGCCCATTTCTCAACAATTTTAAGTTGAAATTGTGATGCACTTATATCAAATTTTAAATTGACTATCATTCTCATGTCTTATTTTCAGCACCATGGCAACCTACCCACCCACTTGTGCCAACACCACTTCCACACAGGGAATGAACATGGCCAACAGCATTGCTAACCTGAGACTGAAGGCCAAAGAGTACAGCCTCAACCAAGTGCCCACTGTCAACTAAGCCTGAAAAGAGGGACGGGATGAGGGGACAAAGAGAAGCAAGAGACGTTGGAAGAGAAGAATTCAGAAGAGCTGGATGAGTTTGGCCTCCTGCAGTGTCAGAGCAGAACGGATATGACTTTGTTTTCACCCCCATCCTAAACCAATGGAATTGCATTGTTGTCCCTCTCATTTGGCTTTTTTCTTCATCACAGATGAAAGGTACGTTTCTGAGAAACTCAATCTCATTTTGTACTGATCTGAAGATTGTAAAGACAACGCAAGGTCTGCCCTTTGGAGAACAAGTCGACGAGCAGGGCTCCGCTGATCAGTAAGAAGTGGCAGACGGAGCGTCTGGATGCTGTAAGCTGTTCTTCGCTTCTTTGTTTTTGGCTGTATTTTGGGTCGACCGGATTGTAAAGTAAAGACACTTTCATGGCAAACAATGGAGGACTGAATGGTTTAAATTACACCAGAAGTTTAATGCTGAGATTTGGCAAAATAGTGACCCAAAATGTCTCCATGCCTACATCCAGTAGAATAAAGAGACATTTGTGGAGTTGAATCAGTAGACATGCGATGTTTAAAACCATCAATGCTAACTGAAGCACTGGGGCTGGATTACATCTTTTAATGTCTTGAATATTACACCACTGTTTAAGGTAAATACTGTTCCCCATGGTGACCTATGTATCTGCTCAGAGTACACTAACAAAATTATGTTTCAGTTTTTCTGGAGGTGATTTTTATCAATCATATTTTTTCTTATATTTGGAAACCATATAGTAATAAAACATTTTCAAGCAATACATCTTATACTATTGTGTTGAATCCTGCGGTTGAAGAGACATGACCTTTTTGCTGTTTTTGCTAAATGCTCACGTTTGAGAAACTGTTGCAGGCAACAGTGTAACTACATGACCTTAAAAAATATATCTGCATGTAATATTTCTTGCTTTATGTTAGTCAAAACACCAACACTACAAAATAAATAATCCAAAATGAATTTTGTTTCATATTATAGATTTTAATGGTTGTCGATGTTCTTTAATATTGGGTCTGATGCTATGTGAGAGGATAATGTGTGTTTGGATTTATCCTACAATATTTTTTACCTGTTTAAACTTTTGGCAGGTGAAATCTTTCCGTGGAATAAGCTACACATTCGTGATGTTCAATATAATTTTTTAGCATTGTGCAATACTATGCAAAGCTCGCTGAGCTACGTATTACTTTTTGTGCTAATCCTGCCTGAACTCTTGAAATCTCAGGACTTTTTGTTTTAGCAAATGTTTTTAGAGCATTTCAAATCAAATTGAATTTATATACCGTTTTTGCAGCAGCAACATGTGAAGATTAGGCACAATAAACACCCCCAAATGTTTCAATTGATTATTTTCAATTTAACTGCAAGTTAAATTTTTTTTAAAGAAGCTCATTACATTCAGTGTCATGGTGTATTATATTATATTATATTATATTATATTATTTTATATATATATATATGAAGAGTTCAGATGCAAAAGCCTCTAAATGCCATCTGAAATGTTATTCTAAAATGATCATTTTTATCAAGCTCGTATATTTAAGTTCAATAATCTCACTTAAATGGCAAGAAAAATTACCCATTAATTGTCATTTAAGTGAAATTACTGAATTTAAATATACAAGCTTGATAAAAATGATCATTTTAGAAGAAAATTTCAGATGGCATTTAGAGGCTTTTGCATCTGAACTCTTCATATATATATATATATATATATATATATATATATATATATATATATATATATATATATATATATATATTATAACATCTGTACTGAACAGGTTACTAGATGTATTAAGAACAGATTAGATTCTAGCTCTGATATACTTTTACATTTTTAAAATATTAAAATTTAATTAATATTTAATTTTAATATGAACTTTTTGAGCATGAATTTCAGTTTTGTTATTTACTCATGCAGATCATTGCAATGTCTTTGACCCTGAATCTTTTAGACTCATATTATTTGTTTAAATATTTGTTTACATGCATACATTTGTACCATGTGATCACTTTGGGGAAATTTAGAGAATTTAAGTTTTAAGACCGGCTACCAGTTTTGTTCTGTATAATACGAATAGACGGCCACAAGCATGTTTGTCAAATAGTATGGTGGAAAGTGAATCCTGGTTTCCCCTTTATTTATATGGGGAAAACAAACAAAAAAATCCATTTATATGAGGTATTTATATAGAAGAACAACATGCCCCAATTTTTTTTTTTTGCACTTGTCTACAACCTGCCCTATTTTGCAGATTTAATTACAACTAAAATAAATTAATTTAGTCTGATGGGATTTTTAATAAACCAAGAATGCAATATATACAATGATCATCATACATTGTTCTAACAGTTAAAATATAATGTATGTGAGTGTAGCAAAACCTGAAAAGTTATTTTGTGACATATTCTTTATATCTCTATGTTATTGACTTATTTATTAATCACCTGGTGATGTCACATATTGAAACTCGCAAATGCTATTCAATACAGTCCAACTCAGTTACTCACGATGAGTAAGATTGTAAGTTAGAAGCGCTAGAAATTCTGGGAAATTCACTAAGTCAAAGCCAGGGAATGGGGTTGTTATTATTTCCCATCATTATTGCCGGCCCAACCTATTGAAAATACTTTCTGAGGTCCGTGTTTACACCCACGGGGCGTTGATTAGTGACATGACTCATGTGTATATGTGTGTGTGTATGCAAGTGCCTTGTTCTCCATCCAGACTATTGCATACTCTCCATGCTGTGGTGCTCAGGTCAGGTCGAAGCGTCTCACCTTTCAGGCAGCCAGGCCCTGCTGACCTGAAGTGCTTCCAGATGTGTGTAGGCTGTGACCCGCTCGCCCCACCACCTCAGGCCTGGGGCCCGGGCCCCCTCCATCAGGGCTGACAGCATCCCCCTCGGATGGGCGTACGCGCAGCCGCCCGAGCAGATGACATACAAACACCTCACCCCCTCAGCACCACATCTGGAGCCTATTACAGAGGAGACAGTCAAAGTGAGCATGGGGGGGAAGAGTCTGAACAAGCGTGAGGAATATATGCATGATAAGGTGGAGATGTTTGGAGTATATTTGAGCGTGTATGAGTCGACTTATTTCCTGTGACCTTTTTCGTCTCTTGAATCTCCCCTCTTGTCTTTTTTCCTTTGCTCCATAACAAATCTACCGCCTTCCATGTGAGCCCTCTGGCTATTGGCTAAGGCGCTGAGAACATTCGGCCACAGCCAGTTTATTAATGTGAGCTTAGATTGGGGTTTGCACAAAACTAAAAGTTACTTGTCTTTTGTAAAATACAGTCCAGCTGTTTACAGTGTGCGGTAGAAGCGAATGCCAAAGCGGCATTGTGTGCTGACATACTGTGACGCTGAATGAGTTGAATGAAATGTGTTTCTGCCGTGCAGAGTTCACTGAACACAATCCACCTGCTGGGTTCAGCAACAGAGGAACATACAATCATCTTTATGACACAAAACATAGCACTTTGGCCTTTCAGATGGATTGATTGACATTTTAAATGTATGTTTAATGTGCACGTCTTGGTGAAATTTCATGTGTGGTTTTACTTGCTTTGAGTGTTAACCTTGCACTATAAAAATGAGGTGTTCGTACTTCGTATAGCTTTAAAAAGTATGTTTTAAAATTATATTAAAGTTTTAATTTACTTATTTTAAGTACATATCTTGAATGAACTTTACATGTTAAAGCTACACTGTGTAACTTTTTTAGTTTATTCTTAGCTAAAAACACTTAGTTCTTTCAAAAATATATGTGCTCATTAATGTATATTTACTTCGTTCAAGTAATAAAGTATTCTCGTGAGTGTATAATATGCCATTGAAAATACATACGGGTAAGGGGTTCTAATGTCGGTCGCCATGTTGCCCCTCCATCTTGAAAGTAGGGGAGAGCGGGGCACAACCTAACACATTTTGGTTTTGGCTTAATTATTTAAAAAATAATTAAGTTAGATTCATATTTGTTTTACTCAAGCAACATACACATCTCTGCTACAAATGAACACTTAAAGTTTTATTCTAGGACCTAACATTTTCGTGTAGTTGCACTGAAAGTGACAGAAGTGCAAATGTTACAACTTACCCCATATGTGGGGTTAATTGTAACAGACAGAGGGGTTAGTTGTAACACTTGTGTGTAACACACATAATTCAGTACTATTTTATCTGTATAGTTTGATATTGTTTGTGCATCTGTATAGATAGATATCCATACATCCATCCCTCATCCAATCATCTTTCTATTATGGATCAATATCATGGATAGAGATATAGGAAAGGGCTGCACAGTTTTGCAATAAATAAATAAATAAATAAATAAATAAAATCATCAAATATTGTAATTGAAATTTAATTATATTTGTGTGTGGCAGTTGCATGCTCAATTATTATTATTATTTAAAGGGTATTGCATGAAAAACAGGCTATATTTTTTAATAAATAAACAAGTGATCAATGCATAGTAAACAAAATTTTAAAATTTTAATTCCAACATTGTTTGTGAAAGCCCAACAAAGTTTAATGTGGCAAAATAAATATATAAATACTCGAACCTGAAAACTTGTGTGGCTGCCTGTTTTCATTTGATTATCATTGTACACTTGGCGGCTTAGTTGTAACACTGTGTTACAACTAACCCCGCTGTGTAAAACATATTTTAAGCCTATAGCTAACAGTTGCTAGGAGATGCTGACATGTTTCAAAACGGTGCTGTGTTTTAGCCCACAAGACGGCGATTAAGGTAATATAAAGTAAGATTTGGTGACGTACACACCCAGCTCAGAAACCGAAAAAAACGTACGATGAAAAAAATTACTTGCATGGTGTCAAAACACTCTTTGTCCAGTATCTTCATGAAATATTATCAAAACTTTCCAAAAATTCATGGGAGACCGTCTTCTGGCAGCGAGAGAAAAAGAGCAGAAACACAACCGGCTTGATCCTGACTAACTATGTAAACGGTCCGTGTTACATCTAACCCCGCGTTAGTTTGTGCCCCGCGCTCCCCTACATTAGCCAAAGAGGGACATACAGCTTCGCCTTTCGCGTATCACTTGAAGGAACACTCATGGACGAGGTCGAACTTGAAGCAATGTTAATCTTGGACTACATTGGCCACCGTATGAGTTAAACCGAAATCGGAATTGAGAGGAACAGAAAATAATATTCACTGGATGGTCATATACCTTTCCACCGCTAGATCGGGGTAAAAATCACACAGTGTAGCTTTAAGGTGTTGTGGCTCATTTCCATTGTGTTGTGGATTCATTTCGTTGTGTTGTGAACTTATGTTTGCTCTTTTTAAATTTCGTTGTGTTGTGCACTACTGGGCCGCCCACTGTAGATACCCAGGTAAAGTTCTGTTATTTAACTAAAAGTCATTACTTGTGCGTAATATGGTGGCCGAGAGAGCTCAACGTGCTGCAACGGAAGAATAGAAAAAAACGCATGCAAATAGAAAAAAACATGTGCAAATAGAAAAAAACACCCGCTAATTAAGAAAACATCTTCATCAGTTTCACAGGTGTGCTCCAAATACTCACAACACAACCAAATACAGAAACGCGCTGCAAATAACACAGACCACAATGGAAATGTTTCCAGGGGAACCAAATAAGTGACGAACCCGGCTGGGACATGCTTGCATGCTTGCAGCTCAACATTCTACTTTTTTTTTTTTTTTTTTTTAAATAAATAAATTAATTTATTTGCAACCGTTATGTTAACAGCATTATATTTCTGTCAGAACAGCTTTTCAGCTGATGGACAACTTAGCCTAATGCGTTGTCATGGGAACATCCCAGGTGAAAATAATGAGGAAATTACCATTGCTCCCTTCATTAAGTGCGTTCCAAACGGCTACATAATGTAAATGGCACACTAGTAATGCTAATAATACATAATGCAATGCCATGCTTACTCCGAAGTCCCACTTGAAGGGCTCTGTCGTCTGCCCTTCGAAGGGAGTAGGGCATAGGGATGCTCACGAGCGAGCAATAAGCATGTCCCACCCGGGTTCGTCACTTATTTGGTTCCCCCGGAAACATTTCCGTTGTGGTCTGTGTTATTTAATATAAGATTAGACTTTTAGATTTTTAGAATGTAGCCTATGCACACTTAATGAATACTTAACGTGACAAACAATAAAGACATATTAATTGTGCCCCAGTGAATGCTGAGAAAAAGACCAACAATACTGAATAAAAAAATTCAACTCACCAGATGCTTGCTGGTGTGAATAAAAAATATGAGTAGGCTATACTGTAAGTCAAATAAAAGCAGCATCAAGATATAGCCTATTAACTATGTTAAATAATTATATTTTAATAATGTTTTTGTTATATTTTGATTGATCTAATAATTAAAAAAAAAACGTAACATTACTGGCACTCTGTTCTAGTGTTTTATTTTTATTTTTACCTTGACCTCACGCAAACTTGCTGAAATCAGAGAGAGTGACTCCCCTGTGGCAGCTTTCTAATTTGCTGCGCTTTTACTGTGTCTGTAATTACAGGTTGTCTCTACAATTTCAAAGGATGCTAATTATTATATACACTAGATTTGGGGGATGTTAACTCAGGCTTGGATGAATATGTATTTTCATTTCTATCTCTTAAACAAAACCACCAGCGCGCACAAGTCTGGTGGCTGATGTGACATCTGTCTTCATCATCACCATATAATCAACTTCAGCTTCCCCGGCACGAAAAGTCACATCTATTCCCTCAACAGCTGAACAATTTAAAATATGTGCTGTTAAAAGGCTTTTATTTATAAATGGGGCAATGAAGAAGTGGATTGGGGTTTGGGTTTACATGGCTCAGAGCAAAACACATGCGAGCCCTGGCCTAGCCTGGTGACAGCTTTCAACTCTCTCTGTTCTGGAGTGAGGAACGGAGAAGAAATGCAGACCAAAACATCTTTCCCTCTTGCCAAATTACTTCAGAGCAAAAATCTGTCTTTCCTTCTGTGTGGCTTGGCATTGAATTTCATTTTTTCAAAACCTAATGGAATACAGTTAACCATTTAGTTGACCTTGAAGGGGTCAATGAACAGCAGGCCTTCCGTATGAATTCAATTCAATTCAAGTTTATTTGTATAGCGCTTTTCACAATACACATTGTCTCAAAGCAGCTTTACAGAAAGTGCATTTCAGAAATGTACAAAGAAAAATACAGTTAGTTAATCATGTATAAATTTAGGCATAACATATCGCCGGTGTTTAGTCGTCTCTTCACAGGCGTCGAGTCGTCTCTCCACCGGCGTTTAGTCGTCTCATCACAGGTGTTGGGGCATCTGAAGTCTTCGTGAGAGGCTGGATACAAACTGGAGCTGACGAACGCTATTTACCTCGGGACTAGCGTCCCGAGATAACAGCAGAAAGACAGATGGGAAATAATTAGCATAGCTGATGTTCATAATATTAATGCATTCGAACTGATTCAGAAGTAGTATAAAAGGTAAGCATTAAGTGAATGCTTGGTTAAAAAGATGCGTCTTTAATCTAGTTTTAAACTGGGACAGCGAGTCTGAGTCTCGAACAATATCAGGAAGGCTATTCCAGAGTTTAGGAGATAAATGTGAGAACGCCCTCCCTCCTTTAGTAGACTTAGATATCCTAGGAACGACCAGAAGCCTCGAATTTTGTGATCTTAAAGAGCGCGATGGATTGTAGGGCGATAGAAGGTCTGTTAAATACACAGGAGCTAAACCATTTAGAGCTTTATAAGTCAATAGTAATACTTTGTAATTGATACGGAACTTAATAGGTAACCAGTGTAGAGATGATAAAATTGGTGTTATATGATCATATTTTCTTGATCTAGTAAGAACTCTAGCGGCTGCATTTTGCACTAACTGAAGCTTGTTTATTGAGGATGCAGGACAACCAGCTAATAAAGCATTACAGTAATCTAGTCTCGAGGTCATGAATGCATGAACTAACTTTTCTGCATCTGAAACAGATAGCATGTTACGTAGCTTAGCAATGTTTCTAAGGTGGAAAAAGGCTGTTCTTGTAACATATGAAATATGATTTTCGAAAGTCAAGTTGCGGTCTAGTATAACACCCAGGTCTTTTACTGTAGTGGATAAAGTAACAGGACATCCTTCTAAATTAAAGTTGTATTGTAAGGGATTTTGTGGGTAGTTTTTTGGGCCAATAAGTAATACCTCCGTTTTATCTGAATTTAATAGCAGGAAATTACACGTCATCCAGCATTTTATATCTTTTAGACACTCTGTCAAGTTAGATAAGTTAGTGTTTTCATCTGGTCGTGATGAGATATATAATTGAGTGTCATCAGCATAACAGTGAAAATTAATTCCATGTTTTCTTATAATATTACCAAGTGGCAGCATATATATTGAGAATAGCAGAGGGCCTAGGACAGAACCTTGCGGCACTCCATAGTTTACCGATGTTATCTTTGATTTTTCCCCATTTAAACAGACGAAATGGTAACGGTCTGATAAGTACGATCTAAACCAGCTTAATGCCTGTCCCTGAACACCAGTGTAGTTTTGTAGTCGATCTAAGAGTATTTTATGATCTATAGTGTCGAACGCAGCACTAAGATCAAGTAGAACTAGTATTGAGATACAGCCTTGGTCAGAGGCTAAGAGTAAATCATTTGTAATTTTAACTAGCGCAGTTTCTGTGCTATGATGCGGTCTGAATCCCGACTGAAATTTTTCGTAGATATCATTTTCTTGCAAGAAAGAGTATAATTGAGCGGACACAATTTTTTCTAGTATTTTAGACATAAATGGAAGATTTGAGATGGGTCTGTAATTTGCTAGGTTATTTGGATCTAATTGCGGTTTCTTAATGAGAGGTTTTATTACTGCCAGCTTGAATATTTTTGGAACGTGACCTAAAAATAAAGACGAGTTAATAATATTGAGAAGAGGCTCTTCCACTACAGGTAACACTTCTTTAAGTAGTTTAGTGGGTATTGGATCTAATAAACATGTTGTTGGTTTAGATGCAATGATAAGTTTATTTAGTTCTTCCTGTCCTATAGTTGTAAAGCGGTGTAGTTGTTCTAGAGGGGCCATAATTGAGGCCGAGTCATTAGACACCATAGAGGATTGTACATTTACAATAGTGTTTCGGATGCTTTCTATTTTCTCATTGAAGTAATTCATAAAATCATTACTACTATATTGTAACGGAATATATTGCTCTGGAGATGTCTGATTATTTGTTAGTCTAGCCACGGTGTTAAATAAAAACCTTGGATTATTTTGGTTATTTTCAATTAGTTTGCGGATATGCTCAGCCCTGGCTGATTTTAGAGCCCTTTTATAACGTGACATACTGTCTTTCCACGCGATTCTGAAGACCTCTAAATTAGTTCGTTTCCATTTACGCTCTAAGTTACGAGTTTCTCTCTTGATAGCATGCGTAGCACTGTTGTACCATGGTGTTTTAGTTTTCTCTCTAACCTTTTTTAATCTAATTGGTGCAACAATATCTAGTGTACTAGAGAAAATGTTGCTCATACTGCTAGTCATTTCCTCTAGTTCATCTGTTTGTTTGGGTTTACTGAGCAGCTGAGATAGATCAGGTAAGCTATTTGAGAATCTATCTATAGTGGTTGGAAGGATTGTTCTGCCTGGTCTATAACGTGGTGCAACATAACAAATTTCAGCAGTGCGTATTATGCAAGTTACCATGTAATGATCAGTGAGATCGTCACTTTGCGGTATAATATCTATATCGGTTGGATCGGTTCCATATGAAATAATTAAATCTAGTGTATGATTTAGACGATGAGTGGGACCACTGACGTTTTGCTTCACCCCAAAGGAGTTTAATAGATCTGTAAACGCAGCCCCTAACGCATCATTTGTATTATCTACGTGTATGTTAAAGTCGCCAATAATTATTGCTTTATCGACATTGACCAATAGGTCTGAGAGAAAGTCTGCAAAATCTTTTAGGAAATCAGCATATGGCCCTGGAGGTCTATATACGGTAGCCAAGGCTAGAGATAATAAGGATTTCTTTCTTACATCTAAGAGCGTAACATTTAGCACAAGTACTTCAAACGAATTAAACCTATGACAAGTTTTCTGAGTAACATTAAGAATATCTCTATAGATTGTTGCAACACCGCCGCCACGACCGATCAGACGGGGCTCATGCTTATAACAGTATCCTGGTGGAGTAGACTCATTTAGACCGAAATAATCATTTGGTTTAAGCCAGGTTTCAGTAAGGCACAGAACATCGAAATTATTATCTGTGACCATTTCATTTACAATAACCGCCTTAGGTGTGAGCGATCTAATGTTTAGAAGACCTAGCTTTAGAAATTGTTTTTGTTCACTGATATTTAGATTTTCTGGTTTAATTACAGTAATATTCTTGCTAGATCTTACAGTAGATTTGTTGTTTGGCTTCACTAAGCGAGGAATAGACACAGTTTCTATATAATGTTCTACATTGGTACTTATATCAATTAAATTGGGACAGCAAAGACTATGATTTGGACTTTGACTTACTAGTCAGATGGTGTGTAGCGTCTTGGAGATGTTGTCCGACAGAACAGCCGCTCCGACTCTGCTGGGGTGCAGACCATCAGGACGGAAGAGCCTAGGTCGCTCCCAAAACAGATTCCAATTATTTACAAAGAGCAGTTTCTGTTCATTACACCATGACATTAACCATTCATTTAAAGCAAATAATCTACTGAACCTTTCTTGTCCAAGTCGGTACGTGGGAAGCGGTCCAGACACGACGATCGTTGCTCTAGGCGCTGTGCTGCGTACCGTCTCGATCAGGCTCCTGTAGTCCTTCTTCAGAACCTCCGTCTGCCGCAGCCTGATGTCATTCGTTCCCGCATGCAGCACGACAGCTCCGACGCGCTCGTCACCGTTCAGGATCTCGGGAACCTGCGCAGCGACATCAAGAACACGAGCACCAGGAAAGCAGTGAGTGCGCACCTTACCTTTACCCGAGGTAGCACGGACATGGCGGACCATGGATGTGCCGATGATCACGGCGTCGTCGCGTTCCGACTCGCGAAGAGGGGAGAAGCGGTTCCGGGTGGAGATCTCGAAGACCGGGAGGGGGGGAGAGGTTCTTGCTCTGGTCCTGGCTCGTGTCGTGACCCAGGGTGCAGGAGTGATTGAAGGCAGAGATGATCGCGTCCTCCTGGGCAGAGAAACGCACGGAGTAGACGAAGTCGGAGTCAAAGTCACAAAGTTACTAACCACTGACTTGTGAGCATCGGCGCGTGATGTTTCAAGGGCTGATCGCCGATCTCGCAGCTCGGCTTGCTTCTCCAGCAGAACACGAATCTGCTTCTCCACCGACTCCAGCTCCAATCGTACCGAAATCAGCTCGAATGTGTCCTCACCTGCACTCAGAGGTAACGTTAGACAACCGGGGTAAAGTTAGTTTTGTTTTCGATATTCCCCAGACATTCGCTGAAAAATGGCAATACCTCCTAAACGACTTGGCCTAAAAATATTTAAACCCTATTGCCGCTAAAAAGGCAAGGCTAACAATGTTTCACAAGCTTAATTTTCCGTATTTTCGCTATATATAATAAGCACTGCCCCTCAAAAGCCGCCGCAATGTGAATTTCGCCGGGAAAGCTCGCTCTAGACGGAGATGCGAGTAAGGGACCGTGGGGAAAGTGCACTTTTTCTTCGTTTTTAAGGAAAACGCAGTGTGTGTTTTTGTAATGGTTTTTTGATTTTAAAGGGCCTATTGACATGAGACCAGTCCAGTTTGGTAGGGGGCCTCAGTGGGCATCTTTAACAACCTCTCCTTTACTCCTACTGGCTGAAAAGGGTATCACATGTCCAAAATTAACATTCTTTTTGTAATAGCTTTGTCCAGCAGTTAGACAGAGACATCAAACCAGTGTCATTCAGTAGAGGAGGACAGTGGACAACTTTCACAACCTTTATTTTTACCCCTACTGCTCTATTTTCACCCATACTGGCTGAAATCGGTATTGCATGTCCAAAATTAACATTCTTTTTGTAATAGCTTTGTCCAGCAGTGAGACAGAGACAACAAACTACTGTCATTAAGCAGAGGAGGACAGGGGACAACTTTCACAACCTATATTTTTACCCATACTGCTCTATTGTTATCCCTACTGGTGGAAATTGGTAGTGCATCTCCAAAATTAACATTCTTTTTGTAATAGCTTTGTCCAACAGTGAGACAGAGACATCAAACCAGTGTCATTAAGTAGAGGAGGACAGGGGACAACTTTCACAACCTATATTTTTACCCATACTGCTCTATTGTTATCCCTACTGGCGGAAATCGGTATTGCATGTCCAAAATTAACATTCTTTTTGTAATAGCTTTGTCCAACAGTGAGACAGAGACATCAAACCAGTGTCATTAAGTAGAGGAGGACAGGGGACAACTTTCACAACCTCTATTTTTACCCCTACTACTCTATTTTCACCCCTACTGGCAGAAATGGGTATTGCTTGTCCAAAAATAACATTCTTTTTGTAATAGCTTTGTCCAACAGTGAGCCAGAGACATCAAACCAGTGTCATTCAGTAGAGGAGGACAGAGGACAACTTTCACAACCTCTATTTTTACCCCTACTGCTCTATTGTTATCCCTACTGGCGGAAATCGGTATTGCATGTCCAAAATTAACATTCTTTTTGTAATAGCTTTGTCCAACAGTGAGACAGAGACATCAAACCAGTGTCATTCAGTAGAGGAGGACAGGGGACAACTTTCAAAACCTCTATTTTTACCCCTACTGCTCTACTTTCACCCATACTGGTGGAAATTGGTAGTGCATGTCCAAAATTAACATTCTTTTTGTAATAGCTTTGTCCAACAGTGAGACAGAGACATCAAACCAGTGTCATTCAGTAGAGGAGGACAGTGGACAACTTTCACAACCTCTATTTTTACCCATACTGCTCTACTTTCACCCATACTGGCGAAAATCGGTATTGCATCTCCAAAATTAACATTCTTTTTGTAATAGCTTTGTCCAACAGTGAGACAGAGACATCAAACCAGTGTCATTCAGTAGAGGAGGACAGAGGACAACTTTCACAACCTCTATTTTTACCCATACTGTTCTATTGTTATCCCTACTGGCGGAAATCGGTATTGCATGTCCAAAATTAACATTCTTTTTGTAATAGCTTTGTCCAACAGTGAGACAGAGACAGCAAACCAGTGCCATTAGGTAGAGGAGGACAGGGGACAACTTTCACAACTTCTACTTTTACCTCTACTGCTCTTTTTTAACCCCTACTGGCGGAAATTGGTACTGCATGTCCAAAATTAACATTCTTTTTGTAATAGCTTTGTCCAGCGGTGAGACAGAGACATCAAACCAGTGTCATTCAGTAGAGGAGGACAGAGGACAACTTTCACAACCTCTATTTTTACCCCTACTGCTCTATTGTTATCCCTACTGGTGGAAATTGGTAGTGCATCTCCAAAATTAACATTCTTTTTGTAATAGCTTTGTCCAACAGTGAGACAGAGACATCAAACCAGTGTCATTCAGTAGAGGAGGACAGAGGACAACTTTCACAACCTCTATTTTTACCCCTACTGCTCTATTGTTATCCCTACTGGCGGAAATCGGTATTGCATGTCCAAAATTAACATTCTTTTTGTAATAGCTTTGTCCAACAGTGAGACAGAGACATCAAACCAGTGTCATTCAGTAGAGGAGGACAGAGGACAACTTTCACAACCTCTATTTTTACCCCTACTGCTCTTGTTATCCCTACTTGCGAAATCGGTATTGCATGTCCTAAAATTAACATTCTTTTTGTAATAGCTTTGTCCAACAGTGAGACAGAGACATCAAACCAGTGTCATTCAGTAGAGGAGGACAGAGGACAACTTTCACAACCTCTATTTTTACCCTACTGCTCTATTGTTCACCCTACTGGCGAAAATCGGTATTGCATTCCAAAATTAACATTCTTTTTGTAATAGCTTTGTCCAACAGTGAGACAGAGACATCAACCAGTGTCATTAAGTAGAGGAGGACAGGGACAACTTTCACAACCTCTATTTTTACCCCTACTACTCTATTTTCACCCCTACTGGCAGAAATCGGGTATTGCTTGTCCAAAATAACATTCTTTTTGTAATAGCTTTGTCCAACAGTGAGCAGAGACATCAAACCAGTGTCATTCAGTAGAGGAGGACAGAGGACAACTTTCACAACCTCTATTTTTACCCCTACTGCTCTATTGTTATCCCTACTGGCGGAAATCGGTATTGCATGTCCAAAATTAACATTCTTTTTGTATAGCTTTGTCCACAGTGAGACAGAGACATCAAACCAGTGTCATTCAGTAGAGGAGGACAGGGGACAACTTTCACAACCTCATATTTTTACCCCTACTGCTCTGTTATCCCTACTGGCTGAAATCGGTATTGCATTTTAAAATTAACCTTTTTTTGTAATAGCTTTGTCCAACAGTGAGACAGAGACATCAAACCAGTGTCATTCAGTAGAGGAGGACAGTGGACAACTTTCACAACCTCTATTTTTACCCATATTGCTCTACTTTCACCCTACTGGCGAAAATCGGTATTGCATCTCCAAAATAACATTCTTTTTGTAATAGCTTTGTCCAACAGTGAGACAGAGACATCAAACCAGTGTCATTACAGTAGAGGAGGACAGGGACAACTTTCACAACCTCTATTTTTACCCCTACTGCTCTATTGTTATCCCTACTGGCGGAAATCGGTATTGCATGTCCAAAATTAACATTCTTTTTGTAATAGCTTTGTCCAACAGTGAGACAGAGACATCAAACCAGTGCATTAGTAGAGGAGGACAGGGGACAACTTTCACAACTCTACTTTTACCCTACTGCTCTTTTTAACCCCTACTGGCGGAAATTGGTACTGCATGTCTCAAAATTAACATTCTTTTTGTAATAGCTTTGTCCAGCAGTGAGACAGAGACATCAAACTAGTGTCATTCAGTAGAGGAGGACAGGGGACAACTTTCACAACCTATATTTTTACCCCTACTGCTCTATTTTCACCCCTACTGGCGGAAATGGTATTGCTTGTCCAAAATTAACATTCTTTTTGTAATAGCTTTGTCCAGCAGTGAGACAGAGACAGCAAACCAGTGTCATTCAGTAGAGGAGGACAGGGGACAACTTTCACAACCTATATTTTTACCCCTATTCTCATTTTCACCCCTACTGGAGAAATGGGTAATGCATTGTTCAAAAAAACATTCTTTTTGTATAGCTTTGTCCAACAGTGAGACAGAGACATCAAACCGGTGTCATTAAGTAGAGGAGGACAGGGGACAACTTTCACAACCTCAAATTTTTACCCCTACTGCTCTATTTTATCCCTACTGGCGAAATCGGTATTGCATGTCCAAAATAACATTCTTTTTGTATAGCTTTGTCCACAGTGAGACAGAGACATCAAACCAGTGTCATTATAGAACAGGACAATCTTTTAACAACTATATTTTTACTATGCTATTTTCATAACTAGATTTAAAATTAAATTTTGTAATACTTTCACTGAAAAGAATCAAACAGTGTCATAGTAAGGAGGACAGGAAATTTCACAACCTAAATTATATACGTCTATTTCACCCACAGCGAAATCGGATTGCATGTCAATTACATCTTTTTTGATAGCATTAGAGTGAGACAGAACACAAACATGTCACATAAGAACAACAACCACAACTAATTATACCTACTCCATATATACGAGAAAATCGTAATGCATTAAAATGAACATTTTTTTGTAAGCTTTGTACAGCAAACAGACATCAATGTCATTCATAACACAACTTTCACACCCAAATACACAACGCACTATCACCACCAAAATCTATTGAAGTTTAAATGAATTTTTTGTGATAGTTTAATGACAAGAACATAAACCTTTGCATTTACAGGAAATCTGCTAAACGTAATAATATTAAATATATAACTATTTATACTATTATATATAAATAAAATATATATATATATATATACTGTTATATATAAAAATCCAATTTCACACAAAAAAAGTTCAGGACAACACATATTTGACAGAAACTCGTTTATAAGCAAATTAGGAAGAACAAAATGATCAAACAACATAAAACATAAAAAATAAACATAAAAAAAGACATAAAAGAGTAAAAATTTTTGTACATTACAATTTCAACTTTGTTTTTTAACAAATGCACACAACCACATAACTCTTAATTTGGAATGTTTCTTTTAGATGTTGACACAGACACAGTGATACACCTTTCGCATGTGCTGCACTGAATTGTGAGAAAATTGTGACAATTAAACTTTGTATACTTATATTAAATCAAACATTAATTTACAAATAAATTTAATTAAAAAAATCTTGCGACATGAATAATAAAGTAATAATTTTCAACTTGAAAACATCTAATTAAATAGTAATCAATTACAGTACAATATGAAACTATTTATCTGCATTTACATACAGTTTTTCACAGCTTTGTGCATTTCTCAGATCAGAAATTAAATTATCATAACTACTTGTTCAACCTCCACATACTCTATTCACTTGTTCATTTTATAAAACTATTTCTCATTCTTTGATCAAGTGTTAATGCTTGTACAGTCATGCTATTGATTATGTACAATTGTCTGCGCTTCCACATTATTATCAGTTGCTAATGCCATGTTCCTTAAAAATGTATTAAATTTATCCGTGCAATATCTTAACACCTCAAAACATCTAGTCATTAGTTAATTGTATAAGTAATTAAATGCAAAATGGTTGATCTAGTAGTTGTCATAAGTATATTTTCTACACATTTCTATTATACTTTTTGTAAATGTGCCATGAATCGATGAATTGTGCAGTGAATCTTGACTTTCACTGCTGAAGATAATGTAGATCAACCAATGATAAACCATTTCTCTGAAATAGCTCAAATTTGAACCTTCAATACATACTTCAACCCTCAAGTACAGTCATGGTCAAAATTAATGGCACCCCTGGTAAATATGATCAAAACTGGCTGTAAAAAATAAATCTGCATTGTTTATCCTTTTGATCTTTCATTCAAAAAATTGGGAAAATTCTAACCTTTCATTGAAGTAAAAGAATTGAAAGTAGGGGTAAAATACATTATGAAATAAATGTTTTTCTCCAAAACACGCTGGCCACAATTATTGGCACCCCTACAATTTTTTTATGAGAAAAATATCTCTGAAGTACATTTCCATTAATATTTAAATTTTTAAGCACACCAGGGTGACTAGGAACATGAAACTGTCCAGCTATGAATTCTTGTTTCACAGGAGTTTAAATATGAGGAAGCACAAAGGCCAAATTCCCTTAATCATTCATCACAATGAGTAAAACCAGAGAATATAGTTCTGATGTGCAGCAAAAGATTGTTGACCATCACAAAATACAAAGTGGCTGTAAGAAAATATCTAAAGAATTGAAAATCCCCATTTTGACCATCAGGGCAATAATTAAGAAATTATAATCGACTAAAGATGTTACGAATCTGCCTGGAAGAGGACGTGTGTCTATATTGCCTTAATGGACGGTGAGGGTGAAAGTTTGAGTAGCCAAAGACTCTTCAAATATCACAGATGGAGAATTGCAGAGATTAGTTGAGTCTTGGGGTCATAAAGCCTAAAAAAATTATCAAACAACCTCTACATCACCACATGTTGTTTGGGAGGGTTTCAAGAAAAATCCTCCCCGCTCATCCAAATACAAACTCCAGCATATTCAGGTGTCAGACATGACTGGATCTTCAAACGGCACAGGCTTCTGTGGTCAGATTAAACTAAAAAAAAGGGCTTTTTGGCAGCAAACCCAGCAGATGTGTTTGGTGCAAACAGGGATGAAGAGTACCCCATGTCTACGGTTAAATATACTGCTGGATCCTATATGTTGTGGACCTATTTATTAGCTGGAGGTCCTGGACATCTTGTTCAGATACATGGTATTATGGATTCTATCAAATACAAACAGATAAAAAATCAAAACCTGACGGCCTCTGCTAGAAATCTTATAATGGGCCGTGGTTGAATCTTCCATCAGGACAACGGTCCAAAACAAACATCAAAATCAACACAAAAATGTGTAACTGAGCAGAAAATGAAGCTTCTGCCATGACCGTCCCAGTTCCCTGACCTGACCTGAGTGGCTGAACTGAAGAGAAGAAGCACAAACATGGATTTGGGAATCTGAAGGATCTGGAGAGATTCTGTATGGAGGAATGGTCTCTGATCTCTTGTCAGGTGTTCTCCAAACTCATCAGGCATTATAGGAGAAGACTCAGAGCTGGTATCTTGGCAAAAGGAGGTTGCAAAAAGTATTTAATAACAGGGTGCCAATAATTATGGCCAGCGTGTTTTGGAGAAAAACATTTATTTCATAATGTGATTTACCCCCACTTTCAATTCTTTTACTTCAATGAAAGGTTAGATTTTTGTGAATTTTTTAAATGAAAGATCAAAAGGATAAACAATGCAGATTTATTTTTTACAGCCAGTTTTGATCATATTTACCAGGGGTGCCATTAATTTTGACCATGCCTGTATAAACACACGTGCTGTTGGATGCAAAAGAAAAGTTGCCTGAAATTGGTCTTTCCTGTGTTTTCCTTGATAATGTTGTGTTTTTGCCTTTGGGTGTATTCTATATATCACAATAATATTGTAATTTTTTTTTTTTGCCTGACCACTGCTAAAAATGTCACTTTGAATCATATCCAGTCTCTTTCAATCAATAACTTGCATACCGTAGTGTGTAGATTTGTACTTTTCAAATGGATATATGACGTACAGAAGTGCAGCTTTGAAAATTTCAATACAGTAACTGTCATCAAAATGGTTGCCATAGTTTACATTAAATTATCCCTTCAGAGTACACAGTTATATTAACAACATTAAAGCTGCAAGCAGCGATGGGCGGGCCCTCGCACAGAGCTCCAGAATATGCAACGCGGCCGCATCACTCCCCGACGCGGGAGTGATGAGGCCGCGTTGCATATTCTGGAGCTCTGCCAGTGCGGCTGTGAATTTGCTACGCTTTTCAGACACTGCATGAAGGTGTTATATGTCACTTCCTGTTGCCAGCAGGTGGCGCTATGACTGTGGGTGAATGTGGGCATGCACATGAGTTCAGGGCGGGACTATTATCCTACATGTAAAGTTTGGTGCAGCTGTGAGCATGTACACTGAAGTTACAACCACTTCCTGTGTCGTGGCGAAGACTTGATGTTTGACGCCACGCCACGGACACGCCGATTGACGAAAGCTCACAGATAGCATAACTTTTCTTCCTCAATGCCTTTAGAAGGCACAGCAGAAATTTGAAGTCGATCTGATTAAATCCCTAGGAGGAGTGTGTAAATCAGCCAAAATTTGACGTAAAATTTAAAATGGCCGACTTCCTGTTGGGTTTAGGGCTTCGCTCCAAGAGTCTTTTTTTTGCGTCTGGACATGGTTGATGTGCCACAGAAATTTCGTACATGTAGGTCAAACGTGCGGTGGGGGCTGCTTCGTTAAAGGTCACTTCCTGTTGCCAGCAGGTGGCGCTATGACTGGGGGTGAATGTCGGCATGTACATGTGTTCAGGGCAGGACTCTTGTCAAGCGTGCAAAAACTTCCTGTTTCATGGCGAATCATCGATGCCACGGACACGCCCATTGACGAAAACGCGCGGAGAGCACAACTTTTCATCGTCAATGCCTTTAGAAGGCACAGCAGAAATTTGAAGTCGATCCGACTAAATCCCTAGGAGGAGTTCGTTAAAGTACGGAGTGTGTAAATTGTCCCAAAATGGCCGCCAAATTCAAAATGGCGACTTCCTGTCGAGTTTAGGGTATAGGTTCTTGAGGCTTTTTTGTGCGTCTTGATATGATACACGGCCCCACCAAATTTCGTGCATGTAGGTCGAACATGGACGAGGGGCTAATTTTTTTCAATATTCTAGGTGGCACTAGTGAGCCATTTTGCCACGCCCATTCGCGAAACCCACAAAATACAAAATTTTTCACCAGTCCTGACATGTGTGCAAAAGTTGGTGACTTTTCGAGCATGTTGCGGCCTCGAAAATGGGGCTTACTTTGCAGAAAAAAAGAAAAGAAGAAAAAAGAAAAAAATAATCCTAACAGTTTCAAGAGGACATGCAATACCGATTTCAGCCAGTAGGGGTGAAAGTAGAGCAGTATGGGTAAAAAAATAGGTTGTGAAAGTTGTCCCCTGTCCTCCTCTACTGAATGACACTGGTTTGCTGTCTCTGTCTCACTGCTGGACAAAGCTATTACAAAAAGAATGTCAATTTTGTGCATGCAATATATATTTACGCCAGTAGGGGTGAAAATAGATCAGTAGGGGTAAAATTAGAGGTTGTGAAAGTTGTCCCCTGTCCTCCTCTACTGAATGACATTGGTTTGCTGTCTCTGTCTCACTGCTGGACAAAGCTATTACAAAAAGAATGTCAATTTTGTGCATGCAATATATATTTACGCCAGTAGGGGTGAAAATAGAGCAGTATAGGTAAAAATAGAGGTTGTGAAAGTTGTCCTCTGTCCTCTTCTACTGAATGACACTTGTTTGATGTCTCTGTCTCACTGCTGGACAAAACTATTACAAAAAGAATGTCAATTTTGGACATGCCATACCGATGTCTGCCAGTATTTGTAAAAATAGAGCAGCTGGGGTAAAAATAGAGGTTGTGAAAGTTGCCCACTGTCCTCCTCTACTTAATGACACAGGTTTGATGTCTCTGTCTCACCGCTGGACAAAGCTATTACAAAAAGAATGTTAATTTTGGACATGCAGTACCAATTTCCGCCAGTAGGGGTTAAAAAAGAGCAGTAGAGGTAAAAGTAGAAGTTGTGAAAGTTGTCCCCTGTCCTCCTCTACCTAATGGCACTGGTTTGCTGTCTCTGTCTCACTGTTGGACAAAGCTATTACAAAAAGAATGTTAATTTTGGACATGCAGAAACAATTTCCACCAGTAGGGATAACAATAGAGCAGTAGGGGTAAAAATAGAGGTTGTGAAAGTTGTCCCCTGTCCTCCTCTACTGAATGACACTGGTTTGATGTCTCTGTCTCACCGCTGGACAAAGCTATTACAAAAAGAATGTTAATTTTGGACATGCAGTACCAATTTCCGCCAGTAGGGGTTAAAAAAGAGCAGTAGAGGTAAAAGTAGAAGTTGTGAAAGTTGTCCCCTGTCCTCCTCTACCTAATGGCACTGGTTTGCTGTCTCTGTCTCACTGTTGGACAAAGCTATTACAAAAAGAATGTTAATTTTGGACATGCAGAACCAATTTCCACCAGTAGGGATAACAATAGAGCAGTAGGGGTAAAAATAGAGGTTGTGAAAGTTGTCCTCTGTCCTCCTCTACTGAATGACACTGGTTTGATGTCTCTGTCTCACCGCTGGACAAAGCTATTACAAAAAGAATGTCAATTTTGGACATGCCATACCGATGTCTGCCAGTATTTGTAAAAATAGAGCAGCTGGGGTAAAAATAGAGGTTGTGAAAGTTGCCCACTGTCCTCCTCTACTTAATGACACTGGTTTGATGTCTCTGTCTCACCGCTGGACAAAGCTATTACAAAAAGAATGTTAATTTTGGACATGCAGTACCAATTTCCGCCAGTAGGGGTTAAAAAAGAGCAGTAGAGGTAAAAGTAGAAGTTGTGAAAGTTGTCCCCTGTCCTCCTCTACCTAATGGCACTGGTTTGCTGTCTCTGTCTCACTGTTGGACAAAGCTATTACAAAAAGAATGTTAATTTTGGACATGCAATACCGATTTCCGCCAGTAGGGATAACAATAGAGCAGTAGGGTAAAAATAGAGGTTGTGAAAGTTGTCCTCTGTCCTCCTCTACTGAATGACACTGGTTTGATGTCTCTGTCTCACTGTTGGACAAAGCTATTACAAAAAGAATGTTAATTTTGGAGATGCAATACCGATTTTCGCCAGTATGGGTGAAAGTAGAGCAGTATGGGTAAAAATAGAGGTTGTGAAAGTTGTCCACTGTCCTCCTCTACTGAATGACACTGGTTTGATGTCTCTGTCTCACTGTTGGACAAAGCTATTACAAAAAAAGGGTTAATTTTTAACATGCAATACCGATTTCAGCCAGTAGGGATAACAGAGCAGAAGGGTAAAAATAGAGGTTGTGAAAGTTGTCCCCTGTCCTCCTCTACTGAATGACACTGGTTTGATGTCTCTGTCTCACTGTTGGACAAAGCTATAACAAAAAGAATGTTAATTTTGGACATGCAATACCGATTTCCGCCAGTAGGGATAACAATAGAGCAGTAGGGGTAAAAATAGAGGTTGTGAAAGTTGTCCTCTGTCCTCCTCTACTGAATGACACTGGTTTGATGTCTCTGGCTCACTGTTGGACAAAGCTATTACAAAAAGAATGTTATTTTTGGACAAGCAATACCCATTTCTGCCAGTAGGGTTAAAAAAGAGCAGTAGAGGTAAAAGTAGAAGTTGTGAAAGTTGTCCCCTGTCCTCCTCTACCTAATGGCACTGGTTTGCTGTCTCTGTCTCACTGTTGGACAAAGCTATTACAAAAAGAATGTTAATTTTGGACATGCAGAACCAATTTCCACCAGTAGGGATAACAATAGAGCAGTAGGGGTAAAAATAGAGGTTGTGAAAGTTGTCCTCTGTCCTCCTCTACTGAATGACACTGGTTTGATGTCTCTGTCTCACTGTTGGACAAAGCTATTACAAAAAGAATGTTAATTTTGGACATGCAATACCGATTTCCGCCAGTAGGGATAACAATAGAGCAGTATGGGTAAAAATATAGGTTGTGAAAGTTGTCCCCTGTCCTCCTCTACTTAATGACACTGGTTTGATGTCTCTGTCTCACTGTTGGACAAAGCTATTACAAAAAGAATGTTAATTTTGGACATGCAATACCGATTTCCGCAAGTAGGGATAACAATAGAGCAGTAGGGGTAAAAATAGAGGTTGTGAAAGTTGTCCTCTGTCCTCCTCTACTGAATGACACTGGTTTGATGTCTCTGTCTCACTGTTGGACAAAGCTATTACAAAAAGAATGTTAATTTTGGACATGCAATACCGGTTTCCCCCAGTAGGGGTTAAAAAAGAGCAGTAGAGGTAAAAGTAGAAGTTGTGAAAGTTGTCCCCTGTCCTCCTCTACCTAATGGCACTGGTTTGCTGTCTCTGTTTCACTGTTGGACAAAGCTATTACAAAAAGAATGTTAATTTTGGACATGCAGAACCAATTTCCACCAGTAGGGATAACAATAGAGCAGTAGGGGTAAAAATAGAGGTTGTGAAAGTTGTCCTCTGTCCTCCTCTACTGAATGACACTGGTTTGATGTCTCTGTCTCACCGCTGGACAAAGCTATTACAAAAAGAATGTTAATTTTGGACATGCAGTACCAATTTCCGCCAGTAGGGGTTAAAAAAGAGCAGTAGAGGTAAAAGTAGAAGTTGTGAAAGTTGTCCCCTGTCCTCCTCTACCTAATGGCACTGGTTTGCTGTCTCTGTCTCACTGTTGGACAAAGCTATTACAAAAAGAATGTTAATTTTGGACATGCAGAACCAATTTCCACCAGTAGGGATAACAATAGAGCAGTAGGGGTAAAAATAGAGGTTGTGAAAGTTGTCCTCTGTCCTCTTCTACTGAATGACACTTGTTTGATGTCTCTGTCTCACTGCTGGACAAAACTATTACAAAAAGAATGTCAATTTTGGACATGCCATACCGATGTCTGCCAGTATTTGTAAAAATAGAGCAGCTGGGGTAAAAATAGAGGTTGTGAAAGTTGCCCACTGTCCTCCTCTACTTAATGACACTGGTTTGATGTCTCTGTCTCACCGCTGGACAAAGCTATTACAAAAAGAATGTTAATTTTGGACATGCAGTACCAATTTCCGCCAGTAGGGGTTAAAAAAGAGCAGTAGAGGTAAAAGTAGAAGTTGTGAAAGTTGTCCCCTGTCCTCCTCTACCTAATGGCACTGGTTTGCTGTCTCTGTCTCACTGTTGGACAAAGCTATTACAAAAAGAATGTTAATTTTGGACATGCAATACCGATTTCCGCCAGTAGGGATAACAATAGAACAGTATGGGTAAAAATAGAGGTTGTGAAAGTTGTCCTCTGTCCTCCTCTACTGAATGACACTGGTTTGATGTCTCTGTCTCACTGTTGGACAAAGCTATTACAAAAAGAATGTTAATTTTGGAGATGCAATACCGATTTTCGCCAGTATGGGTGAAAGTAGAGCAGTATGGGTAAAAATAGAGGTTGTGAAAGTTGTCCACTGTCCTCCTCTACTGAATGACACTGGTTTGATGTCTCTGTCTCACTGTTGGACAAAGCTATTACAAAAGAATGTTAATTTTGGACATGCACTACCAATTTCCACCAGTATGGGTGAAAGTAGAGCAGTAGGGGTAAAAATAGAGGTTTTGAAAGTTGTCCCCTGTCCTCCTCTACTGAATGACACTGGTTTGATGTCTCTGTCTCACTGTTGGACAAAGCTATTACAAAAAGAATGTTAATTTTGGACATGCAATACCGATTTCCGCCAGTAGGGATAACAATAGAGCAGTAGGGGTAAAAATAGAGGTTGTGAAAGTTGTCCTCTGTCCTCCTCTACTGAATGACACTGGTTTGATGTCTCTGGCTCACTGTTGGACAAAGCTATTACAAAAAGAATGTTATTTTTGGACAAGCAATACCCATTTCTGCCAGTAGGGGTGAAAATAGAGTAGTAGGGGTAAAAATAGAGGTTGTGAAAGTTGTCCACTGTCCTCCTCTACTGAATGACACTGGTTTGATGTCTCTGTCTAACTGCTGGACAAAGCTATTACAAAAAGAATGTTAATTTTGGACATGTGATACCCTTTTCAGCCAGTAGGAGTAAAGGAGAGGTTGTTAAAGATGCCCACTGAGGCCCCCTACCAAACTGGACTGGTCTCATGTCAATAGGCCCTTTAAAATCAAAAAACCATTACAAAAACACACACTGCGTTTTCCTTAAAAACGAAGAAAAAGTGCACTTTCCCCACGGTCCCTTACTCGCATCTCCGTCTAGAGCGAGCTTTCCCGGCGAAATTCACATTGCGGCGGCTTTTGAGGGGCAGTGCTTATTATATATAGCGAAAATACGGAAAATTAAGCTTGTGAAACATTGTTAGCCTTGCCTTTTTAGCGGCAATAGGGTTTAAATATTTTTAGGCCAAGTCGTTTAGGAGGTATTGCCATTTTTCAGCGAATGTCTGGGGAATATCGAAAACAAAACTAACTTTACCCCGGTCGTTAGACACACATCCGATATGTTCGCCATTTTAACAGATGAACAGTAAATTAGTAGTAATAGTAAACAGTAAAGCAATCCGATTGTTGTTGTTTTTTTTTTTTTTTTTTTTTTTTTAATAAGGAATAGTATCGAGGATAAGTTCACATGATATAAAAATAGAAAGTGCCTGTTTACAATTGAGTGGTAAAGAAGAAAATCAAGGATTAATGAATCAATTCGATGGAGAAAAGGCTCCAAACACAAACACAGACCGCACGCAGATGTGCTTATGCCCCGTTGATGCAGGCTCTAAGCACAATCAACGTGTGTCTGTACTTTCAGAGAAGCTTTCAGAGAAAACGGGTCTAAAATGAGACGCTCGAGGCCACGCGTGAAATGCTAGCGGGCTAAAGGCTAGTAGCCGAGATTCGGAAAGTTGGATCTAAGTAGCGATATCAAAGCAATCCGATTGTTTTTTATAAGGAATAGTATCGAGGATAAGTTCACATGATATAAAAATAGAAAGTGCCTGTTTATAATTGAGTGGTAAGGAAGAAAATCAAGGATTAATGAATCAAATCGACGGAGCTCCAAACACAAACACAGACCGCACGCGCATGCGCACCACCATCTAATACCATCTGGTATTAGAAATTATAAAAACTTCTTGTTATACTGGTTGAAACACTCTTCACATCCTGATAGCAATCAATAACAGAAGTGGTCTAAATATTAAAACGTACATATCTTCTGTGGAAGTATCAGGACCAAACAATGTTGTCCAATCATTGCATTCGGTCCGAAATGCAATGATTCGCTGTCCTTCCTGCCTGTCAACATATGTATTTACATCCCTCTGTGCACCCTGCTCGCGCACACATCAGCACGTTCTGTAAAGCTATACAGAGTTGTAGACAGACAGTCACAACGAATGCCAAAAACAAACAACAGCTGTCTTTTACAGTTCCTCCTGGACCAAAACAACGAGTTTATGCTGCCTTCACGGCATGTCATAACCGTAATTACGAGATGGCAACCGTGACGTTCTACCATGACTCAGATTTATGCATTTTGTCAACACTATCAACGGTGAAATTAATCTGCAGCAGTCAGGTGGTGCATCTAGAGCTACGTTTATTATTATTGTAATGTTATGTGCTTTGAGACATGAGATTATTTAACGCTTTGCAGACTCTGCTGTGTGCGTCAATGTGTTTTGGAGGCGTGGCTTTGGAGACGCTCTAAGGGAGGGCGGGATCATATGCTTTCAAAGCTAGCTTGCTATAGTCTCTCCGAAATTGCCTACCCTTCCTTTAAATCAAAGGATAAAATATTGAGTGGGGGTCACATGATGAATTATTACTTTTCTCAAATATTATGAATGGCATGTTAATGTACTGTTATCTGACATATGTAAATATCTCCATAGACTCAACAAACACATGACAGATGACAAGCTCATGAGCACCATCCTGTGGAGTAATTACAGATGCACTTGGCCCTTTTATACCAGTACCAAAAATATTCAACTGAATGAGTAGACTTTTATTGAAAGGAAGTGGTTAGAAATAACATTTATTTATGCTATGCTTCGCCAGCACTGGGAAAGCTTGACTGGAAACTACAAGGTCCATTCCAAGATACCTAGTCTAATACAAGCACGCTTCCTTTTTACATAAAAGTCGCTGTTCTCAAAAAATGTTAGCATATAACCAAAATGGAGAGAGAAAGCATTTCTCAAACAATCAAACCTGAAGTTCCCACTCTACCTTGCTGACAGGATCTGAGGCCTTGTCATTTGCTGATATATTCAAGAAGTGTGGAACGGGCTGTTTAGGCTGACCTCTGTGTTTAAACTATCACTAATTTGAGCTGGATAACTTCCTGCTTTCATTACTCTTGCCAGCAGGGCCAAGATGACAGAAAGTCCCAGCGGCGCCGGCTTGCTGGAGAGGAAGCAGTGCTGTGACAATGGCGCCCGAGTCAAACACAAAGGTCAACAACCAGCGTGCACCCGAATCTCCCTAGTGCCGTTTAAAACCGCAGGACAACGTAAATAGGTTGTGTCACACCATTTCCTCAGGTTTTAAAAGAAAGGTCATTCCTGGAGAGGATCATTTAAGATGTTAATTCAGACATATGATTAGTTCTTCATCAAAGGTCCTACAAAAGGAAGCCATTCATTAGGATTATGATGACTAACGCTATGCAGTTTCAGACTTACCAAGACAAAAGCGAAAGAAATACAAGGTTTGAGGTCAGCTGGAGACCCACAGCAAACATAAGCATCAAAAGAAAAGATCAAGAGCTTTTGTTTTAAGAATCCCCCTACACTTTAAGTAACAGTACGCTTTATATTACATAGAAGAGTCTATTCTTTTAACTTTATAGTCATTAATCTTTATTAAAGCTTCAGTATTTCATATCTTCTCCAAACAGCCGATGCTTAGATCTGCCTACCAATGGTTTTTATCTTCCAAAACTGGGAGATTTTTTTTTTCCTCTCTCACAACCACTCTTCTTTTCTCTCTGTGTTAGTTTGGGGGTAGGTTTTCTATTTCAGAATTATCTCTACTGTGTGTAAATGAGGGTGCAAGGGTATATACATGGTGAAATGAATATTATTGTCACATCTCGAGCCAGGTCAAATTCCCCACCAAATGTGCAATTTGGGGATGACGCCTGCCACGGAAAGTCTGCCTTTAATTTTCTCTACTGGCACACACACTGACATGTGCACGCACATAGCACATGTACACACATACATACAGATGCTTGCAAAGACAGAAGAAGAAAGAGACACAGGAGAAGAGAGTGCAGAACAGAGCAGTGCAAGCATTTATTCTGGTCAGTTGTCTGTTAAAGGGATAGTTCACTTTGAAATTATTTTTTGATATGTTTTAGCTTACCTCAAGGACATCCAAGATGTAGGTGTCTTTGTGTCCACGGTATTTTCAATTTTGATATTTTTAGGTCAAACCGTTCTTGTCTGTCAGTCATATAATGCAGGTCTATGGGGTCCACCTCAAAGAGCATACACAGAGAAGTCCAAATTAAACATGATTTAATGACTCGTAAATGTAAGTACACATTGATGGCCTAAGACACGAAACGAGCGGTTTGTGTGAGAAAACGAACAGTATTATATCGTTTTTACCTCTTGTAAACAAAGCCACGTCCAAGTGATCTGAGGTCGCAGCGCTTCGGTCTTTTCCGGAAAGCACAGGAAGGATCTCTCGTGCGTGTACGTCACTCATACAATTGTTTTATTTTTTAAAATTTTTTTGTAATTGTTTTCTTTTACGATGGTTTAAACATCCCGGATAAGCGCAAATTAGTACCCTTTTAATTAGCCGTCTTACCTACAATCTCTGTTCAGTGTAAACAATGAGTGACGTACACGCACGAGAGATCCCTTCCGGTGCTTTCCGGAAAAGACCGAAGCACCCGCGCTCACTTGGACGTGGCTGTGTTTACAAGAGGTAAAAACGATATAAATACTGTTTGTTTTCTCACACAAACCGCTCGTTTCGTGTCCATCAATGTGTACTTACATTTACGAGTCATTAAATCATGTTTAATTTGGACTTCTCTGTGTATGCTCTTTGAGGTGGACCCCATACACCTGCATTATATGACTGACAGACAAGAACGGTTTGTCCTAAAAATATCAAAATTTAAAATACTGTGGACACAAAGACACCTACATCTTGGATGCCCTTGAGGTAAGCTAAAACATACCAAAAAATAATTTCAAAGTGAACTATCCCTTTAAGTTGCATAGTGCTGCATGAGACTCAACAAAATGTCAATAAAATCCTGTTAAATAGCTTAAACGTATCATCTACAACTGTTTTGTTTCATTTTGATGAAGGAAAGGTGATTTCCTCCCATGGCTGCGTCCAAAATCGCATCCTCATTGGTACTTATTAGTAAGTAACTATATGACCACAAAAAAAGTAAGTTCTATATGAGTGTGTCCTCTCCCGTGGCCACATGGGATAGTAAAGTGTCCTTCGTATACACACTTCTCGCTGGAAGAGGTCATCTGGGTACTTTTAGCATACTCTTATACTGTAAAAATGCGGACATACTTCTTTTGTCACATACTGTTTTTCGCCTACTACAGTATATAGTAGGGAAGTATGCGATTTTCGAAGTAGCCAATGTATTATGTTTATGGGAGGTTCTGATATCCTATGACACTCATTTATTTTGAGAGTTCATAATGTCTTTCTGCTGAACACAAAAGAAGATATTTTGAATAATATGTGCAACCAAACAGTTTATAGACCCCATTGACTTATATAGTATGTATAAGACTTATATTTATAGATATATATAAATGGGGCTCATCAACTGTTTGGTTTCCTTCATTCTTCAATAAATCTTCTTTTGTGTTCAGCAGAAAAAAGAATCTCCTACAGGTTTGGAACAATTGAGGGTGAGGAAATTTAAATTTGTGGGTGAAATATCCCTTTAATGGTCGTTCAGAACACGGTCTTGCGTTTTATGAAATGCGAGTTAAACTTTTAACTTTTAAGGCCTAGTGTCAATGCGTCAACATAGCCCAATTTAAAAGCAGTGCAAAATGCATTATATATGCATTATAACTTTATGCATAACTTTAGGGGCCATTCACACAGAATGGGTTTTTGCATTTAAATGTGGAAAAAGATCTAGAGATCCGTTTTTTAAAAAGTTGAACATCTTTTAACTTTTTTAGAACGCCGTGTCATGAGGAAAACTGCAAAAGTGAGCAAAACTATCTAGACTGGAGCATGCAGAAAAACAACGGAAAAGCAGCTCAGTTGAATGCAAAAATGTGTTGACTGTGTGACTCCATGTGACAAGTTGCGAGCATTTATTTCTTTGCCCATATATGCTGCCAGTTAAATTCCAGAATGAATTGGCTTATTTTAGACTGCACGATATTTGTGTGCACTCTAAATAACGTTAAGAAATATCCTTAAGAAAAGAGGAATGTTTCATGCTATAGGGCATTATGGTTTTTGGATCCTGTCCATGTAATTTTCGAACTAACCCAGAAGTCAATTCTTTCTCACTGAGCTGAAATATTAATCTTCTTGAATGTTGCCACTGCATATACAGTATTCTACACAATCCATGAATGTAGACTAACAAACAAAGTAATAATTTATGATCAACAAAACATTCAGTCATCCGCCTGCAGGCTTTGATGTAAAATCAGGGATTGACTGGAGTTTAAAAACTGGATAATAGAGCGGATGTACAGAACTGCACTGCTAAAACTGGGTTCCCATTCACACTAATGAACATAACATTCCTTCAGTCTGTAATATTGTATCAAACATGTTTATTAATAATTTTAACTCAAGTTCAGCACATCTGGAGCCTGTTTTCAAATTTATAGACGTGACTTTTGAGATATTAGGCTTTGTTTAACATTATTAATCAAAAGTAGGCCTATATTTATATAAGACTAGTTATTTACAAGGGCCTATGAATAAATTCTAACATTTTTCAAGCATGTATCCCGTGAGGCTTGTAAATCATTTGGCTCATAAAGATATGCGCAAGTATTTAAAACTCAGGTTGTTGATGTTTTTATATTGGCATTCATTGAAAGAAAGCGGCCCCAAAAGCCACAGGTGAGCATGAAGTCTTGGTTCATATTCAACTCTTACACTAAGGGAAAACCTAGTAACCATCTGTCTGCATTTAATGAAAAGCATTCCACCGCCTTTTGAATTAATGAAATATTACACTGAAATGTTCAAGAATATCTTCAGACAGGGTTTATGTGCCAATGGACCTGTTTTGGCTTCCAGGGATGGATCACTTAGGTTTCCCTAGAATCAGTGGTTTCAGAAACAAAGGAAATCTAACTGTATAACGTTCATGTCTTGTACTCGAATCATTCTTTCTCAGATGCAGAAGATACAAAAAACTCTATTATAATGTTGAAAATTGCTTTTGGCACAAAAACAATGACAGATTTTGAATGAATGAACAATTGAATGAGCTCAATTAGGGTGATATCAAACCTGAACAGACAAATTAATACTATATACAAAAACACTCTGATTAACATAAGTGGAACATATAGTAGCCAACATACAGGGAGTCGAATCAGTGAATAATTTTTGCGAAACCGATTCACCAAATGAAATTCCAATGTTACATGAGGGAGAGGATCATTTAGGACAAACCAATTCTCAAGAGTAAAAATGAATTTTAAAAAAGGATTCTCTAAAATCAATGCTACATAAGAGAAAAAGAGAGACGCCCACTGAACAGAAATAAAACAAAATAGACTGTGATTATTTAAAAAAAAAAATACATTGATATTTAGATATTAAAGGTGGGGTATGTGATTTGGAAAACGACCGGCAGATTTTGAAAATACACAATTCAAATGGTCCTACCTTCTTTCCTCCAACGCTAGCCCTGACTCCACCCATTCGAAGAACATGGACGCGCAATCATGCACGAGCGAAAACTCAGATGCACAGAGATTGTAATCATGACGATTTACTACTAATCATGGAACCGGCTTTACGGACGAGATGCGCATGCGTCACAAGCTTTGAGTATGCGCACGACGGGGGTCACGCGCGCTGGGGGGAGGGGGGTGTCGTATGAACGTTTGATTGACGAACTTACTGTCCAATGATTCTAGGTGGTCTTGAAAATGATTGGCTGGAGTTTTTCGAGTCCTGCCCGTTCCACAGATGATTCAATAGAGAGCCTAAGTCCCGCCCCTCCGCTTCCGGCTCATGGGACCTTGTTTCGGAAAAAATATGCATGGAAGTCAATGGGGAGAGACAAGTAATTTTTTTATTCCGTCTGAACTGTGCCCTGAATTACACATATGATGTTTGTCAATTTAAAAGATAATTATGAAAGTCAAGAAAGTCGCAGTTTGTCATAAAACAGAAGAGTAACATTTAGATTTATGTGAAAATCGCGCAATGAACTACATCTCTCGTCTCATCACTAAGCTCGTGTGTGTCCAGTCTGGTACAAAACATGACGGCGAAACGTTACGATTATAAGGTAAGACTATAGAAAACATGACAGATGTTACCTTCAGTAAAGTTAGCTTCATTCATTGAGAGAAAAGGTATGCCGTCTCATGCGCGCCTTTTGGGTTTTGTAGTCTTTGTAATTACGTATTTTCACAGTCTTATATCGCAACAGTTTTACATCAAACTGCAACTTTTTTTTACTTTAAAATGTATCGTTTAAATTGCCAAACATCATATGTGTAATTCAGGGCACAATTCAAACGAGATCAAAAAATGTGTTGTCTCTCGCCATTGACTACCATACAATATTTTTCCGAGTTTAGGTCCCATGGTGGCCAACCGGAAGGGGAGGGACTTAGGCTCTCTATTGCTTAATTTTCATTTCAGTGCTTCTAACTCAGTGGCTGTAAGTGGGTTAGGAGGATTTCAAGTTATTTTGAAAAAATTGACAAAAAAGAGAATATCACTATGTATATTTGAAATAACATTTTAAATTAAAGATACTTAAAATAAGTCAAAAGAATGAACACATTTATGTTTCATGACTGATCATCACTATATAGGCATTAAATCAGCCAGTGTGGATGCCAGGCAAAGTCACAGACTCCTGTGGATGTCATTGTACAAAAAACAAAAACAAAAAAAAAGCAGTCCATCTATGGGCTTTGTTTGTTGTCCAGATGAGACTTTTCTTGCAGCTTGCGCACCAGCCCTGCTTCTTTGAGGGGAGCACAGTGGAATTTAGTGCATTTCCCCTTTTCGTGCGCTGGACTTGTTCGCTCACTGCCAACTCTGGGCTCCATTTCGCCTCCACATGGATTCTTCCCTCCGGGGTCACCATGACAGCGAGCAGATCGATAATTAGAAAAACAAAAAATGGGAGCCTGTGGACATTGAGGGCAGAGTGTAATATTAACACAGACATTGAGGAATGGCTGACGAATCACAGGCTGTTATGACAGCTCCAAACAAACCCAGGGACGACTGAGGGACAGAGTGATGACTGGGTGAGACATGGAGGGGCCAGTTAATGACAAAACCCCTCTTACTCACGCACTCAGTCATACATTGTTCTTTATACATGTAAGGCTGTTCATTTAATTTTATATTTAACAATATTATTACAACATTATTTTCCTGTTTATTTTATGTAGACAGTGCTCGGTACTCTCCCCTCCACAGTCACAAAGAATAATTACATCACTGGAAACTAATGTGGTGACAATAAATTGACTATTTGAAGTTATTAAGATGAAATTGACTTGTACAGCTGTTTTCATGTGAATATAATGATGTGCTGTAGCAAGTCTTGGCCACAAGGTGGCGTTAAAATGCTCTGGAGGGCTGTGGGTGGCAGGTACATGTGTTTTTCGTGACCCCAAAACATTTGACAACAATTTGTTTATTTCCATGTGTTGTGGATACATTTTGAAGGTTGGGCTCGTTTGGTAAATTAACTAGTAACTAACACATAATTATCTTTTCAAGTAAAGTGTTGCTCCAGTAGCGAAAATTGTTTCCTTGCTTTACCAAAAAGATAATAAATTAATCTGTAATTATCTTAATTGAAAAAGGTCTTAACACCTTTAAACATCTAATGTTCTAAAGTAATAAAAGAAAAAGAAAAAAACGTGCCAGATGTGACCTGAACCGAACTCTATTTCCTATTGTGATGTATATCAGATTGAAACTTAATTGTCATATTGATTGGATGGTTGTGGTTTGCTAATGCTGTGATGTCATGTGAGTGACAGGTTGTCCCGCCCTCACGCCAGCAGACACATCATCAGAGATGAAAAGAGATGTCTCTAATGGTGGAAGGGGAAGTTATTTTGATTAACGATTATGGGTGCACAGGAATTAATGATTTGCATAAACAATTTATTATAAATACGGCAATATTCCATCAAAAACAAGAATAGCATTTTGATTTCATGGTTACTTTGACTCACCTCTACGACCAGTAACTGTTTACAACTTTGTTGATTTCCTCTTTGATAATGTGAGACATTCCTTTATTTGAAGGCCTTTCTTTTCTCCCTATTTACGAGTGGAGAGAGAGGAATTAGCCTACTTGACTCTGCTTTAGTTCCTTAGTTATGTAACCAAAGTCTTTTTAAGGATGCAACTCAACTGTTTACCCTTTTAGTCAGTAACTCTATTTTAGGCTTTTCTCCTTCATTCTCAAAACACTGAAATGGCCAACATGTCTTAAATTTATCCACATCTTTCTTCATTGTATAGCTATAGGAAAAGAGGTACAAAAGATGTTTCCCTCAGTACTTTTTTCTTTAAATATATGGTGAATGAAAGACATTTTTTTGTGTCTGATGAACACCGGAGATTTTTTTTTGTACTCTTTCTCAGTGTCCTGCACCTGTACACACACAATATGCCATAGTAAGCATAGTTTATGATAATAAAAAAAACATAAACATATGAACATGAAATATTCATAAGTTCAACATCTGAGAGACATAACAGAAGAGTGCAGTGTCCCGGATGAGCTGCCATTATTCAGGAATATTTGACCAACCGTTGTTCTGTACAAAAAATAAATAAAAAAATACAAATAAAAAATTGGTATATGGTATACAGACCGGCCCATTAGATGCATCATGTGGAATTTGTTGAGTATCAAAATTAGCTTAATCAAAAGTCTTATTTTTATATGGAATGTTGCGGGGTTTTTTTTCAATAATTTATCTGTGCACATCTTTTTTTAAATTCATGTGCTCTCGTTATCTTAAATCAAAATAACTTGATGAAAAAAATAACAACAAAAATAACAACCTGTAACTCAGGATCCCTATTGACAAAATCGGGTCCGCCCTACATTTTTTCTTGTTCGAGAAGTCATTTCATTTTCATTTCATAATTTATTAACACCCACCAGTTTGAAAACACCCACAAATTTAGAAACGCCCACTTTTGTTCCACAGAGACGTCGGGATAACATCACAAAAGGGAAGGAAAATCAAAATAAATCGCAATTTTCGTTTCATGCCTACTAGGCAATGGTCATTTTTGTAGGCCCTATGTATTCTTCGGTAGCTATGTTATTTTCAACGAAAACAGTTCAGTATTTTGCCCACACAATAGGCTACAGTCATCCAACAAAAATAATAGCTATAAGCTATAATATTCAACAGTATTAACGGCAAACAGAAGCACATGATGAATGAATGTTTTGACAGTAGAGTGAGAGGGCACGGCCAGCACAAGACTGCTTTGATACGACTGCTTCTCCTGACGCGTGCGATACACGGAGCACTGGACCGCGGGGGGTTTGCTGGCTTGCACTGACTCGACAGACACCAATGACAATGAACTGCGCATCCTCATATTGCATTCGAAGCAATGCGACTGGTTTTATGACATCTGCAACACAATGACAGATACATTTACCTTAATTTGACGCGATTGTGGATATACAAGATGGACTAATATGGACTGGACAGCGATACCGGACGAGCGATACCGAAGAGATGTTGAAAGGTATGTCTGTCCTCTATGACTGAAAACAAGTTGAGTTGAGTCGGTTTATTTCCCTTTTTATCTGCGTAAATATAGCCTAATTAAAACGTTGTATGTGATGGAGATGTTAAACGTCTCAAAGAGCTATATTTTTTCACTTGTGTTGTGTTCATGACACAGTTCAAGCTGCAAAGGGTTAATGAAGAACATAATGACCACGTTAGACCATGTGTTGACATAAAATGCAAGCATCTGTTAATCACGTGTGTCCTGTATTCTGTCATGTTTAGATATCAATAAGGTTGAGCCTGTGCTGAAATGTAAGTTTGTGTTTGGGGTTTAGTGCTCTTTGATCACCAGTTTTGCTCTCCACTACACATGAGTGAAGGATAATTAGGATAAGGCTACTAATCCCAGTTATTATCAAGTGCTTGTCTAGGGTGCTGAAACTGTTCCAGTGAAAGAACCATCATGGGTGGAGTGATGTATTTGCAAGGATGTAACCAAATGTTAGAGAAAATAATATTGGTGTCTTATTATTAATTTTAGAACATTAGGTCTACAAATAAAACGGGGCACGAAAAACAGAACATCAAATATCTGTGACTGTATGCATCCTTACAATGGTACATTTTAACCCTCATAAGCTTCCTTCAAAGTGCACATGCTCCAACTTTCAATTTGAGCATTTGTATCATTACAAGTCATCCATTTAAGTTGGACAAATAATGCAAATAATATATTTTTGTATTTTACATGTATTTTTCCATCATATTCAATTAGACTTTGCTTGCTCATTCAAATGCTTGAAACGTGTAAATATGCAATAATATTATACGCAATAATATATGATTAAATATTAATTTTATGTTAAGATTGAGTTCAAGATTGAGTAGTTTTAGTGTTAATTTGAAACACAATTTTCCTTTATTATTGTAATGTCAGTTATCCTGTTTGTGTAGGTCCTGTTAGATATAATCTAAAGTAGGTTATTGATCTAAACATATAGTTGTTATAAGACATTACTGATGTCCTAGCACATTTATTTTCTTCTCAAGATTGCGGGTAGGCTAAATGCTGCTACAGCATATGTGAGAGCAGCTGTTTGATGTTATGAGCTCTCAATGTCATTTACTTCTGTTAATATTTTCAATGCTTGATGAGTAGGAATGTTAAAATGACTATGATAATGACTTTCTTAGCATTGCATCTGTTTCCAAATGGCTTTCTAATTGTAATTGACATGATATTGTGTCTGCTTCTAATTCCACTGTCGCAGATGGACGCGTAGCAAGGAATTGCACTAGGAGTTATACAACTTCATTAACAGCTTGTAAAAATGTGACAGAGTTAATTATGGAGTCCTATCACCCCTTCTTACACAGACGTATATATACAATAAAGAGGACATGTCCTGTTTCTAATCAGCCGGTGCAGGGATTGCCTGGGATTCATTCTACACATATGGCAACCCAGAATTTCCCTGTCACTGCTGTGAATTCATTATCTACAAGACATAGAAGCATGAACAATTCCACCAATGAAATGATTCAATAATAATAGCCGTAGCCTGCCTGCTCAGACGCCATGTAATAGTCGGTAAACGTAACCATAACATGTGAGGTCATAGACGTCTTAGTGCTTGAAAACATTTCACCCACATTATGTTTCAAAAATATTATGGGATAAAAGGGTGCTCAGTTGCTATATATTTATGGTCTATAAAAATACTGGATGAAGTGATGTAATAGCTGTTAGGATCACCTGCTCTGAGGCAAAGTGCTCACTATGAAAGAATCCACTTTTCTGATATAAAACGGGCTGTTTGTGGTTAGGTAGGGTCCTGTGTGACTTGTGGTTCTCCATCAGTCGTACACCCAGCAGCTGGTCCTGGGCAGCTGTTCAAACACAGGGATTTCAGATTGAAGGGTGGGAACATAGTGCAGTCTCAGTGGTAATTACAGGGTCACCGTTGCTCCTGGGTTAGATACACTACCTCTTTCTCTGTTATTGGAAATATACTTGTGTTTAGTGCGACTCTTTCTGTACATTTCATGTGTTCTCTACCTAACTTCAGTTTTATTTTCTCCTTCAATATCAAAGCATCTTTAATGATTCAGTTGAGCTGAGGAGAAACCTCTCAGAGAGTCCAAACACAGTCGCATGCTGGCTTTTCTTGAAAGAGTAATGCGTGACATTTCCCAGGCCTGCAAGAAGACTAACGGCAGGCTTAATAAGGAATAAAATGTAGTATAGCTGATGATGAACATGATGATTAATAGCTAGCAGGCTCTTCCAATGTCAATTATTTAACTGGAGGAAGGTTTTGTAATTATGTAACTTGCCTGAAAGTTATTGCTTGCTCGAGTCAGTCTGTACCTTTAAAAAAAAGTGACATAACTGCTCTGAGAAGCTCTATTTAAGCTCCGGATAGTTTACTCAGGAATGAAAATTCTGTCATCATTTGTTAACCTTTATGTCACTGTGTGTATTTTTCTGTATTCACTCTAACCTTCATAAAATTGCATGCTAAATCAGTCACTTTCTCAGTGAGATGCATGTATGAAAATGATGTGGGTATTCGTGACTAAACTGTTACGCACCTCATTAGCCACTCCCCTGGAAAATATGTAATGCATTTTCCATTTTTGCCTCCTTGAGTTTAGTCCTAGTCACACACACTGTGGATTTTATAAATCATCCTGGAGTGAGACAGAACCTCACAGTTATGTCTGTGCTATATTTATAAAGTATATTCTCTGTTGTTGTTTTTTTTTTTTTTAAACTTTCAAAGGCTTTTTGAACTTGGTAACATCAGATTCCTCATCTTGAGCAGAAAAGATAGGCTAATCTTCTTAAATGCTGTGTTTTACCTACAGACCTGTCTGAGCCTGTGTCCCTCACCGCCCCTCCTCTCAGCTCATAGACAGTAGGGGCGAATAGCCCATTTACAATTTAAAGGATGTTCCTCAAGCCCGGGCAGGAAGGCCTAATGTGGTTTTTACCAGTTGGAAACTACACACCCTCCTCCCCACACATGCACAGAAAAACCTGTATTTGAGCATGCACGAACAGATCATTCTTTCAGGGCAAGCCAGTGGCGCTCTGAGTGTGTGTGTAGTGTATACCCTCACCTCTGTGCTGTTTACCACTTAACAACCCTGTATGTGTGTTTCACTGACTTCTGGTCTGGCCTTGCCACGTCAAATGACCGTCTCTTGTCTGCCGTCCAGAGAGAAATAGTAGCTTTGCCCCGCATGTGTGTGTGCGCGCTTGTGTTTGGTTGGACTCCTGACCAGCCTGGTCTTTGGAAATGAAGATTTCTTCACTAAAACACTGGATTGAGATCAGAGCCACAGAAGAGAGCCTGGCTGTTTCCCTCTTCAGGAGCTGAGTTTGTTCCTGTCTGTTCTTTTTGAACTTTCCTGTGGTTTGGATGTCGCAAAGATGAGTGGATTTTTGTATCGTGGCAGGTAAGGTATTCCCCTCGAAACAGAGCGAGAAACATACTTCGGGAGAGAAAAACAGCTTGCTTTCGGTGTTTGAGGAATTTGTTTTTATATTGGTGTGTGTTCCTCCATGTCTTTTGGATTTGTTTGTTGTTAGAGTTTGAATCCAGGCATAACTCGCAGTAATTTGAAAAATCTGGGAGTACAATGTCTGGTTTGCCTCATCTTAAGGCTGAAATCATTACATTAGCACACTTTGCATGAGTTAAGTAAATACGTTTTTCCAATGCCATTTATGTTTAATCAACTCCAAACGTTTGGGAATACTAAACTATGCCCCTCTGTTTATGCAATACCACTGTTTAAACAGCATTCACGTTTGAGCAAACCATTTGTCAGTGTGGGGGAGTTGATTTCTCAGCTGACCACCAGCGTGATTATGAGTGACCCAGAGCAGGTGGTTATGACTCAGGGATCTTCTTGGCATCTGAAGCTATTGGCCATGTATTGTCTGTATGTGATGAAGCTTTCCTTCTCTATGGAATATCTGACTGCCATGCTGTTTACAGAGACAAAGAGGATCGTTACAAACTTTTTAGCATAGGCCCATCCCCCACAATGCACACCTTAGTGGGTGGATCGTTGCCGGCATGGTGAAGTTGTTGACACCCTTGTTTAGCTGTGTGTGGAAGACCATCTGTTTATTTCTCTTTTGCTTGCTGGACCCTTCTGTCTGTCACTCTCTGTGGGGCAATAATGTGAGATGGATGTTCTTTGGCTTTTAGGAGAATATGAGCTCTTTTAAGTGTTTGATATGGATCATGTAAATTAGGCGCCCGACTCTTTGTCTTTCGGATCAAAGTGAGGAAATTGAATGGTCGACCCCCATCTGTCACACATTGTCTAGGCTGTATTATTACCTAAACCCATTTATTGGATAAGTGTGAAGAGCTTGTGCGCGGCAGTCATCATCTATCCTAATGGGCCTTTAGGAAGGGGCCAGGGGTATATAGTTTGGAAGTGTTATTGAAAAGATCAAGAGAGGAAGACTAACTGCATTTATAAAAATGGATATATGTTTTGTTGTCAAACCAAGGAAAAGTTTATTATATCTCCCTTGCATCTGTAACATCAAATACCCAACTGCAATAGTAATTATTTAAAGTAGATTTTAGTTAATTAGATGAGTGATTCCCAACTAGGGGTAGTATGCATATGCACCCCCGGGGGTTCTTAAGCAGGTTCCAGGGGGTAAGATTTAGCTTTTGCTTTGTCAAACCTTTAAAACTGTTAAAGTAATCTGACTTGGTGTTGGTGAAGCTGCACTGTAGCCTGATGAAAATGTAGGGTACATCCATTTGTGAAAGAAATTCATGTTTTTATTCTGCAGAAATTAATTAAATTGATAAGTTGCAGTAAAGGCATTGAACGGTAGCCTATGTGAAAAGTTTGAGAAACATTGACTTTATAAGATTCTGCATTTTCAGCATGTTCCTTTCAGCCATTTAAAAACTGCAGTGGAGTCAAATGTTTTCTATTATTGAGGCATGTGAGCATGAGAATGAATCATTTTACCTTATTAGACTGTCACTTACTTTAAATCAGCCATTTACTGATGCAGCAACAAACAGTTGCCTCATGACAATTGTACTGAATACGTTGGAATATTCTAGGGATCTTCAAAATTGGGTCCGCAACAATACTGCATTCAGGTTTGACAATTAATGACAAAATGAAAATATGTGGTAGAATAGAATTTTAAGTATATGACATTGTAATAATCATTAAATGGCTATATATTGTAGTAATCATTAAATGGCTATATAATATAAGCATCATAAATGTACACTACTGTTCAAAGATAAAGACATTTATAATGTACAAAATATTCAATTTCAAATAAATGCTGTTTATTTGATCTTGCTATTCATCAAAGAATCCTAAATAAATCAGCATATTAGAATAGAATGATTTCTGAAGGATCAAGTGACACTGAAGACTGGAGGCTGGAAAAGGCTGAAGACTCTTGGAATATAGAATTACAAAATCAATGTCATTCGAATATAAGCCAAGCACTGAGTGCATGTGAAAGATGAGTCTTGTGTCCATTTGTGCTGATGATCTGCAATCTGAGCAGTGTTTTAGACCCTGTGGGCACTAATCAATAACAATGTTTGGGAGGTTAAATATTAATGTTTAGATGAGCACTAGGAAGGAACTTTGCTATCTTCTATATGGGGCAGAATGAGAGGAAAGCTACTTTAGATATGTTGTCCCACACCTCGTGTCAGCATTATGATTATGCAATTAACCTCTTATTATACTCACATCACTATAATTATCATATGGCGCTTTTCCACTGCATGGTACGCTCGGTTCGGTTCGGTACGGTTCGATTCGGCGCGGAACGGTTCGCGCTCGGTTGCTTTTCCACTGCAGTTAGTACCCATTCAAAGTGGGTGGGACTGATCGTTTACACTGTTTGTAGGTCCGGTGATAGCCGTGTGCGGCTAGCTGAGCTAGCTGCTACTTCTTGGAACACTTTTTCATTCTGTTTTGCCCCATCCGCTGGACCCGCTCCTAGGCAACCAACGAGAGGAACGTCTGCACCTCGACCACGATTCAGCCATTTCCTTTTTAAAGTGTTGATCTCTTCTTCTTTTTTTCAAGTAAGTAAAACACAGGTGCTACCGTGTTGGCTGTTGTCTACTGGTTATATGACTCTGTATAGCGTGTTTAGTGTCTCGTGTCGCAAATCCAATGACGCTGGTAGTGACGATTCTGTCTGTCTGACCAATCAGTGATCTGCAGTGTTTCACGTCACATTTTAGTACCGGTACGGTACGCTTGGAACCTCAACAGATCAGGTACCATTTAAGCGCGCCGAAGCGCACCGTACCGTACCGTACTATGCAGTGGAAAAGCACCACAAGTGAGCCGTACCGAACCGAACCGTACCGTACCATGCAGTGGAAAAGCGCCACTTGTGCCCAAAGAATACCTGTTTATTAGCAGTACAACTGACCATGCTGCCCAATTAACAAATGTGAAGCATAAGAAAGGTTGCAGACATTCAGACAAAAATTAGGCATTAAAAATGATCAGGTGTTGATTATGTTTAACATGAACAGACCGATGAGCCTTTGGTGTGGAAACTCTGAAGGTTTGTGAACTGGATGTTTATCTAACATTTGAGAATGTTTAAAACCAAAAAACATTGTTTCCTGTTCAAAAACTTGAACTTGTATAATACTGTATGTTCAACAGAAACAAATTAAACTGAAACAAGACAGTTAATGTTTTTCTTTTCTTGTATGTTTCAGACACTATAATGAAAATAAAGCGGACCGGCTCAAGAGCATGATCAATATGGGTGGTAAGTAGCCTATATAATTTTCTTGTATATTTTCTGTTTTACACAATGGATGAACTCACTGGGTTTTGCAAGTATTTCCAGACGTACAATTATTATCTTTAATGCTGTCACAACACATGCCACTTCATGACTTGCCTAAGAAGACCTTTTACCCACAGTAAAATCTCTTGAATGCGTAGTCTCTTGTGACTTTTTTATAGAATATTGGACAAATTTTGCCAAAACAACTTATTTAATCTTAGACCTGATTGTGCAAAACACTGTGGCAGTGACATTTTGAAAAACCCTTTGAGTCTCTGCTTGGTTGTGTTGCTTCTATCTGGAAATCAATTGGCAGAAAGCTCTTTCAAAAAGATTAAGGGGCCGTTTACACGCCAACGTTTTCAACTAAAAACGGAAAACTTTTTATGCGTTTTGGCCGTTCATTTACACGACAATGGCATTTTGGGTGCCTGAAAACGCAAAGTTTTGAAAATTGGTTTCAAAGTGCAAGTTCTTGAAAACAATACTGCTATCTTCATGCAAATTTGTAAAAACGATGACATCATACGCATACGTGTACGTGTCCAGTCTATAGCCGTGTAGTGTTTCTTTAAAACGTGACTTTGCCAACTACTGGCCTGGCATGAATAATACAGCGTTTTCTTTTGTCGTTCGTGGATCCATGTAAACAAGGGTCGTTTTGTCTGTACGTGAAAAACGGCAAGGAAAAACAACGTTTTTAGTACATCGTTGTCTTGTAAACGTACCCTTAATCATCTCTCCCTCATCCTTTCCCTCCTCCTCTCCTCAGATAAAAGCACATACAGTATATTTCTGGACATATTTATGAGTTGTTAATAAAAAGCATAAAGCTAATGCCTTAATTATGTCCAGAAAACCCGCTCTCAGACACCTCGCTGTGAGAGTGTTTGACATTTCTCTGGCACAGTTAAAGTGTGGTGCAACAGGCCTGTGCCATGCACTCGTCTCCAATACACCCCCAGGCTCACTTCCAGTACACATCACTGGCACATTTTAAATAAAAGTCCTGTAATAAGCTTTAATGAGGCCATGCCATGGTTTTAAAGAACTGCAAGAAGATTGGGCCTTACCAGTGTTTCTGTGATTATGTCCTGTGGGGGTTATCCTATTCTCATGCTTGGGAAAAAAGCACATAATTTTAGCCCTGTTCCTGGCCTGTTAATGGCTCGACACAGTTCTGCTCTAATGTATGTGCTCCCAGCATTATATTATATTATTATATTTAAAAATAAACAGACTTTATTTATAACAAATAATTTATTGTTTGAGTCTGGCATGCAGCATCTTTCCCCCAACATTCTATTTACCATTATTTTTTTAATAAAGCAAAAAAAAAATTCTATAGAGATTCTAACTGTTGTTTGTATTCTAACAGATTCCTCCAGTGATGACGCCGAGAAGAGCTCTGTTCTGCAGACACATAGCCTGAGAGAGTTTGAACAGGTAGGTGCTTGCTTTCCTTTCCCCGAAATTAGCTTTCGCATGCAACTGCAAGCCTGTGAAAGCCATTTGTCAGGCCTCTGAGTGGCTTCCACTGTGTTGAGGACGTTAATCTTTGGTGTTTGCCTGCAGATCAGGTGATCCAGTGAACTAGTTAGGAGAGCTTACTTAAAACGCAGATGTAAATACTATACTTTGTTTTCTTGAGTAATCAGAACCATCCTCTTGTTGCACAGCTAATCGTTCCTTGTACCAGTTGTGACATGTTAATACGCCATCAAGCTGTCCTAGTTCATTCTGGGAATGCCAGATTGTGAACAACATCACTATTGACATGTTCTTTCAGCTCGTTGTCCTTTCTAATCACATTTACCCATGCTGTTGTCCAGTAAACACAATGGAATCCATCAAGATTCCCAAGAACTACGTGTGCACACGCACAGCCGAGTAAACTTACATATGGTTTTTGTAGTGTTCTTTTTTATTTTTATGTGATTTCCATAAAACACACTCTGGAGCAGAATCTGGAATGCTTGCATGTACACACGCTGCTGTGGTCTTTCTGTTTGCAAAATGCTTTCTGGGAAATGAGCCAGCCTATTATGGCGGTGATATAACTTCAGCCTTGCTACCTTCGTTTACGAGAGGCCTCTGTGAAATACTGCAGTTGTTTTTTTCTTTGGAAAGGTTCAGGAGAGTTTTGTGAAAAACATTAAATAAAGACAAAAAACAAAAAGATGACAGACCACTGATTAGAATATCATAACGTATCTCAGTATTCCATAACAAAAATGCTTGATAAAAATCAAAGTGGTATTTGAGCTATTGTATTCTAACCCTCTTAATTTAGATCTGAGTTACTCAGAATTATCCACAGTTTAATTTTCATAAATTTGCAGTGTTTTTCAGGGCTGGGTTTTTTTTTTTTTTTGCATTTTATAATCTATAGTGTAATGTTTTTATATAACATATTATAATGTATATTTAAAAATGTAACATTTGAATATTTTATGTACATTTTTAAATCTATACAGTGCTGGTCAGAAATATTTGCCCCCTTGGTAAATATGATCAAAGATGTCTGTAAAAAATAAATCTGCATTGTTTATCCTTTTGATATTTTATTTAAAAAAGAAAAAACAAAAATCTAACCTTTTATTGAAGTAAAAGAATTGAAAGTGGGGGGAAAATCACATTATGATTTTTCTTCTTCTCCAAAACACATTGGGAACAATTATTTGCCCCCTTTTATTAAATGCTTTTTGCAACCTCCTTTTTCCACGATATCATCTCTGAGTCTTCTCCTATAATGCCTGATGAGTTTGGAGAACACCGGACAAGAGATCAGAGACTATTCCTCCATACAGAAGGTCCTGGACATCTCTTTCAGATACATGGCATCATGGATTCGATCGAATACCAACAGATAAAAAATCAAAACCTGACAACCTCTGCTAGAAATTTTATAACGGGCCATATTTGGATCTTTCAACAGGTCAAAAATCAAAACAAATCAAAACAAAAATGCGTCACTGAGCACAAAACTAAGTATCTGCAATGGCCACCCCGGTCCATGGCCTGAACCCTATAGAAAATGAGTGGGCTGAACAGAAGAAGCGCCAACATGGATCTGGGAATCTGCAGGATCTGGAGAGATTCTGTATGGAGGAATGATCTCTGATCTCTTGTCCGGTGTTCTCCAAACTCATCAGGCATTATAGGAGAAAACTCAGAGCTGTTATCTTCGAAAAAAGGAGGTTGCAAAAAGTATTTAATAAAAGGGGGCAAATAATTGTTCCCAATGCGTTTTGTGTATTTTTATAATGTGACCCCCCCTTTCAATTATCTTACTTCAATAAAAGGTTAGATTTTTGCATTTAAAAAAAAATATATATATATATATCAAAAGTATAAACAATGCAGATTAATTTTTTTACAGCCATCTTTGATCATATTTACCAAGGTGGCAAATAATTCTGACCAGCACTATATATATATATATATATTTTTTTATTCCAGATTAACCCCAATATTCATTTATCCTTTGTTTCTTCGATTCTTAAAATCTCAAGATCTTTGATGGTATGCCTTTTGTCAGTGGCTGCATGATAATGTGAACACTGTAGTTCGATTTATGAAGAAATGGCTAGTTTTAGTGAATAAATAACATGGCACAAGCAGTGTCTAATTCTTGTAATGAATGGCTCAAACTGATAAACCATTTGAATCAGTCTCTGAAATACTACCCTAAAAGAAAAATGGACATTAATGCAGAAATATACTCAAATGAATCAGAATCGAATCTAATAGAATCAGGTTATCTGTATCGATTCGATACCGAATTGTTTTTGCTAATCGGTGGTGCTAATGTTGTGCATATGTGCATTTGAATGTGTTGTACCTTTGTGTTTGTGTCTACGTGAGAGATTTAAACGAGTAGCAGGGATCTTTCTTTTCTCCATGAATGAAACATTTGTTCTATTAAGCAAAGTAGACCTCTAGCCTAAATTCCTGTCAGTTAGAAGAGCCAATCGTTTCCAAACTTGCTTGAAATATGAATCTGCCAAAATATCATTTTTAGCTGTCAAACAACTCGGTGGGGTGTGATTGGAAGGTAGAAGAGTTGAAAGTAGGAAAAAATCAAAACACACTTCTTCAAAAAGCACTTTTTGCTGTATTTAAGAAATTGAAAACATATGGTTGTTCGTACCAACCACAAAGGCGATTTAAATGAATATAATAAGATTGTTTGTGCGCTATTACAACCTCAGGACAAATTACAATTGCTAATCTGTTATTTTTCCCTTATTTTGAAGACTTCACAGAAATGTGGAGATTTTTGACAGGCTCTGTCAAGACCTGATCACATGTGGCCTGCTCTCTGTGTACCTTTCAGCAAGTAGTCGAGAAAATTCAGAAAGCCTCAGACAACGAGAGCCGGTTCTGTCTGGGAGCCTGCTCTGTGCAGCACTCCCTCATGTAGTTTTTCATTTGGATAGAAAATAGGTCAAAATTTTCTGCATGAAGAGCAACACATGCCTTGAAGCATTCATTATTTTTTGCTCCTCGTGTCTGATTCATGTCACAAAGGCAATTCTCACTGAAACAAGCCCGGCACAGGGAATACACAAAAATATGGAAAATAATATAAACTGAGGAGCGTGGTGTATATTCGAGTGCGTTTTTGGCTTTGTAGTGAATTGATCAGTATTATTCCCCTTGATGAATGGGTATAACCGCTAACATGTGGCCTTTCTCTCCCAATCTGTCTATATGAAAAGCTTTTTTTTCTCTCTCTCTCTCATCTCACTCAAATTCATCTGGATTTTTGGGTTATTATTCTCTGACATGAGAGTGATACTTGATACAGTCAGTCTAAATTGCTTTCATTTCCAATATGAAGGCTATATAGAACCTCCTGGGAGAAGGAGGCGGGAGTAAATGTTTAAGATTAAGATTGTGGGAGATTTTTCTGTTCGATTTTGGCCTGTGGAAAACACGTGTAGCTCCATAAGTGTCTTGCGCTGCCCTCTACTGGTTTGTTTCACAAAAACAGGATATTTTATCCACCCCCTGATCCCATTTCCTTTTCTTCCCCCCCACACTCTCACTGATCAGCACCATAAAGCATACAGTGAGAGAACTGAGGCCAGACAGCTTAATACAAGCCAGATCTTTGTAGTAAATCAGTGGTCCGCATCAGAGGGACAGAGCCATCATGCTGAGTAAATTATGGAGAGTCATGGTTGATGATGATAATGTAGTATAGGATCTAATCTGCACCATGTCTGTCTACAGACTAGATGCACCATGTTACTTTACTAAGGGTTTTCCTCCGTATTATTCGCTGCATCCTTATAGATCACCCCTGTTGTGAATTCGGTTACATTGTGAAGTATAGGAAAAGACTGCAGTAGCCACTATAAATGAAGAAATTGGGGATCTTAGAGTTATCAGTTGGGTTGTCAAAAGTACTTGTAAAAGTTCAATATAAGCTCATAATAAACTCATACTTTCAGATTTTTGTATTCACTATGGTGTTTTTCTTACTTATTAAGAGGATGACAGTTTGTTTATATTTTCAACCAGTTTTTGCAATGTACTTCAGTACTGTGATAAAAGCTTCAGGAATTATCATAATGTGAAAATTTAATAACGTCACATGCTTTTTAAGTTCCTTAAAAAAAGATAAAGCAATATTTAATTAATGTGCATCTTTGATATGTTGATGAAATACTACACCGGATTGAGAAATGTGAATCAATGTTTATTTATTTGAGAAATACTTGAAGGCTGCACATAATTGTTTATTTCATTTGTTAATATTTATATTATTATTTGCCTTCTTTTGTAAAAAAAAATTGTTGATGTATTGATATTGATATTGAGAATTGTTCAAATTGATACACACTACTGAAATGTTACTGTTTTAACAAGCCCGATCTGCAGTAAAAAGTCTGAGACCACAGTGAAAATAGAGGGTTCAAAATCTAATTTAAAGCTGGAAGCAAACTGATTTTTTTAATTTTGCAAAATATAAAGCAAACATTATGATGTAAAATGAATTGGAAATATTTCAGATTTTACATAGTATAATTTCTTTATTATGTAATTTTCCTATTCAACATTAAATTTACTGAAATTGTTTTGCTAATAATATTTGTAATGAAAAGTTTGTATTAAATTAGAAAAATACATAGAGGCATGTTGTGCTCTAGTGATCACTAGTGAGTAGTGATCTAATTTTTTTGGATCCCACTGCATTTTTGAAGCAGCCTTGATCTGGCTTCAGATTTCAAACCTTCTGCTGTGAAATTATTACTATTTCAAGCTTTTTTGAGAAAGTGTGTGTCACAGTATCAGTGTTCCTTAGGTAAATTAGTGTATGTGAGTCATTTTTAATTCGTAAGCTATCCATCCCTGTCTCCATTTCAGTATTTTTATTATTCCTTGAGGCCATGTGGGACCACTTACAAACAAAATATGCAGGGAGGGGCAAAAGCCATATTTTTATGAATTGCTTCAGCACTTAGTGGCAGACCTAATGCCTCAATTATTGTACAATAAAGCAAAGACATTAACTGAGGTCAAAGAACCAGCAAACCGAACTATACTCTGTAAATCTTGACAGTCGCCGGCCAAATTGCATGGCAGAGCTGGATTAAAAAATGAAGAAACATTCAAATTTACCGATTTAATGAGACCTCAGATGATAAATGAGCTGCGGTCGGATTCCTGAATGACAGAAAGATCGGCCTTTTTTTCCCCTATTCAAAAAGGCGCTTAAATCATGAAGCAAACTGTTCTTAATTAAATGTAACCTGTTTTTTGTGTATGCCAGCACTCATATGTCAATGTAGTGAGTCACTGTGAAAATAGGAGCGAGTGCTTTAGTCCAGGGCTGTGACACAGAACTCTGCTCTGACCCACTGACTCTACAAAACAAAAGGGCTTTTAAACGAAGAAAAGCATGCATTTGTTTTTATTTTAACTGTTTTATATGTATCCAGTATGCAGCAATCACAAGGAAAATTTGATTTATGTGGATAGAGATTGTGATCTCGATTCAAACTCTCACGTGATTTTATGACAACAATTCAACAATCGCCTTTTCAAAGTAACTTGATGCTTCAAATAAAGATTGATACAATTGCATCGTTCGTTACACCAATAGTTTTTGTCAAGTGACTGTTAATAAAATGTATCTGGCATTGAATCATTTAAGAGAGTCATTCAAAAACACTGATTCACCCAGCAATGAAGTCATTTTGAGTGAGACTTTGAATCATTAATTCAAACCGATATTTAAAAATTAACCATTTTAATTAATAAATTTATATATATATTATATATATATATATATATATATATATATATATATATATATATATATATATATATATATATATATATATATATATACAGTAGCAATTTACATTTTGTCAAATTCTCTAGTAAATTACTTGCTATTTTGTTTAGTTGTCTGTTCAGTTGTTATCCTTATATTAAACAAAAAAGTTGTGATTCTCAATTTATCCAGAATCGTGCAGCTCTATTAATTCTCAGGGATTTTTTTAATGATTGCTTTGTTCACTACTACAGAAAATGTGTATTGCATTATTTTTTGAGCCAATTATTCTGTAATTTTTAATAATATGAAAATATTTTTATATATAGCCTATCTATTATGTTATAATTATATATTAATTCATGTTAATTTATAGAAGTATATTAGAGAATATATCTGATTTGGGTGGAGCAGAATTTGGAGCTCTTTTTTAATATAAATGTCTAATCCGTTTCTTCTCCAGATGTTTTGCTGTTGGGTTTATCAAACAGCTCTATTTTGTTCCAGTGTTTGGTGGTTTTTCCCCTTCATTCCATCTTCTGTTTCCTTGGCCCACTCAGGTTTTGCAGTTTATGCAGTTACATTTTCTGACATCTTGCCAGTGCTCAAATGTTCTTTAGTGTCTCTGTCTGCGCCGTGCTTGCGCTCTGATGGCGTGGTAGTTTGGAATGGTAATAATACTAATTTCACCGGGGGCACTCTTTCCTGGGGGAAACTTAAAGGCTGTGAGATCATATTTTGAGATCCCAGTCCAGTTTTGACATCAAACGCACAGGCCTGCGTGTTCTCAGGCGAGGCCGTAATCCGATTTTTGAAAATATACCTAACGTCTGCTTTAATGAGCTAACTCGAGTGCCTCATACCCCCTGTGAAAATATTCTGCCTATGAATTGAACCATAAAACCCTTGTTAAAGCCCTCAGAGCTCAGGGGATGATACTGTGCGGTGGAAGTACTGGGCCGTTATGTGTTCTGGCTGGTTCTGTAGAAACGGTGAGCCACGATAGGCCTAGGAGGAAGGAATAGCGGTGTTTGTAAATACCTCTCCAATTATCGGTAATACGCCAGTAATAGGAACCAGATGAACGTTTATTTAATTTGTCAGGAAGGTAAAATTAAGAAGAGCAAGACTCAAGAGTCATGGAGCTGCATTGAGGCTCTTGCCCCCGTGTGTTTGTGTTATTCTTGTTGATTTTTTAAGGCCATAATCAAACATTTAACTGGTAAGGAAATGCCAGGGGTCGACTTACTCTAATTGGATTCCAGACTATTTTCCACATCTCCTAAATAAAGCACACAACTGAGACAGAATAAATCAGATTAAAGGGTACCTATTATGGCATTTAAAATGTTCCTAATGTTGTTCTGGGAGTCCCCAACAACAGTTTTACATGAATGCAATGACAAAAAACACTTTTGTTGTCTTATAATATGCATTTATTTTTACCTGATTTGCTCACCGACTCCCTAATGATTCGTTTGACGACTCATTTGTCCAAACCCCTCCTTTGCGTGACGCTAATCGGCGGTGATTGGTCAGATGACGCAGTCAGTTATATTTTGCGTTAGCCCAAAGCTTAAACATATTGATAAAGCACTGCAGTACTACAATACGCTTCACATAATTTCACATATATTTAAAAAAACAAAAAAAATGACATTGGAGACCTAGAAGCTGCTGAGCGTAACTCTCACACACACACACACACACACACACACACACGCATGCACGCACCAGGCTTGTGCAAAATTCAGAATTTCAGAATTGACTCCGCCTCATATGAAGGTGAATTAGAATTGGAATGAAAGGAAGTGGAATTAAATTCATGGCAATTCAAAGAAATTCCACACAGTCACACAACAGAAAGAATGTGCTGAATCTCACATGCATTCAGTGTTAGGAAGGTATTACTGAGGTAAAATGTGTAATTCAATTAGTTACTAATCAAATTAAAATGAAATTGCTTTGCATTGATAAAGAAATCCAAATAAAGTAATCCAATCCACATTTATAATGGGTAACTTATAACAGTTAAGCAATTACTTTGGAAATGTAATTGCTTAACTGTTATAAATTATAGTGGTGTCAACAATAATCGATTCGGCAATGCATCGCAATGCGGGAAATGCACGATTCAGCATCGATGCGGCAAAGGGCCATAATCGATTATTTCACTGTTTATTTTCTGGCCTTGGACAATAAAGTTTTGAAGTTTCAATTATTTCCGGGGGCATAATAACAACAATAACAGGGTCCCCGCGGGTCCTTTTAAAAAGTCTTAAAATGTCTTAAATACAATTTTTGCTTTTTAAGGCCTGAAAATATCTTAAAATCTGAAATTTCCGATAAGGAAGTCTTAAATTTCACGTACGGACCTTAAATTTCTTGTCCGACTCGTCATCCGTTTTTTGTTTTGTTTTTTTGAACAGTGCGCACCATTTGGGGGCAACGAATAAAGGAGACACAACAACACATTACAGACTGTGTTTACGAGCGTTCATCCTTACGGTTGCCAGATTTAAGTAATTAAATCCCCAGTCAGAGCTTTTCTGTTAAAATAACATGTTTTCTAGCCGGTCTTTTCAATAGTATCTGGCAACCATGCTCGCGCGCGCGCTCTCTACACTGCTGAAGAAGCGCAGATGATCTGAAAACACAGACAAGTAAGCTGGAGTTCAGTGATCTTCGTTTGATATTTTCTACTTAAATTAATTAAAGTGTCATTCAGTTGGTCTTTATTCTGTCACGAGCCGCTTGCGCTGTTTGTGCGACTAAATCTGCGATCAATACAGGCTAATATCTAGCAGTGTTTTTAATGTTGATCATATTATTGCTATTTTGCAACGAAAGCCACGGCAGAACTGCAGCACACAGGGGGGATTCAAGAACGAATCTGTGGCTTTGTTTGAACGAATCGTGAGATTCAATGACCCGTTCATAAATGAATGAATGACTATGACGTATGACTCGCTCATAAAGACAGTGACTTACCGCCACCTTCTGGCGATTTTAATTTAATGCTTAAAAGTATCAACTCCTTTTTACCGTCATTGCATATTTATTGAACATTGTTTTATTTAAAGCATTATTTGTTTTATATAAGTATTTATAAAGGTAAAAAATGAACTGGAAAAAATCGATTAAAAGGGGTAGGTAGATATTGGAAAAGGTGTGACTGCAGTCTAAGTGCAAGAGGGGTTACGGCACTCTAAAAGATTGGAGAACCACTGAACTAAGGAAAAGGGATATGTAGAATTGCACAAGTGCTACTGCTAAAGAGTGCATTGTCAATACAGCCTGTTACCTGGATTCAAATGTCTCATAAGCTTAATTGAATTGGCCTAAAGCGAAAAATTATAATGTAATTTTTTGTCTAAAGACTACATTTAAAATAGCTACCAAAATTAATGTCGGTAACTGAAGTTTGACTTTGTCAACTAAAACTATGAAAGACAAAATTACTAAAATCTGACCAATAAGACCAATAATAAGCATTTTCAAGACTAAAACAACAATGGCTGCCAAAATTAATTCTGTCGTGTTCCTGTTTTTTTCCTGTTTTTCCAATCAATTTAATTTATTTTAAATGACATTGATGTCAAAGATACAGGAGTTATAATACACACATAGCAACCAATAAAATCTGTTGTTCAATATGCTTGTATTGCCTCATGACTGATGAAAAATGTGCCTTGCTGTGTGCAGTAGAATTGATGCATCGCAATGCATCGTAGAATCGAATTGAATCGAATCGTTACCTGGTGAATCGGAATCGAATCGAATTGTGAGGGCAGTGCCAATGCACACCCCTAATAAATTACCCATTATAAATAAATTAACACATTACAAATTACATTACACATTATAAACACATTACTAGTCACTCAACCCTGCATACATTTAGTTCTAAAATATAGATTGATCAAATTCTTGAAATAAATTACACCTTCAATGTTGTTTAACTAGATTTGTTCCAATGTTATTTTCAATTCAAAGTAATTAAATAACACAAAGTGCATAATGCAAGCATATCTGACATACTGTAAAGCTCCATTGTTAAACACTTCACTTAAAATATGTATATGAATTTCTTTGAATTTTTATTGAATTGCAATTCTGCTTTAATTCAAATTCGAATTGTAATTCTAGATCCTGCTTTTGACATAAATTCAAATTCAAGTCAAATTCTGAATTGTGCACAAGCCTGGCACGCACACACACACACACACATAAAAGCAACAATTATTAATAGTACTTACAGGTTGTGATTCGGAGGAGGAAGCTGATCCAAATAAACTTGGTATTGAACCTTCCTATATCAGCCGACTCGCGAATCCACACTTGAAAGCATTTGTGTTTGTGAAGCGATCGTCATTAAAATAACGCGAACACAGCTCAAGCTGGCTATACTTGTCCCTGGGCAGTGAAAAAAAAAGTTTGCTTTTGATTCGCACTTCAGAACAGAGTCTCGTCGACATGATGTTGTCAGGTTTCTCTGTCTGCTCGGTGCGCGCACTGAGTGGGCGTGTCGAATTCAAATAACTTGTACAAGTGACGTACGAAAGCTAGAGAGAAAGCATCGTTTGTCTATCGATTCATATCAGCGACTCAGAGTCGACTCTTACTTTTGAGAGACAATAACTTTGTATACGGTGAACTTTCATATTTAAAACTTTGCAGGATGTTTTTGTTCACTTAGATCTATGCTACACACTACATGAAAGGTAATTTTAAAAATTCCATGATAGGTACCCTTTAAGATTTTTTAATTTTATTTCCGAAAGCAGGAAAAAATGGTTTAAACTACCAATTAGATACTTGTAGACTTTCTAATATCATGTTTTTTTTTTTTTTTGGAACTTATTTCCTAATAATCACTTGTTACATCCATACATATTTGCACAGCACCGTTTTTGGGTATTGGCTACCGACCATGAAAGTTTAGAAGCGTAAAAACCTGGAGACACAGTGTGAGAGATTCTCTCCATACTATCATAGCAAGTATACAATATTGCATCGCACAACCCAGGTTGAAAAAGCCTCATGTGTGGCAAAAGCCAGAAGCTTTTGGCTGAATGTGTTGACCACAGATTCTTATATAAGACTGAAAAAGGGAAGCCACGAAAGATTCAGATGGTCTGTTGTTCATTTGAGTACTCAGTGTTTGACAGTAGTGCTTTCAAACCTCACTCTGTAATTATATATAATGATAAATGGCAAGTATAATTGACATACGTCAGGCATCATTATCCTGTGTGTGCATATTATGTATTTTTCAGTATCTCTTATATTTGTGTATGAGCATGTTGAGGTCTTTCCACAGAAGCCTGTTCTTTATATAAATTCTTTGTGGTCAAGAAATAGTAGGTAGTAGTACATTAACTTAAAGTGCCCTAGCTCTGTGATTGTATATTGCCATTCACCCATATATAAATGGACAGCAGCATACTGGTACAAACACAAACCCATGTTTTTGTCAGTGTCTTGAATGAATGCTTATACTCCATTTGTAATTAGCGGGATGTCTAGAAGTTAAACTTTGATTATAATCTCCTAATTTAATCTAATTATCGTAGATTTAAATAAATTAGAATGAAGATAAACTGTATTCATTTGATTCTTTTTGAAAGCCAGGAATCTAACCCAATGAGTTCTCTTATTTGCTCAAAACTGACTGCTATAAAGGACATATTTGTTCAAACCGCAGATATCCGTGTTGTCTATATTTCTAAGGCCTGTTATTTCTCTTTTCAGTCTGTGAATCCACACGGATAGATGCTGGAAGACTGCAGTGACCCGTAGAGGTCTGGTTGTTGGCTTGGTTGGACTTTTTTTTCTTCTTGTTCTCTGGTTTTAAAGAATGACTGGTTTCTTTGTTTCTGAGCTTTGTTTAATTCGAAGCAACTTTCCGAATCATGTTAAGCAGAAATAGACAAAGAGAGTTCGAGGGGAAATTCTGTTGCACGTCACACATGGACAATAGCATCCAATGCAAAAGTCCATGACAGTTGGCAGTTTCAGAGCTGGTTGAACTTGATCCCATAATTCAGTCTCACCATAAACACACTGAATTAAAGGCAGATTTAGTCTTTGAAGTGTGACTGAAAAACCAGTGTTTTATTTTGCTTCTTCCAAACAGAATTCAGCCTGTAACATGAAATGCTCACGCAGAGGAGGTCTCATTTGCTATGTTTATGGTTTGCTCTGGGAAAATGCCTTGCTGGACAGCTTATGACACAGTAGTCAATCTCAGTCACTTTTTTGTTGTACTTCATTTAGGAAGGCCAGTATGATCACAGTGACTTGATTTGTTTTACAGTGACTTTTATGTGTACATAAACATAAGTGATTATTCTTTCACTAAGTGATTTCTCATTTGAGATCAGATACTTCTGTTAGACATAAGAAGCTGATTGCTCATTTAACATTCTGTTAGAAATGGCAAAATCTTGTTGATATAGCAAATCCATTCAGTGACGTGAAGCTCTCAGTAGAAGAGCTTTGTGTAGAAACGCGCAGTGTAATTTGTTTTTCATTACTTACATTCAGTTCTTATGGTGCATCAAGACATGTTTTGCCAGATTTGACATCAGTAATGCTGAAATGTATTAGTTTGATTTTTTTTTAATCAATAATATGAAATATTAAAACCTAGGAAAGAAATATTAATTGTTTTTTAAAATAGTCTCTAATGCTCACCAAGGCTTCATTTATTTAATTTAAACAAATGCAGTAAAAAAGTGGCATTGTGAAATATTATTACAATTTAAAATAACTGTTTTCTATATCAATACATTTTAAAAAGTAATTTATTCCTGTGATGGCAAAGCTAAATTTTTAGTATTAGTGTCACATGATCCTGCAGAAATAATTGTAATATGCTGATTTGCTGCTCAAGAAACATTTCATATTATTATCAATGTTGAAAACGGTTGAACTGCTTAATTTTTGGGTGGGGAATCTTTTTTTTCAGGAAAAAAAATCATGAATAGAAAGTTCAAAATAAATTTATTTGAATTAGAAATCTTTTGTAACATTATAAACATTTTTACTGTCACTTTTGATCAATTTAATCTTTCCATGCTGAATAAAAATATTTATTTAAAAATATATATTAACCCCAAACTTTTGAATGCTAGTTTACATTGTCTAGAGGAAAAAAAAAATAATTGTAAAAAAAAAAAACAATCTAAAAACATAAAGTAACAAAATAAAGAGGGACAAAAATTTTTTTTAAAAAAAATGGATTAAATTACATGAATTTGAAAAGCTTTACAAGTTTTACAATTTTCTCAGGTCTAGGGTTCAATATTTTTATAGTTAAAATGCTTTTAATATCTGACCTTTACTGATTCAACTGCACCTACTAGGTCAAATTTTAAACATTTACCAGCAGCACCCACTGCTTTTTTCCATTCCTGTATTTCCACTATGTATTTCTAGGGATATTTTTGAGGTCACTTCCTCTCCTGGCAGAAACTTCACACCTCTGAATGTGTTTAGAAAGATGACACAATAGATGGAAAGAGGGAGCAAGAGCGAGCGAGAGACGCCAGGCTTTAGATCTTCTACCAGTGCAGTAACACCTTGGCACAACTGTTTTCCCTTTCATTTTCTCTCTCTTTCTCTCATATACCTTTTCTCCGCTAGGAATGGAGAGAATATGACCATTGTGGCATAGAACGCCATCAATGCCTGCTGCTTTATAGTAGGCCTAATTTTTAAGTATGTTATTACATTCGGTTTATAATCACTTATCATAAGATTAGGAAAGGTTATGAAGTATTAACCCAATGTTGAGTATGTCTCAAGCTAGCAAAAGTGTCTTGGTGTTTCTCAGACATTAAACATAAACATGAGGGCTAAATGTTAAGATGTCCTGAAAGAACCAGAGACTCACTCGGCTCAGGATGATAAAGTGATCCCTGTTTTCTCTAATGGCTTTACATTGTTGACGGTGGAGCTAAACCTTCCTTTAAAACTCGGATTACCGTCCTTCCTCTCATTACCGAAAACAGATGTGGAAATAATGAATCGGTTGCTATCAGAGAATAACGTGCGCTGCAATCGAAGAGATGTATGATGCATTTCCTCATAGCGAAGAGGCTTATTAATTGGAATTTAGCGAAAAGAAGAAAGATGTAAATAAAAAAAATTAACAGACAAAATGGGAGAACAAGTCATCTCTTGTAGTTTGATCACTTTGCAGCCGTTGTTGTGCTGAAGCATGAACCGAAGCCCAGAGTCTCAGCGGGAGTATCGCTCTGCTGAGTGGATGCGAGCTCAACGACGAGAGCCATCCGTCACGCTCCATGCCCAGGGACGTCCACATTTGCCTGGGTAAAATATCACAACCCTGCAAGAGCTGGGGAACACCGACAGGAGCATCAGATCTTTGGCCAAGAAGGCTCTGGTCTGGTATTCAGTGTCAAGCTGAAAATGAATCTCACTGTTAAAAATGTATGGCTTGGATGTGTAAATGGCACCAAGATGTGACGTTCTCTCTTCAATTCCTCACAAATTATCCAGCTGAAAACTAACTGAGCTGTTTCAGTGTTTTTGGTTGTTGTTTTTTTGCAATATACTGTACGTACACGTACGTATACATACATACACTACTTCAAAAGTTTGAAGTAAGTGAAAAAGTGAATACTTTTATTCAGCAAGGATGCATTAAATTAATCAAAAGTGACAGTGAAGGCATTTATAATGTTACAGAAGATCTTTTGATCTTTCTATTAAAAAAAAATCCTTTATGTCCTTTAAATCCTTTAGTTTTCACTAAACTATGAAGCAGCCCTGTTTGTTTTCTATGTTCATAATAATAAGAAATGTTTCTTGAGCATATTAAAATAATAATTTCTACAGAATCATGTAGACTGGAGTAATGATGCTGAAAATTCAGCTTTGCCATCACAAGCATAAATTACATTTTAAAATATTAAAATGTATTGTAAAAAACGATTGTTTTAAATGATAGTTTTCACAATATTACAATTTTACTGTATTTTTGATAATAGAGTTCAAAACTCAAACTTTTGAACCGTAGTGTGTGTAACTGCTCCGAACATTTTTGTTTTGTTGCTCTCCCTCTTTTATGTAATTTTACCTTTACACTGGGCATCATTTATCCCATTAGCTCCTTCTCTGTTAGCCACCAGAGTGACTTTATTTCATAAATAATCCAACCAATGAACTGTACCAATACGAGGGACCTTGACTTGTTTACAAAAATGTAGTAACCACTGTAGAGGGCGAGGGGTGTTTCATACAGAACCTGCTTTCTGTACTGCAGTGTTGGTGTGTGTTAAGGTGTGTGTTTCTCATATGTGTGTCTGGCGTATGGCTTTCGTGTTTGTCTGCGAGTGCTTGCGTGTTAGGCTCAGTGGGGCTGGCATAGTCTGTGGAAAAGCTCTCCCCTCGCCTCAGTATGATGCTGGCAAACAGGCAGAGGCTCCAATGTACGAGCACCATCCCGTGCCATCGCATATGGAAATTATTTACCAGGCAGTGAGAGAGGACGAGGGGGAGATCGTGAATGGAAAAAAATGAAGTTGCATAGGGGGAATTGAAAAAGGGTTTGAAAGAGTTCACCAAAAAACTACAAATTCTGTCATCGTTTAATCATCCTCATGTAATTTCAAACCCATTCAACTCAAAATAAGCACCATAAAAGTGATGACTTGTCTTCTGAAGCCATATAATAGCTTTATGTAAGATAGGACTGACATTTTTGTCCATACAATGAATAACAAATTGGATCCAGTGTTTTTATATTTGACCCAACTGACTTTTATTGACCCAACTGACTTTCATTGTTTATACATAGTACATTTTTAAAAACATCTTCTTTTGTGTTCCACAGAAGAAAGTAGGGGAAATTATGACATCATTTTTTTTTATTTTTGGGTGAACTACCCCTTTAAAGTAACACTAAGTAACACTTTTCAACCTTCATAATATATTTCCAAGACCCTTGTGATGGTACATCGACTTAAAATAAGTTAAATGACACGTCTGCCATCGCCTGACGGGGTCTGTATCGCTTTTACTGGCACTATGTAACTTCGGGTTTCGGGTAGGAACCCGTGCACAAAAAGAACTACAAAATTCGACTGCATTACGTCAAGCGCTACAATAGTCATTATTTCGTTTTTCTTCGTTTCGGATGTCTCAATACATCATCCTTTCATGAAATCATGTAACATACTCTACCTTGTCTGTGGACATCGTTCATTCTAAAGCCGGCGCTGGATAAACAGCGAGCGTGCGTGCGACGGTAGGCTAAATTATTTACGACAGCAGCAATGGACAATTTCGTTTCCAACCAGTAGGGCGACCGAAGAGGAAAAGCTACTTGGTGTTACTTTAAGATCGATTATTTGACATTTTGGGAGCGAAATTTGTATTTATGCGTCTGTAATCGAGAGGAATTGTTTTAGATTTAGGTTCATGAAACAATAGCTTGAATCGAGCTCAAAGAGAGGATCCCATCCGCCTCCCCTCCATCTATCTTTTCTGTTTCCATGGCAACAAGAAGGATGTCCTGTGAAATGGGCTCCGGAATCTGGGTCTCTGCAAGAAGGCTGAAAATACATGAAAATACCACAACAAACTGTTGCTGAACTCATCAGTCAGAGATGTAAGGTGACTCAGTGCGATCATCACTAAACACGATACGACGGTTGTTTACACCGAGTGGCCGTGACTGTTGATTTTCTGCTTGATTTATATCTGTGTTAAATAGAGCGCAGGCTTTGAGCTCTCAACCCTCAAGCTTAGCCTGTCAGACTGAGTTTCACACAAAAACATCAGCCATGTGCTTCGGTCATCGTAATTACAAGATTCAAATAAACATAGAAATGGTCCAAAATAATTGACATCTTTATTGGACTGTAAAATTGTTGTTAAAATAATTTGTTCTGGATTTAATTTGTATCAGATGAGAGAGGTTGCAGGCCTTCAGCATGTTTATAGCACATCAGGCTGTTTAATGTGTTTTTATAGCATTATCTAAAGGCATTTCCCCATTGAGCTTCAAGACTACATTTGCCAATGGGTACTTGCTGCCTCAGTCTCATTTATCATTTAATAACTGAAGTATTTCACTACATGAAGGGTGTGTCAAATTTAGAAAGGCGCATTTATGCTTTGTTTTTGTGTGTGTACTTGTATATGCCATATTGATTCAGAGAAAAAGGTCATTTCTCAGCAGTTGCTCATTCATAGCTCAGAGAATTGGAGTGTATAAAATTGTGCATACTCGTTTTCCTTATTTTTACTTTTAGATTACATTTGCCAACACTCACTTGAAGTTCATATTAATTTTTTTTTTTTTACATTTTTAAATCTAATCTCAAAATCAATATACATTTTCATACTGTACACTATAATGTTGCCTAAAATCATTGTAGCTCAAAATCTTTGGTGTTTAATTTAGTTTTTACAGAAGCCTCTCACCAAAACTGCATTTATTTGATCATCAAATAAAGTACAAAAGTGATATTGTGAAAAATTATTAATAAAAAAAACCTTTTCTATTTTCAAATGTAATGTAATTGAAATGTAATTTATTCCTGTGATGCAAAGCTGAATTTTCAGCATCATTACTCCAGTCTTCAGTGTCACATGATCCTTCAGAAATCATTCTAATATGCTGATTTCATAAAAAAAAATATTATTCTTATCAATGTTGAAAATAGTTGTGCTGCTTAATATTTTTAGTTAAAACCTTGATACATGTTTCAGGACATATACAGTACAAAAAGAAAATGAGAGATGTGTGTATCATTTGCTGTGTATGTTCATGTCTTTTGGCACCGTTACGTTACATTCATAATATATTTGTTAGTGTTTATTCCACAAAAACTGCTGCATACTGATAAGACATGAGAAGTGAAGCAGCAGTTGGGACTCAGAAAGCAAGTATCTCTGACACAGGGCGCCATGGCAACATTAACCGTCTACAGTAAATGCAAATGAGGGAGACACAGAGCTGATCATGAATACATTCCTGCACAGAAACAAGAGCAAACTGCCTTCATTGCAAACTGCTGTTCTTTTGTGTGTTTTAAGAGATTGTAATCATAGTAAGATGAATTTGATTAATAAGGCTTGGATTTAAATGTACTCTATGTCTGGAAAATATCACACTAATATTATAGGACCTGCTGACTGAGTTTCTGTGTTTGTTGCTCATTGTCTTTATACATAGTTATTATTATGATAAATGACTCCTATTAATGATATATATATATATATGCTTTCATTCCTAATTTCTAACCAAAAATCCATATCACTTGTACAGTTTGTCATCTGGCATTAGTTCCCATTAGCTGGCTCATAATATCAAAGCTCAAAATCTCAATAAGAGTCAGTCAGTCAGCTCTGACAGTGAATATAGACTGCATGCGTTACGTATATAGCTCAGTACGGCACACAGAAGCTCACTGTCTTTGGCCTCCTTGTTTCAGACCTCTGCCCGTCAGACAGCGACAGAAAGACAGAGTCCAGACGCCGATGTGTCTCTTTACAAACATGTCAAACCTCCCATTTTCCTCCCACAATGGAAAACCTCCTGTAGACCTGTAGAAGACAAGTTCCCTCGCTGACAGACTGAGCAACGCAATCACGCTCGTGATGGGGCACAGATAGCCAGCGCTAGGGAAATAACCATGAAAGAACACTATTGCACTTATGTAATCCAGTCTAACTCCCTTTAACAAAGTCGCATGCATTTGATGGTAAGACTGATTCCAGATTGAAATAAATAGGGTTTTGCTTAAATTTAAAGTGCCCGAGGCGACATTCCTACAGTATATATGAGCCCCTAATGAGTTTTTTAGGGGTCTCCAGTTGTCATTCCCAGTTGTCCTAGACTTTGAAGTTTAGTCCGCCGAGCTTTTTGTGCATATGAAATTTCTCTTTGCAACGAAATCAATCATGTTCAATTTCATTTTTAAGCTTGAATTGTGAACCCGGTCACACTTTAGATTAGGGTTCAATTCTCACTATTATTAACTACGACTTTTGCCTCAATAAACTCCTAATTACTGCTTATTAATAGTAAGGTAGTGGTTAAGTTTAGGAATTAGTGATGTACAATAAGGAATTGCATAACAAGGCATTAATATGTGCGTTATAAGTACTAATAAACAGCCAATATCAATATGCATGCTAATAAGAAACTAGTTAATGGTAAGACTTGGACCCTAAACTAAAATGTTAGCATAAATCCTAGCAACAGAAAGTAGAAGCTCCCACAGTGATATTAATAGCATTTATATGTTTTTGTGTTTGTAAGCCTTTGTGAAGTGATTTTATTGGGAAATGGTGAATCTGTCTCCATATAAGTGTTTGGCTTGTTGATGTATATGTTGGTTGTGGTTCGAGGAGGTTGTCGCTTGTATGATATGAAGGAGGGATCCAGTCCAGAATTCCTTAGTGACAGCTGGTACAGGATACCTCGTGAAAATAACCCTGAAAAGTACTGAGTCTTACTAAGTTGAGTTTAGAGACATACTGCCCTCCAATGGTTAAACTCTGTGACAAATAAATATAAATTAAAGTATTTACATGTAAATAAATCTTTAAATGGGTCATGCTAAATACATGTATATAGGATCAATTATTTATCTAATCATTTTTAAAGATCTTTTTATGTTTTTGAAAGAAATAGTGTAAATCATATTAATTATCTTTCTTTTGTCAATATGTTTTAAATTATATTAAAGTGTTTTTTTAGTGTGTATGTTGCTGTTTGAGCATGAAAAAGGTCTGCAAAGTTACAAAGCACAAAGTCCACTCCAAAGGGATTTTTATGTCATTAATTATAGTATAATGTAATATCAATTAGCACTGTTTCTGACCTCCTTGAAACACCTCTGTGCGTTTTAAAAAAAATCAAGCATGAAAACCTATTCTAGTAGACCCCAAAAACAAAACAAGCCTGTTAACATATTGTTGAGAGAAATATTTGTGGTGTGCTTGATAGCTGGATATAGTCGACTGACACCATGTACACAGTCTCACAGTAAAAAAATTTGAGTGAGACTTGAGTAACAGGTTTAGTAATAGTAAATATCAGAAAAAGGATGACGGTTGTAAATCCAGTTGAATCTAGTTGAATCCTCCACGTTTGGAATGACAGGTCTGTGATTTTTAGCACGTAAGCTGTTCTATTTCATTGTCTGTATCAGTTAACACATCACGCATGCCATCCTTTAAGTTAATTCCTTCTGGTGGCTGTTGAGGTAAAAACAGATCCTCATAATCACCCCTCCTTCTTTGCTGGGGAAGGGGGGGGGGGGGGGGGGGGGGTTAGACCCCTTTGAGAAGGAGGACCCTCAGTGTGTCACTTACAGTTCATGTTGATGTTGTTGTCCTAGTTTTAGAAAACCTACTACATCTAAGTTGGCTTGTTTTAGATATCTTCATTCGCATTTAACGTGAGCGTGTGATTTAGGCAGTATGGCACAGGTATGAGGGGTCTGTGAACCCCTACGTGACGGAAGCGATCATGTTTAACGGCTACCGTACTATTTCACAGCACCTCAATGACCTGAAGAAGGAGAACTTCAGCCTGAAGCTTCGCATCTACTTCCTGGAGGAGCGTTTCCAGCAGAAATTTGAGGACAGTAGCAGTGAGGATGTCCATCGCAGGGTGAGTGTATCTGGGCTACTCTTAAGGTGTTGACGTAACCAATTAAATTTGACAAGAAAATATTAACCAATTATTAGCCATTAAGGTCCATCATTTGCCTGACTATTGGGAAAAAAAGCATATTTTTAGCACATTTTATGATAATAAGAAAAGGCAGGGGCAAGTCACAGACCACATGTTGATATTTTGTGACAATGCTATGTGAAGTTCTAATTCTATTGTAGTATTTTCATCACAATTTAACAGCAATTGTGCAATTAAGCAATTATGGAATGCAAAAAATTCATGAAACACCAGAAACTGTCACAACAAAATATCAAACCATTGCTCTGGCCAACAAATATTGCATTTAATTAATAGGAAAAAAAGGTATACATTTGAAACACACATGATCTGTCACTGAATCGTTGGAGGTGACAATAAGCTTTCACGCAAGTAAATTCTAGTACTATAGCATTTGTTTTGCTGGCTTGACAACTGCAAAGACCTAAAATAGCCCATAGAACCGCAGACACCAAACCGTCTATTAAGGCAAACAGTGGACAACAACTGCAGCCTGGATATGTGGCTCTATTTAAATAAACAGCATTAATATGGATCGGCAGTCTCCTGCACCTGTCACAAACTGACGATCAGCACTGAAAAAATGGATTATGGGTAGAGTTGACTCACTGACTCTGGTTGGGTTTGGTTTCTAAGAGGGAAGTAAAGGTGACACTTTCTAGCAGCTGTTGTCCATGTACAACTATACCAGTCTGGAACACAGAAAAAGAAGAGTGTATCACTATGTTTAAACATAGTTTTGTTGCATATAAAGTGACATACAGGTCCAAAAGTCTGAGATCACATTGAAAATTTGCGATTAATAAACCAAAACTTCCCTCAAATTGTTATGCTTGTAATTTGTAACACACACAAAAATCTCAGACTTTTGGATCCCACTGTATATTTATGTCAGGTCACATATAGGCCCATTATAAGGTGCATGGCTATAATATTTAGGCGTAAAGTATTAATATTGTAATGAAAACCACACCATTATGGTATACATGGCCCAACAATCTTGATTTGAACGATTTGATTCATTTTGATTAATTAGATGAACATGAATTCATGCACAATTGGACTTAAAATAGCATTGCTTAGCTGTTCTGGTAACTGATACTCACAACTGAAGTGTGTGTGTGTAAAGCCCAAGGATGAAGTATTAGTGCCAAAACCAGACTATTTCTGTGTCTGACCTTTTCAAATGATCCTGATAAAACAAATATTAGTCCCACTGACCCATATAGGCAACGCAAATCATTAAGAACCACTGATATATGACAGCTGCCCCTGAGTGCTTTCATTCATCAGGCACCATTTAACTAGCGAAGCTCTCTGAGGGTTACAACGGGATGTGTGTGTATCATTTCAAAAACATATCGATGCACACACAAGTACTAGCAGGAACTGATCTCTTGCCAGCTACACTGAGTATCTGGTGGTGAGAGTTATAAAAGTCTCTGTTGCTGTGGCCCGGTGCATTGTGGGAAGAGGAAAGTAAAGAGGTCAGGTTTGAGTGCTTGTCAGAGAGAGTGAAAGAGCAGGTGGTTGGCGTCTCTTGTTCTATTTTAGGGTGAGACCGCAGCTGCACGTGCAAGAGAGCTCACGCAGGCTCTGCAGACTCAGCAGAGAAGATCCATGAAATATTTACAACTCTTTTTTTTTGTATTTTTAATTTAGCATAATGCAGATACATTTATTCAGACAAAAATATGTTGGTAGAAGTAAATAGTGTTAGAACCAATATTCTAATGGACGGTTTATTAGAGTGAATAATAATTTAACAGGAATGCAATGTGGTAGAAATGTGACTTTTTCAAAGAATCCCTTTTTTTTCAGAACATTGAGCTGAAGGTTGAGGTGGAAAGTTTGAAACAAGATCTCCAGGAAAGACAGGAACAGCTTGACAAGGCCCTGTAAGTATCAAACAACACAAATATATTCGTTATATATTTGCTATTATATTTGTCCTGAGTTCTAAATCCAGTTACATTTGCACAGTTCAGTTATAAATTAAAGTATAAGTTAACTGACTCCCATACATTTTCATACCTCTCATACTCATACCTGCACTTTGAGAGCTTATACGAACAGAATAATCTATTAGTTAATGCAAACACTGACCATGTGAATGTAACCTTTTAGCTATACACCTATAAGAAAAAAATATAAAATGAAAATGTTTAGCTAAGTGTCATCGTAACTGCTTTCTATATAATGAAGTCTTTATTAAGAGTGCATATAGTGAAGCCAAGCATAATCAGGAGACATAAGTCTGTGTTCTATGAATCTGTCTCCTTCAGTCTGGTGATCCTCTCTCTCACTCATGATGTTGGGCTGCTTCCAACTCCAACTCACCATCAGAATAGCTGCTTCTCATAGGCATGTGCGACTTATCTTGCTATACTGCCAAATGCAAAAGGCCAAAGCCTATCGCCAAGTCCATGTCGAACACTTATCAGGTTTAGAGGACAAGACAGAGGGTCATGATACCCTTTGAAATGTGCACTGCAGCACATGACCCTGTGACTTTATTTTGCTGATGAAAAGGCTATTTGAGCCCCTTTTTAGACACTTGAATGCCACACACACACACACACACACACACACACACACACACAACACACACACACACACACACACACACACACACACACACAAATACTACCTTTCAAAAGGTTGTGTCTCTATAATGCTCACCAAGGCTGCGATTAAAATGTAATTTATTTCTTTGATGGCAAAGCTGAATTTTCAGCATCATTACGCCAGTCTTCAGTGTCACATGATCCTTCAGAAATCATTCAAATATGATGATTTGCTGTTCAAGAAACATTTATTATCACCGTTGAAAAAAAGTTATGCTGCTTAATGTTTTTGTAGAAACATCAGGATTCTTTGATGAACAAAGTAAAAAATAACAATTTGTTTGAATTTTTTAACAATTTAAGTCTTTACTGTCACTTTGGATCAATTTAATGAAAGAAAGTTTAATGAAAGTTTCAATTTCTTAAAAAAGAAATCGTACTGACCCTGAACTTTTGAATTGTACTGTATGCACCTGTCTATAGTGGCAAGGGCTAATTCATTCTCAGTAAAACACACAATGAGCAACTTAGTCCTCACAAAAATGGGGTTAAGTTTGTTGCTTTATGGCAGAAGCTTTGCTTTTTCTTCTACAGTTGGATGGAAGTGTGTCAACATTAATGTTTAAATTTACAGTAGGATTCATTGGCCTTCAGGGGATCACCTATAAATGAGACCCCCTTCCTTCGTGTTATTCTTCAGGTGACATCATTGTTCCATTGAAGGGCCAGTTGCTATGTGTCATTTCCATCACACGCTCTGTTCGGTTCTGATGATGTATTTGCCGGTGACCTGAGTCTGAGTCTTTCCCATCAAGCAAAAAATCCCCTCATAATTTCTCCTCACTTTTTTTCTTCATAGCTTCCCTTAAGCCATCACTCCGACCCTCAGAACTGACATTCGGTTCTCAGAGGACTAAAAAAATCAGAACTGAATAATATCACCTCCCGAGCTAAATGACATGTCTTTAAGCTGTGATTGCTAACATGTTGTAGTGACTGATCAGGACGATCGCTCAGACCGCTCGTTGCAGTTGGCACGACACAGTTAAAAACCCAGAGGTGCCGTTTGCTCCGGATCAAACAATTACAGCTGGGTCAGTGCCGCAGCCATCATCACGTTTAAAAACAGCTCCTCTGCAATGGAGCAACGGGGTCTGGAAAAGCCGTTATGAAGTCCTCGAGAGGCTTCTAGAGCGCTACGCTGAGTGGAAGGCTCTCACAGTCACTCCAGAATACTTAAAATGTCAGAGCAACACCCTTCACATACACAAAGAACTGTTAAAAACATCCCACAGGAGACATGAGCAAAGATTGTTACGACTCACCTTTGTGACTCTCTTCTTTTGCTTTAAAAATCTTTGGGGATTGAAAAATGAAATGAAACACTTTCACTGAGCCTGAAAGGTATGAATGTGCTGAGGGACAAAGATTAAATAAATCAAACATGACCACTAGATTGAGATTTTTTCCCCTAAAGGACAATGATACATTTTCCCAAAATGTGATTTTTTAATAAAAACTAGTTTTGTTTATTTATATATATATATAGTCATTCTCATTTATCATCGGAACAATTACTGATAATAAATGAGAATAATTATTGTCCTAAAGAAATCGAAAAGTTTCTTTCTAGGAAGTAGAATTCCCTCAAAGATTGTAGGTGCGTTCACTAACCAATAAAGTGCAATTTAACTGTGCTGTGCATATATAAATGAAGTAACTTTTATTTCAATGAAAACACTTCCTTTCTTTGTTAATTAGGTTTATTATATATTGTTAGACTCTTATTTTACTATGAGACAAATCCACAATGGCACAGGCAGCTTTCAGATCAAAAGCGTCCTTTTCCCATTTGTATCTATGGATTTGTTTTGACACATTCTTTCCAAATTGTTCACTAAAGCTGTTTTGTTTGTATTGTGTTACTTCACAGAACCACAGCAGAGAGTCTGACCAATCAGAATGAGGTGGAGGTGCAGCGTCGCTGTGAGGAACGCCAGCAGGAGGTCGGACACATGCAAGAGATTCTGGAGACCAAGATCCAGCTTCTGCAGGAGGTGCATATTACATTCCCACACACAAAACTGACACAAAAAAAACACTTTTGCTGCTTTTGGTTACTTACTCTTGTAACTGTGTGTTTTTGAAGCAATGTTTGTATAAGAGACTTTATAAAAATCCTATACTTAACTTGTTTCAGCATGCAGAACCATAACTGTCCATTTTATTTTAATTGCATTGCAGTTGTTTTCGTTTTATTTGATTGCAGTGCGTTTAATTTAACTGCAATTTTTTTACTTTCAGGAGGCACAATTGGCAAGAAGTGAAGCAGAAAAAATGGCTTCATCTGGCTGACTCGGAGACCCGACGCTGTTTGGCCCTAGAAAGGAGGATGATGATGGAAATGCAGGGGGGAAATGAAAGCTTGTCTGCCATGGCACAGCTTGATGAGATGGCTGAGAAGGAGAGGTAAACATTACAGCACTGACCATGAATATAACTGAATATACTGAAGTTAATTCAGGGATTGATTTAAAGAATGTTGATTATCTATTACTCAATCTCTTATGGCTTTTCCTCTCTTCGTTTCACTTAGGTCAATAGCAGAACTGAATGAAACCGTATGCAGGAGAGAGCAAGAAGCATCTGATCTAAGTTCACAGAGGGACGTCCTTACTGCAAAACTAACTGAGCTGGAAGAGCAAGTGCAGAGCCTCAACTTTTCCCTCCAGCAGAAAGAGAAACACACACAGGTATACAATAGGACTAATACACACATAGATTTCATGTGGCCCTGATAATCAGTAGCCTTCTTTAATCTGTGTCACCCCTGCAGCGTGTCACAGACTAATGCTTTTAGGCATATAGCATACACACTCAAACTTACATGCTCACATAATTGTGTTATTTGTGATTGTGCATGTGACATCTGGCTCTAGTGTATTCTTCAGTGTGGTTAAGGCAGCTAACTAGGTCACTTTGGCCTTTGGCCCCTATTCAACCCCAAAAGAGAAAGTGGGTTCGGATATCAGACTGTATTTATAAACACATACACACACAGTCATGCCATATCAAATAGGTCATGGCACATAAAGGAGTGATTCAATACTGCTCCCAGATTAGTATATTTACAGTATAGGTATAAATCACATAAACAGGGAGATTTATATTAACTTCACCTTAGATTCATATGTAAACTGAGACGTATAAAATTGGTATAGCCTGCATGTAGATACACATGTTTAACATTATAACAATGAATCAAATTTACTAGAGTATGCAAATTGTCACAAATGCAAAGGAAATTGTTTAACCCTATAAAGCTTACTGTATCATATTTAATACACAAATTTCTAAGACCTTTAAATTATCAACATGGTCAAAGCTTTGCTTTGTACGCAATCTACTACATGCCTTCTGTCTTTTTTAGCATAATTCTGAATTATTTTTTTGCTATGAAATCTTTTCAGATTTTTATAAAGTAAATGTAAGATTAACTTTTATATTGTTAGTAATATTTCAATATGGACACTTACTTTCCTATAGCAACTTAGGTTCACATATTATCATCCATACATTGTTCTTCAGAAAATTCATGTTTAAATGTATCAAATATGATACATCAGGCTTTTGAGGAATGTTTATTTACACATCTCTCAATCATCATTGTATTTTGTATTTTGATATATAAAAAAAAACTACAGAGATTGATAATAAAAATAAGCATTTATATATCTTATTAACTATTATTATTGGGAGATATAGAGTGATGTGTCATATTTATATGCATTTTAAGTAGTCTGCTATATTGTTATAAAGATCTTATTGATTCACTTTACCAGCTATCAGAATTTCTTCTTACTTTTTGGCCATATGAATAACAGCAACTGCAACAAATTGCATATTTTTGCTCAGTTTGGGCCTTGGAGTCATAAAAGCCTGATGTATAATCAACAAAAACAGGCAAACTCTTTTTTTTTATTATTAAAAATAACATTTCAAATAATCATATGTCAGGCTTTGCAGGGTTAAACAGAAATACAAAATCAAATGTTTATATTAGTCTTTCAAACTGTGTGTCATGGCTTGTTTTGTAAAGAAGTAGGCTACATATTGTTTTCTTTTTTTTTAGACCCTCAGGGAAGAACTGGGTCATGGAAAAAGCAGCACAGAGCAGGAGATGAAAGTAAGACTTTTTCTTTTATTACTTTATAAGTCAATCTATAGGTTTGAATGAACTGTCCAATTTTTAGGAAAATGGCTGTAATTTTACTGAAGAAATAGCATCACCAGAGTGCTGAGAGCGACATCTAGTGTACAGCCATAGCAAGCTGAGACTGCACACGAGCACACACATTTACAACCATTTTAAAAAATCGAACAGCATGTTAGTTGTATTTCACAGCACTTGCCATTTGTCATTCAATCCAAGCTGTTTTTCTGTTGTTGTTGTCTTTTTAAATATATATATATATTATATGTATTTTCATGTATTTTACTTTTAGTGCTGCTATTTGCTTTTGTATATAATTTTTGTCATGTCATAGACAAAAAAAATTTTATCTAACTGAGGGGTTATTCGGTTTCTTGTTTAACCTGGGTTTGCGAGGTGACAAGTGATCACATTTATTTTTAAAATCCTAGCAATTTCTGTCCTACAGTTAAAAAACGTATTTCAACTTCGAAGTGATTTTTCAAAATATAATTTAGGCCTAAAATATACAATCATTTCCATCACACTGTACACACTTTTACTGTCTCACAACAGCTCATTGCCATCACTGTCACTGGTTGACATAAACAATGAGATAATACTACATTTGCCTGATTAGGATAAATAGGTTTTTGATTAAGGCTGTTTTGTGTTTTAGCACTGTTATGGTGTTCTGTCTCCGTTGTCTAAATTCTAGAGACATTTGAATGAAAAATTCACACAGGGACACCACAAACTCCCAGTATGTGCAAATATGCCATAAAACATGACATCATTCAGTTATTTCTTGCTAGAATCAATAGTAATTTATAAGAGATTGATCCATCTATCCATTACAAGGTTGGTGTGTGATTGTTGATAGCAATTCTGGATGTTTAAATCATTGTAAAATCAACAAATTACATTCTTCACTGCTGTCATTTACAAGCAGTGCTAATGCAGTAATTAATTGACCCATTACAACTGCACATTTATTCATATTAATAAATACAATCATTCACACAAATTCAGGATTGTAACAAGGAATATTTAGATCCGTGGTGTAGATAAATACTATAAAACCAGGGCATATGATGAAAATCAAAATCACTTTCCCAGTCGCACTTCCTTTCGAAAATGGAAATTAGTATGTAAAGTAGTGTCAGCGTTTTCTTGGCTAGTTCCCTTTGTTCGGCCGGTAGCACTGCAAATGCCGAGGGGTGATCAGATAATTTACAAAAACACCGTTGACAAGCAATGAACAAATAAACGACACTTTGGATAGTAGCTGTAATGTAATTGCGTATTCGGAAGTCAACAGCCGTTGCTACGTTTTAAATAAGCATATATTGTAGAAAAGCATAATTGCGACACCCCTCTTTTTGTCCAGAAAATGGTACGCGCCATTTTCCCTGCCTCACTTTTGCCACATCGTTTGCTGCTTCACTGCCTGTACATTCATTGAAACCCGGTTATACACAGAATATTGGCAAATATGGGGATAGAATATGATATTGTTTTCGTTTACAAATCGTGTAATGATGGTTACATGAAAATATCTCGTGTTTTAAACCGGAGTCGGGCGGTGGGATTTAAATGATGTCCTGTCATGTCGGCGTCTTCACAGAAGAGCGAATGAAACATTATCTGGACCGCGCGAGTGAAGGACAAAACACCCATCTTTATTTCCATTGAAGAGGACAAGCATCTGGACATTGAAATCAAAATCGAGATTTATTTCAAGCGATATATGTATTTAAAGATCTCAAGGACATAAATAAGGACATAAAATACTAAAACTTTAAGATATAGTGGATTGACTGGGATACATGAAAGTTGTCATCTAATCTATGATAAACAACCTGACGTAAAATTATGATAGTTTCCAATTAATATACATATATATTTAAAATCCTTTATTTAATTTTAAATTTGATGGGAACTGAAGAAGAAAAGAAATTTAAGATCTTTATATGTCATGACATCTTCACTTTCGCTCTAGTATAGTCTTGGCATAAACACATCTAGATTATTATTCAATTGAAGATTTATGATGTTGGACTCAAAGATGAAGGACTTGTGTCGCATCTGTGCAAGGGAGCTGTGTGGTAACCAACGCCGATGGATCTTCCACCCAACTGCCAAGCTGAGTCTGCAGGTGCTGCTGTCCTATGCGTTGGGCAAGGAGATGACCCGAGATGGCCGGGGAGAAATTCGCCTGTAGCAAGTGTACCTTCATGCTGGACCGAATGTATCGCTTCGACACTGTGATCGCCAGGGTGGAGGCGTTGTCAGTCGAACGGATGCAGAAGCTCTTGTTGGAGAAAGACAGGCTCAGACAGTGCATGGCGGACTGTACCGCAAAAACAATGCTGATGATTTTGGAGTGGATGATGGTGCTTCAGACTCTCCAGTAGTGGACTTCTCCAAGTTGACTGAAGTTGAATACAGTGCTCTACTGCAGGAAGATCTGACATACTCTGTCTATGAGTCATGGGCTGAGCAAGGTGCTCAAGAGCAGTTTCAAGAGCACCAATGCCCTCACTATCAGTGCCACGCGGCAGCGGATGCCAGTCCATGTCCCCGACCCAGGAAGTGCAAAGGTTGCGCTGCGCTGCGAGTGGCAGATTCAGATTATGAGGCTGTCTGCAAGGTTCCCAGGAAAGTGGGTCGGAGCACTTCCTGTGGACCCTCCACACGCTACTCTGGTAGTGTTCAGGACAACGCTGAGGAGAACGTCCCATCTGCACCTCCACCAGAACCCGAACCGGTCGAGAACAACCAAACTCGCTGCCCCAGTGATCAAGAGCCCTTCTGCATAAGTCCTGGCTCCTCTGTGGAGTCTTTGGACACTGCTGTAGATCTCACCCTAGAGTCTCATTCCAAAGTCCATCCTAACACCATGCAGGGAGAGTCTGAAGAGGAACATCTACTTTCAGGAGGCCAGAGTCCAGGCCTGGTTCTGTGTGTGGACTTGATATTGCCCTCAGCCTGCTTAAAAGCTTTGAATATCACCCTCTCCAGAGTCACAGAGGTAGTCGGATTCCTGTGCTCCTCAAACCTAACGCTACACCTATGGAGAGTCCTTACCCTCTGCTCCAGGTGACTCCCTCTGGGATGGAGTGCCCCCTTTCCCCCCATCTTCCTGATGCTCCTTCTAGCATCCAGCAGGAGCTTCAGCTTGAGTTTGCAGAAATGGAAGACCTGTGGTTGGATGATTACATTCAGTGCAAGCCATCAGGGCTTGAGAAGGTACATAAGAAGAACTACGGTTTCTCCGAAAAAAAAAAAAATCTGAATGAAGAAAAGGAGGAAATAATGAGGGTTGAGAAAGAATCTTCTTTTGACTGTCCGTTTGTACAAAGTAGGCCTATATTAAGAAAGAGGAAAGATGATTTTATAGGATACAAACTAGATGAGTTGATCAAGGACTCCCTCAGGCTTTTAGTCCCCAGAGCTCTCCAGCTCTCTGATTGCTTTTGATTACTAGGTTACCCATCATCTTCTTAGCAACTCTTTCATAGTAACTGTTGTTGTGAGCAACAGGCCAATTTTAAAAGGATCATTATATTCTTGCTCTTCTAATGAATGCATATTGGCTGTGTAATGTCCGTTTTGTTTTTCTTTTTAAAGAAATCAGTACTTTTATTCAGCAAGAATGTATTAAATTGATCAAGAGTTACAGTAAAGACATTTATGTTACAATCTTGAAATTTTTTTCCAAGGTTTCTATAAAAATATTTGACGGCACAGCTGTTTTCAGCATTGATTATAAGACATTTTTTTTTAGCATCAAATCGGCATATTAGAATGAGGATCATGTGACACTGAAGATATGAGTATGATGCTGAAAATACAGCTTTGCATCACAGGAATAAATTACATTTTAAAATATATTAAAATAGAACAAAATTATTTTAAATTGTAAAACTATTCAATTTTCACAATTTTTATCAAATAAATACTTGGCGAAGCCTCAAAAATATTAAGAAATCTTACTGACCTAAACTTTTGAACGGTCGAGTATAAAAACAGCATTAAAGGAATAATTCACTTCGAAATGAAAATGCTGTCATCATTTACTCACCCTCAAGTTGTTTCAAACCTGTTTGAATTTCTTTTTCCGCTGAAAACAAAGGAAGATATTTTGAAGAATGTCGGTAACCAGACAGCTGATGTACCCCATTAAAAGTCAATGGGACTCATCAACTGTTTGGTTGCTGACATTCTTCAAAATATATCCTTTGTTTTCAGCAGAAAAAGAAATTCATACAGGTTTGAAACAACTTGAGGGTGAGTAAATGATGACAGAATTTTTATTTTGAAGTGAACTAATCCTTTAAGTATATATGATCTTTTTGGCAGTATCATTTTATCTAATGTTTAATCTAACCTATCAAAAGGTAAGCCCTGATAGGTGACGGATAAAGCAACAGGCAGTGTGAGTAATCTGATCTTTCGTGTTCACAGCCTGCACTATTGTACTAGGCACAGCCAGTTGTAATCACTGTATGTTACTGTAGACAGGGCTGGATCGGAAACATTATCCTCCAGTTAATGGTGCTACATCTATTGTGCTAGACTAGCTTTTATTTTTGTTAATATATTTATTATAGAGACTCATTTATATTTTTTATTATAAGATGATATGATAGATGATGAAGAAATTATGTTTAGTGAAAATTAAAAACAAGGAAGTGGGCGGCATGCCGCCATGGAAAAATAGGACATCCTGAGGAAGTTGTTGAGTGAGGCTATGGTCATAACTGTTTGTTCTGCACCGCGCCTGTCCTCTCACTCACATCAATACAGTTTTCAAGCATATATGCTCATTTTGTAATTATAATTTATATTATGCAAGGTGTTTATTGAAAGTAAAGACATTAAACAGTATTTTTTACCTTCCATAACGTGAATAATCAGTTTGATTTGGATTCCCTAGCCAGTTGAGCGTGGTTACATCAGCAGAAAAGAAAACTTTTCTGTCTCAGAATCAAGTTACGATAATCCTGTCGCTTAAAGTATTTGTTTGTGTGATGTGTGTGTGTTTCAGAGGTTGATTGAGGAGCAGCAGTGTCAGCTGGCAGAGTATGAGAACGCAGCGGGTCAGTGTGTGAGTGAGTTGCAGAAGGCCCAACAGCAGGTCCAATCTCTCCAGACCAAGATCAGAGAAAGCGAAACCAGCAATAAGGTATTGACATCGAATGTAAAAGCTGTTTCATCAAGCAGTTCATATTGTGTACTGTTGTTTGCTATGTTTGTTGCTATGGCATTGTTATGTCTCAACGGGCATGCGATTCATTAAATCATTATTGCACTGAGCTCTTTTGTTTGTCTGCACAGAAGTTACAGCAGAGGCTCGGGGACATGGAAAGTGAACTACGTTCTGTCAGAGAAGCAGTGTGTGGTCAAGAGAGAACAATACAGACCTTGAGTGACTCGCTCAACACTAAAGACTGTGAGGTATGTCTGCCCCTCAAGCACAAAGCGGTGACTGGAATATCAGGCATTCCTCACAGGCTTGAGACACACTGTTTTGGATTTTTAGATAATGGAAAAATTTGTTTACTAGATTACTGATCTCCATCGGCTCACTGAAGAGCAGAATGAGCTTCTGCACTCTCTGAAACAACAGAACAACCATTTCCAGCTCCAGCAGCAGCAGGTGGGTATCCTCCTTCAGTAAAGCTCACAGATCACACTCCTCAAAGCCTCATGTTTTACACTTTCTCATTGTCGACAACAATGACTCCGATGACTCCGATAAACCCATTTTGATGACTATATCTGGTTCTCTGTCCCACCCTCCTGACTTCTCATTGGTGCAGGTGTCTGGAGTGGCTCCTAGCCGTCTGCAAGCGGATCTGTTGGACCTGCAGGGCTCTCTGTTCTCAGCCCAGCTTGAGCTGCAGGGCCTTCAAAGAGCACAGCAGCAGGGCCAGAGGCGAGAAGATGACCTGTCCCGAGGAAACCAGCGCCTCCAGGCTGACCTGCAGGGAGCTCTGCAGCACCACCAGGAGGCAGAAACACACAGCCACGATCTACTGGCTGCTCTAGAGAGGGCTCGCATTGAGGTACAGCAAATGGAGGAGAAATGGAGAGATGAAGGGAGACAGCGTGAGAAAGAGGTCGAGGAAAGAGAGAAGACCATCCGAGAACTAAAGACCTCACTAGAGCACAAAGAACAACTGTTACTAGTAAGCAATACAAAGAACATTTTGATTATTTGTTCTAGTATTAGTTCTGATAGACTTAATGTAAGGATGTAAATCTATGATGCTCTTGATCAGGACTACAGTAAGATGGTGGATGGTCAGAAAGAGCCTGCCGGAAATAAAGACAACCTCATCTTCAAGCTCAAACAACGCATTCAGGAAAGAGACAGAGCTTTGGAGGTACATAACACACACATTTACAAAACATACAGTATTATTGTTATTATTAATCTTAATAAAATCATTTTGAAATATTCTAAATTCTAAATAATTGTATTTATTTTTAAATTATGAATTAATCCATATTTATTTGTTGTCTTTCTTTTTATTTAAATTTCTTAATTTGTCTTAATGTTCTTGAATTATTTTAAGACACAAATGGCCTAATATACACTAGTACTAAGTTTAGCTCAGTAAAATCTTTTGTTTCATTTGATCAAAAACTGTAAAACAGTAATATTGTGAAATATTATTACAGGTTAAAATAACTGCCGATTTCAATACGTTTTAAAATGATAATTTATTCCTGTGATGGCAAGGCTGAATTTTCAGCAGCTATTACACCTGTCTTCAGTGTCACATTTCTTATTATCAATGTTGAAAACAGATGTTCTGCTTAATATTTTTGTGGAAACTGATTTTTTTTCAGGATATTTCAGGATATAAGTTCAAAAGAACAGCATTTATTTAAAATAAAAATCATAATAAATGCGTCCTTGCTGAATAAAAATATGAAATCTTTATTTTTCTTTTCTTAAAATTACTATTGTGTATGAAATGATATCAAACTTCCCCTTGCCTTTCTCAGCAAGCAGTAGACGAGAAGTTCACATGCATGGAGCAGAAAGAAGACGAGGTGCGTAAACTGCAACTGCTACTGAGAGAGAAAGAGAGAGACCTGGAGAAACTTCGATGTGTGCTTTCCAACAACGAGGAAACCATCACGGTATTGTTGGCGCACGCGCATCCTGCTTACAATTGTGAATACCAGCATTACAGTTCGTTCAAAACTATTTTCTCTGTGCTCATCATTACAGAGTCTGGAGTTGTTGCTGCGGGGCAAAGGTTTAGAGCTGGAGCAGGTGTGTGAGGCCTGGCGCAATGCTCAGGGTGTTCAGCGTGAGAGAGAGGAGTCACACATGCGTAGCCTTAGAGAAAGAGACACTTTAATAAACCAGCTGCAGACGTCACTGCACACACGCACCAAAGAGACGGAGGTGAACACATGCTTCAGATATATTGCATATCTGTGTACTTTTCAACTTGCTTTATTTCAATCCAACATGCATCTCTATGCAGGATATGACTGCGGTTCTGCTCAGTAAGGTGTCGTTCGGGTCCAGTGAGGTGGCTGAGGAGCTCAAGTCTCGGCTGCAGCTGAAAGAGCGCCTGTTCCAGGAGCTTCTGTCGGACCGCACCAGACAGACTCAAGAGCATCACTCACAGGTCCAAAACCTTCTGAACACCATCAACTCCAGAGAGCAGTACATAAAGGTGACACTCTATCACTGATATCTAAACTACAGGCATCTCCTGAGCTTTAAATAGCTTTTTAACCTGACACTCAATCTCCCAGGATTCTGCAGGGCGTGTGGGTGAGCTAATGGCTGAACAGACCGCTCGATTGCAGGAGCTACGCAGGCAGCTCGGGTCTTCGAAACCTCAGTTAACCGAAGTCGACACACAGGCGCTTCAGGATGAGCTCCAGTTGACTCTGCGCAGAGAAAGAGAGGCCCAGAACCAGCTTACCGCCCTGCGCTCCACCCTGGCGTCCCACCAAGACCGGCTCCAAGCCCAGGTCTCGGATCTAGAGGCCTTAAGCAGGACTGTGAGCATCAAAGAGGAAATCATCAAGGTTTGTGTTTAGGCTCTGTGTTTCAAATTTGATCTTTTAGTAGATGTGTATATTTATCACGTTTGTTTTTCAGGACCTGCAGATCCAGTTAGTGGAGCCATCAGGTTTACCACTGGTAGAGCAACTGACCCAAGAGCTGCAGGTGCTGAGAGAGAAGGTGGAACATCACGATGCCACCTGCATTAATCACAAGGTAAGTCAAGAGCGTCAACACAAATAACTGAGCTTTAAAGGAGTAGTTCACTTTTAAAAAAACTTTTGCTGATAATTTACTCACCCCCATGTCATCCAAGATGTCCACGTCTTTCTTTCTTCAGTCGAAAAGAAATTAAGGTTTTTGCTGAAAACATTCCAGGATTTTCTCCATATAATGGACTTCATTGGGAGCCAAACGGTTCAAGGTCCAAAAGACAGTTTCAGTGCAGCTTCAAAGGGCTTTAAACGACTCCAGACGATGAATAAGGGTCTTATCTAGGACCCTTCGAGTCATGACTCGAAAAAAGATTTGTTAATTTTGATGAACGAGTTCGAACAGGAGAGTCACGAACGCTCATCACAGAACAGAGCAAGGCGAGCATTTGTGCTTAAACTTAAACTTTGTTATTTATTTTTGAAATGAGCGATGGCTTCGCTAGATAAGACCCTTATTCATCGTCTGATATCGTTTAAAGCCCTTTGAAGCTGCACTGAAACTGTCTTTTGGACCTTGAACCGTTTGGCTCCCAATGAAGTCCATTATATGGAGAAAATCCTGGAATGTTTTCATCAAAAACCTCAATTTCTTTTCGACTGAAGAAAGAAAGACGTGGACATCTTGGATGACATAGGGGTGAGTAAATTATCAGCAAAAGTTTTTTTTTTAAAGTGAACTACTCCTTTAACAAAACTGACTGAATCAGCACATGTCTACTGTACAATTTCAGATTTTCATATATGTACTGTATGATTATTATTTTTTAAGCAGGCTGTTTTGGATCCACTGGTGCCCATGGAAACAGGAAATGCTGATTTTGGAGGTGGGGACAGGCTGCAGTTTGGTCTGTAATGTGGGTTCTCCTGGGCTGCAGAGGACAAATGATGCTTTGTGCATTTCAATCATGTTCATTATTACTAGATAAGCATGTTCTGAGATTAACAAATGTTTGAAATTATTAATAACTAAAGACTGAATTGTGGATTTTTAGTCATTCGAAGCCACTAGAGCCTCATAGATACTATTGTAATGGATTCTAACAAAATGTTTACTTATGTTTCCTCTTATCTGTGTGCATGTGGTTTTGGAACATTTTATTTAGTTTTTAACAATGCAATCATTTGTATTTGAGCTCATTTTGTTTATTTGTATTGAGATATTCCATGTAGTTAGCTATACCTTATTAATTTAAAGAGAAAAACAAAAAGCGTAATATATTAATTTGAGGACTACAAAAAAGTTTGCATTATATTATTTTACTGTCACTGTGTTCACTGTAGAAACCTGTAACAAAATGGACTCTAGAAGGACAGTTTCACTGTATTTAAGTGCTGCTGTGTTCATTTAGAATAATGATTTATTGAATAGGTCAAGAGCATAAGCTTAATATAATATAACAAGTGTGTCTCTGCATGCAAAATAACAAGAACTGATGTTTGTAGCATGTCATATACAGATTGTTTGCACTTAGTATTGAGCTGAATACATAATGTCACTGCCTAACTGATGCCTTTATGGACATTTGCTTGATGTGTGTTGTGCTTTCATATTTAGTTTTCATATTTTTTGTATGTACCATGATCGTTTTGACTCTCAGTAAATTATTTGATGAAATATACTCAAAAGGAAAAAATACTGGGTGTTATGGTGAAAACCTGTTCATTCTTTTTATACTGGGACATATATCGGTCCTTCGGGCTGATCCTTTCTCTTCCATATCTTTCTCTTCTTTTTCTATTCTTTCATTTCCCAAAGTCACAAGCACAGTCAATGCCCAAGTTTAAATACGGCACAGTAAACCTAACCAAACACGTTCTCTTTTGTGTGTTTATAACTGATCCATGCAGTATATGCAGCTAAAATATTTGACAAAAAGTCCTAGAGATATAGTTTTCGGATATTACACAACATACAAAGCTGAGCTCCTGTGTCGAACACAGTCCAGAATAACAATCCCGTCAATCACTCATTCTCAAAACTTATCAGTAGCTGATTTATATCAATATATATTTATATCTGTAATGAAATTATGATAATGTCACATTTAGTCTAGTCATTAGTAAACGAATGCAATACACACCAGCTCTTAACTCCACTTCGAGCATTCCTAAATGTGAAGAGCATATAGCAGCTTCCTTTTATAATTGTAAAGCTTCCTCAAATTGTAGTATTCAATAATTCTAGAATCTAGTTGGCTATAAACAGCTAAACCTCAGAGTCCAGTTTCCCTGTAGTTACAATACAAGATGCTTATAGATTTAGCATTCCATTAGACATATAAGTCATAAAGTTTACACTTTATTTTCTAATCCTTTTTTTTTAAGTTATATGAGCTGCAGAAAATATTAATATACCACTAAATTTACAATACAGCACTCAAAACAGACATTTTCAATATTCTGTGAACTTGTGCAAAACATTAACTTGAACGAAACCAAAACTGGGCAGTGCTGCCGCTCAGGAAATGAGTATTTTTATCTATTTGCTCCTGTTTTTCCTGTCTTTCTGCTTGTTTTTTGTGTGCATACTGGCCTGGGGAATCTGTTAGTCACTGAGAGTCTAAATGATCCTGGATATGCTCGGTTTTATGGAGGGATAGTTTGTGAATACGTCGCTGATGAAAGGTTACTCAGAGAAGCCCACTGTCAGTAATACGAGCCTCATTAGAGTTTTATGTTCACTAGTCTCCATAGTGACGCATGCAACAGTCCGTGTACAGTGTCTATGTATGTGTGTGAATGCGTTTGGGTGTATTTCTGTACTAACAATGCAACACTTTTCCCTCTAGGTTTCACATCAGATGATGGAGAGGAGGAGGATGAAGACTGCAATAGTGAGTTTGCTGACAGTGCCGAAGACGAGGAACGCTCTAAACTGACTGCTCAGTCTCTGCTCAGCATACAGGTATGTCAACATGCTGAATGCTTTATAGTACTGTATGTACAGTAGTCAACATTTGAAGTGGATCAAAACCTTTCATCAAAGTTATACATGAATTTTAAACAATACCTGTTCTTGTCTTAGGACAACTTTGGTGAACTTTTTTGATCCAGTTCAAATGTTGACTACTGTGGCGGCAGTGGGGCGGCAGTGGGGCGGCAGTGGCTCAGTGGTTCATGTAGGTTGTCTACAAACCGAAAGGTTGGTGGTTCAATCCCCGGTTCCACCTGACCAAGTGTCGAGGTGTCCGTGAGCAAGATACCTAACCCCAGCTGCTCCCGACGAGCTGGATGGCGCCTTGCATGGCTGCCGTCGCCCGTCGGTGTATGAATGAGAGAGTGAATGGGTGAATGTGAGGCAAATTGTAAAGCGCTTTGGTGGCCATTGGGTCTGTGAAAGCGCTATATAAATGCAGTCCATTTACCATTACTGTATTTTGGTCATAGTCATATACATTTTTTTTATATAGGCCTATGTCTGAAGATATAATATATAAAGCAAATCTGGAACATATTTTGCATTTACACTGAACGTCAAATATTTAAATTTAGCTTACTATACTATAGTAAGCTGTAGCATACAAAAATATGAAATTCTACAACCATGCTGACTTATACTATACAATCGAATTGCAAGGCACATTTATTTACATTGTACATTTCATACACAATGGTAATTCAAAGTGCTTTATGTTATAAAGGGAGAGGGAAAAAATTAAATATCAATATAATTTTTTTAAAGGAAAAAAAATAAAACATGTATGCAAAATAAATCAACAACTACATAAGATAAATAAATGTATTATGTATTATATACAATAGTAGTATAATTAATCATAGTAAAAATCTGGTAGTAATACAAATCTGCAGTAAAATCAATAATATTAGCTTTTAATTTTATATTTGCCATTTTCATTTTAATTTTAGTTTCATTTTTAGGTATTTTGTTATGTGCTTTTGTAATTTTTACTAGGTTTATATATATATATATATGTATAAATAAATAAATGTAATAACCTTAAAATCACAATTAATTATTGAAATAAAACTAATTGAATACTTTATTATATATAAAATTACTTTATTATTATAATATAAATATTACTATTATTATTATATATATATAATATATATATATATATTTATTTCAGCTTTATTTCAGTTAACAAAAAGAAAGTTTTCAGTTTTTTTTGTACATTTAGTTTTGGTTAACGATAACAACACTGTACTATATATTACACAATAACTATACTAAACTACAGACTATAAGACATCTGCCCGACAGTCATAGTTTATTTTGAAGTATAGCACAGGTCTCCTAATCATTTTCCTAACCATAGTCTTTCTCCTTTCACAGAGCTGTGATCAGCATACAGGTCTTAAAGGCTGCCAGGATGCAGTAGCTGAAGGTCCGGGCCTGACCGAGGTCAAGCTACTGGTGGAGCAGAAGAGGGCAGTAGAGAGAGAACTGATGGAGCTCAAGTCCCAGCTGGAAAAGGCTGGCTTCTCCTCTCTCTCTCAGATGAGGTACAGCTATCAATAAAACAAACAAACTTACAAAGGCTATTTTGCAGTGAAAAAGTGTCAAATTCTGTTAATGCGTGTGCTCCTGAAACAGGAAAGCTTTCTTTACTCTATGCTCTGAAAATGAGGAGCTCAAGAGTACGGTGACAGGAACAAAACCTCAGAATGATGGACTGAAGAACACATCAGATAGGTCCGATGGACAACTGGTAGAAGCATTTGGTACAGAGGTGAGTTTGACTTTACATGCGAGGGTAAATATTGTCCATAGGTTTTTACTGCAAACTTTCGTGCATATTTGTGTTTCAGCCAAATGAAAAGGATTCGGTGTGTCTGAAGTCTGACCTTGAGCAAGTCCAGCAGGAGAGCAGAGAGCTTCAGGAGAGACTCATGGTGTCAGAGGCCACAGTTCAAGCTCAAGCCGAACAACTCAAAGATTACAGAGAACTGCTCAGTGAGTGACATCATCAATGAAACTGCTGGCAGAAATGATTGTTAATGAAGGGTTTTTTACGCATATTGCCTAAGATAGTCAGAATGCCATTTGCCGAACCCACTCATAATGAATCGTAAAAATGCAATGAATAATGAACATAATGGAATAAACAAAATTGTATTACAATAGTGTACTCAATTATAACTATGTTTAGTTATTTCAGGAGATCATTTCTTGTTTTAAACAAGGACCCTAAAAAGTTTTCAAATTGTTTTTGTTAAATGGTGATATGTTTAAATGAATATATAAAAGGATTGAATATTTGGTTTAATTTTACACAAAATGTTTTTGTGGGCTAAAATTAGATGCAATTTAAAGTGCTTGAGTAAAATGACATAAATCTGACATCATGAAATACTATAATAATTTAAAGGGCATTTTTGTCTATATTATTACAGTATGAATATTAACACTTACTAACAAATATAAATAGAAAGCTTTATCTGGTCATTCGTTTAGCTGAAACATCAGTACAGCAGGACAATAAGCAGGTCCAGGTGGACATCCAGGATCTGGGTTATGAAACATGTGGCCGCAGTGAGAATGAGGCAGAGAGAGAAGACACCAGCAGCCCAGGTAATCTCATTTGGTGTTACCACTAGGGGGCATTCATTTCTTAAAGTTATAGTAATTTTTTTTGTTGCATAGTACATACTTATCTTTGTTGCATTCATTTCCTGTTATCACTGTAAAGCTGCTTTGAAACAATCTGTATTGTAAAAAGTGCTATATAAATAAAGGTGACTTGAATTTTTACTTTCTGAACACAATATCAAAATATACTTCTTGTTCTGCTGCAGAGTTTGATGATCTGGAGCTGTGCACATCTCTCTCCTATCGTGATGGCGGCTCTCAGTGGTGGGGTGGTCCCAGCTCACTGAACTCTGGGAAGACTGAACATGACGTGGCGTACCTGCAGCAGCTGGTAGAGGACATGCGCGGTCAGCTGTCCCGATCTCAGGCTCAGATCCGTAGCTTGCAGGCCCAAACGCGTGATCAAACTCCAGTCAGCACTCTTCGTAAGGTCAACTGGGGCTTGGATAACTCTGAGGCACAGAGTACAGCTGAGGAGGACGAGGGCTGGCAATCGTCTGACGGCTTCGGTTCTCTCCCACGCCAGCCCAAGCAAGACCGAGAGCTGCAGGAGCTCGTCTCCCGTGTGACATCACTAGAGGAGCAGCTCAGGAAGGGCAAAGGTCAAGCAGAAGATGGCAAGGCTGTAAACTGGCCGGGGTGAGTTCATTTATGTAATACTCTACACAAAATTTTGAAATTTTACAAGTTTACATATATATTTAATGTATGTATGCCTAAGATGGGCACATGTCTTGCTAATAAATGTAACATTAATTGCAATTAATCACTTTTAATTAGCGATTATACAATTTAAAACAATATTACATTTAATTTATATTGCCTTTTTATTGTTTGTGTTTATTTCTATGTGTGTGTGTGTGTGTGTGCATATATATATATATATATATATATATATATATATATGTGTGTGTGTGTGTGTGTGTGTATATACAGTATATAGTTTTAAATATTAAATGTAATATATTAAAAGAGTATAATAATACATATTTAAATATTTTATATATTAAAAGTGATTAATTGTAATTAATCTTAAATTTATGTGTATTTATATTAAATACTTATGTAATCTTGTAACATTTCAAACAATATATATTACATATTATATTACTGAATACTATATACTGTGTGTGTGTGTGTGTGTGTGTGTGTGTGTGTGTGTGTGTGTGTGTGTGTGTGTGTGTGTGTAGTAGTAAAAATGGCATTATAGCATTCAAACAATTGTACATTTCAAGTTTTAAAATATGCCAAGTTCAAGATTACAATTACATTAAATATAAATACACATATGATTAATCACAATTAATCACTTAATTAGTGATTAATTATTTAATATTTTTTAAAATATGACATAATATATTACATTTTAGAAATGTGTATGTAATCTAATATAATATTTTATTGCGATTAATATATTGCGATTAATTGAATAATCAGTTTATTTTATAGTTTATTTGATCAAAATTTGTATCAATTGATAGCACTAAAATGTCACACAATGTATTCTCACTCTAAGTAATAATGATGCATAATTGCTACTCGCACCATTCTCCCTGCAGTAAGTTTGACACGCTGATCCAAGCGCAGGCCCGTGAGCTGTCTCATCTGCGTCAGAGGATGCGGGAGGGCCGTGGTGTGTGCCATATTCTGACTCAGCACCTGGGAGACACCACCAAGGCCTTCGAAGAGCTGCTGCGCTCCAATGACATCGATTACTACATGGGACAGAGCTTCAGAGACCAGCTCTCTCAGAGCATCTCCCTCGCCCAGAGAGTCAGCACCAAGATCAGCGGCCGTGAGTGATACATGCATACTTACCCATATACATCTGACTCTATCTCTAAATGTCTTTCTGTAACAAAAGCATTTAATTCCTTTATCACTACAGGAGATCACTCTGAAGTCCCAGATGATAAATCAGGACATGAGCTGCTAGCAATACGGTGAGTCAACTGAACGTATAATTGATCACACCTTGTCATTATACCACTTCAGAACTGAATTAGGTTTCCCTTTGCTGTCAGTACACCAAATCAGCCAGAACATGTGATGAGCACAGCACATGGGCCATATTGATTTGTGGAGATTTGTTTCATATTGGCTGACTGTACTGACACAAATTTCCGTTTAACTCCCAATAAAGAGCCTTTGAGGACTGTCTTTGCTCCGAATTTTTCCTCAGTAAAGTCTAATTGCTTGCAGTGCATTAAAAGTATGTTTTGTGTGTTCATAAAGCAGAGCGCAGCTTGCTATGTAATGATTCATTTTGGCAGTGTATGCATTTGGTGGAATAACCACAGAGCATTTTGGCGTCCTATTGACTTGGACACCAGCTGTGATGAGTTTTCACCCAGTAAGCATCATGGAAAGTTCGGTCTGTGCTGAATGAATCAATGTGAGAGATTATTTCAGTAATGAGACATGGTCATGTCTCGGTCCATATAAATACAAAGCACAAAAAAAAAAAGTTAATCCAGTTATACTGGATGAATGAATGAGCATTTGGGGTTAAGGAAGCGCAGTTTGTAAAAGGTTTGCAAAAACAGAAAACATTTATGGGAATGCACTTCCCATAAATTAACATTTTAATTGGGTTTAAAATGTAAAGCTTGTATTTTGATCACAACACAAGTTATTCAGAAAAAAAGTTAAATTTTTCTGATTATGCATTACCAACATGATTGCATGCTAAAGTTTTACAGTCAAGTTCGTCAAATATTGTTATAGTCAGAATGGAACTTTTTTTTGTTGTTGCCAGTTTTACATTTAAATCTGTTGACATGTGACCTTCAGTATTGAGAGGTTGTTTTTTTGTTATTTCTTTTTTGTTTCCGTTTCTTTTTTCTTTCATAATCTCTTCCCTTACACCTCCATCTGTAACTCACTTACTTCATTCTACTCTTTCACGGGCACTGAAGTGGACTTATTTGACTTTGCCCGCAGGCCAGTTAAGCAATGCTGTACACTAATGCTAATGTGAACTGTCAGAAGCTGGATACATAATGTCACCGCTAGTTCTAGGGCATCTCTGAAATGTTTAGAACTCATGGGACATTTGAACAGAATTCATGCCCTCATTCCCCTACAGGAAATGACCCTTATTTTTCTTTCCCTTACACCATCATGCATTGTTTTGAGCTGGTGCGCGTGCATGATCTGGGAAGATCTGCACTGTCTGCCTGTGAACAGAGTCATCTGTGTTTGTATATTGAACGCAATGGCGGAGTAATGGATTTCTTAAGCATTTTTTTATATATATATTTTAAAATATAAATATTTTTGAAGTTTCTGATGGAACATCTAGACAAATTGACCTGATTAGGAGAATGACCTGGGTGTTGCTCTCATCTCTGGTCGATTGTCGATCTGGTAGTGGCATGTCACCTCTTCGTCCCTTATTTCCTTCGTAGCTCTGTCATAATGGAAGCTCACAGCCAGAAAAGGATGATACCCAGTGTAATCTCCTTCTGGAAATGTCTCTGTTTGGCTCTAATACTGCAGCCTTTAATGAGGGGAAAGAGAGAGAAAGGGAGCGCAGATGGCCAACCAGATGCACGGCTGGACTTAACCCTATTTTGTTGCCAGTCGGTTCATTTAGCTGGAGCTTGTAATTGAGCGAAAACGGAGGGGATTTTGCATCGGCTTGATGTCCTAAGTGTTTTATGTGTGTTTTCCGTGTCCTCTCGAGAACATTTGCCCTGGGACAGAGCTGTCACATGGTTGGTAGCTATGCTGTGACCACCCGTCTCTGGATTGGGTGTTGACTTCAGCGCTAATCAGGTTAAGTTATTAAAACCTCATGAGTGAAATAGGTCAGAGGCAGCTAAAGCTGACAGAGAAAGAGAGCGAGAAAGATGAGAAGACGGTGGAAGGAGACGACCACATGCGAGGCTGTATGAAAGAAGAGTGTGACTGAATGCCACAAGAGGAGGGACGACAATATCGTCGTATTTCATTTGTCGTATGTATGCCTTCATTTGGATGGTTACGGATACGCGAAACCATACAGAAATAAGAAGGAACTTTTAGCAAAAGCAATGCTGTGATGATTTACAAGAGACGTCTTTTTTAGGTTTCCTAATTTTATAAGCATTTAATATTCTGGATAGGCTTTATGTTTGTTTATTGGAACACAGATGTGTCTCTTTTGACTGAAGCACCCTGTTTATGCACAGAGGAACACTTCAGCCCAACGGCAAGGACCACACATACACGCACACTTCACCATGAGGGTTTGTTGTGTTTGAGAGCTCATGGGGAAGGACGTTACGTTTCAGGAAGACACTCTGATTACCCTTTTCCTCTTTTGGGAATAAATAGAAAAGCACTGGTCTCTGAGAAGAAGGACTTACTGAACATTCGACATCAGTGGCTTGTGTTTCTTTGAAATGGAGACCAGGAATTTCAGGTTGGCTTTGTGATTAGTTCCTCAAGGATGTGTTTGATCTGCTCCTGTTGTCCGGCGAGGATTTGAAAAAGGATAGTTTGGGTAAGACCACTGCCACGCTGGATGTCACAACAGTTGGTATTTTTGCATATGTGGATTTATTTAAACTCTCCTTTGTGTTTGGGAATAAACAGATCAGTCTCTTAGCATTTAGTGTAATCTCGGGATTTGTGTTGCTCTTCACCGAACTGCCTGCTGGAGAATTCCCAACTCCTCCCCCATCTCTACTCTCAATCTGGGCAAACCCCCCTTCCTTCGTCACACGAATGTTCGCAGCCCAGTTACCACGGAGGAGACCCAGTTGACAGGCACCACGCCGGCTGCCGGTCCTGCGGCTCCTGATCTGCTCCTCTGTGTTTCCCAGCCAGACGTGAGTTTGGAAAGTCAGGATGAAGTGACGGTGACCAGGCCTCAAGGGAGCGTAAGGGGTCAGGCTGGTCAGAGGGCCATGGCTCCACTTTGGAGGAACATGCTGTCCAAAAGCAGCCCCCTGTACCGCAACTCCCTCTTCTCCTTCTCTCTGTGGGAATGGCAGGTGCAGAAGAGAGAGTTGGCTATTCTCAAGAAGCAGGCAGAAAGAGAGAGAAGAACCTTGCACAGACAGATTGAGAAGTAAGAGCTTCAAGGTGTTTTACGGGTGTAAATAATTTTGTAAACTTAAAACTATTTAAACCAATACTTGTGTTCGTGTACAGTTCAAAAGTTTGGGGGTGTTAAGATTCTTTTATGTTTTTGAAAGTCTCATGTATGGAAGCTTGTTTCCGCCACAGAATAAAAAATAAAAAGGGTAATTGCGACTTTTTATCTCATAATTCTGACTTTTTATCTCGCAATTCTGACTTTTTTTTTCTCAGAATTGTGAGATATAAGTCAAATAAAGTCAGAATTGCGATTCTGACAATCTGAGAATTTTCCCCTCAGAATTGGACTTCATAACTCGCAATTGCAAGTTAATATCTCACAATCTGAAAAAAAATCTGCGAGATGTAAACTTGCAATTCTGAGATAAAAAGCCTCAATTATGTTTTAAAATGGTTTATTCTGTGGTGGAAACTAGCTTCCATGCTTCCAAGACGTTTATTTAATCAAAAATACATTTAAAACAGTCACATATTACAGTATTACAATATTAAATAATAGGGTTTTTTTTATCAGCTATTTCTCCAGTCATCAGTGTCATTATAATATGCTGATTTGGTGCTCAAGAAACATTTCTAATTGTTATCAACATTCAAACAGTTGCTGCTTAATGTTTTTGTGAAAAAACTGCTTTCATTTTCCAGGATTCGTTGATAAAAAAGAAAGCATTTATTTAAAATGGAAATATTTGTAACATTATAAATGTCTTAACTTTATCTTTTGATCAATTTAATAATTCCTTGCTGAAAAAAGAAAAACAATTTTTATATTATCTTACTGACCCCAAACTTTCCTGTGAGAGTTTTATGTTCATTTTACATGAGGTGCTCTATTTGGTGCTTATGTCTCTTATGGGGTTCCATTTCTCTTAGGATGTTGTCTTGGAAGACAGGTGCCTGTGTAGACAGTATGGCAGCGTACTAGGTCTTTAGCTTCTGAAAAAGTTGCTGTGTGGAATAGAAGAAAGAGCAATGTATTACTTGTTGTTCATTTTGTATTGTAAAGGGCAATTCACACTGCGCCGTCAGACACTTCATCGGGTTTTGTTGTGTGAGTGTGTTGTGAGAGCATGTGTGAGAGAGATGGCTCACACTGTGTAACTGTGTGTGTGTGATCTGGGAAACGCCTACGTTGTAGTAAAACTTAAAATGTTTGACCATGTGGGTCTTTTTTTATGCCCATAGCAGCTTATAAATAATAATAAATTATGTTTGTTTTTGAAAATGTAAAAATATAGTAATTTTTCTGCAAGAGTTGTGTTTTAGAGGGTACAGTTTGTACAGTATAAAAATCATTACGTCAATGGAAAGTCCCCATAAAACATGGAAAACCCAGTGTGTGTGTGTGTGTGTGTGTGTGTGTGTGTGTGTGTGTGTGTGTGTGTGTGTGTGTGTGTGTGTGTGTGTGTGTGTGTGTGTGTGTGTGTGTGTGTGTGTGTGTGTGTGTGTGTGTGTGTGTGTGTGTGTGTGTGTGTGTGTGTGTGTGTGTGTTTTTGGCTCTAACAGAACAAAAACTGGTCCTAATTAATCCAGCTTGGAATGAATTGTGGGTACAAAATTAGCCTAATGCCCTACATGCGGGACACACCTGGCACGTGCCAAACAGAATATGGTCACAATTTGCATGTACAAAACACTTAATTTGAATCCACATAAGCATAATAAACCCAAAACTCACTTTTATCAGAACCTGACATTTACATTTATTCATTTAGCAAATTTGACTTACAGAAAGGAGAAGCACGACACAAGCGCTTCATCATATGTGTCTGGCACATTAACAAAAGTAATCCTAAATGTTAATTTGCCAAAGCATTTACTTGTGTATTGAATGAAAAGTGATGAAAAAGTGAGAATGCTTATTTTGTATATATTCTGACAATAGTTATAGATTTTTTGTTTGTAGATTGTGCTCAATGGTTATGTTTTTGTTTTCATAAATAGCCACAACTGCAACAAGCAACAGGATATTTTGATGATCACTTGGTTTCTATTTCTGCAGATGGGTAGCCCACTGTGATGATATCTGATTGGTCCAAAGTCACTGCTCCTCATAACTGTACATTAAAGGGTTAGTTCACCCAAAAATGAAAATTAAGTCATTAATTACTCACCCCCATGCTGTACCAACCCCGTAAGACCTTCGTTCATCTTCGGAACACAAATAAAGATATTTTTGATTAAATCTGAGAGCTGGGTCACTGCTACATAGGTTGCCTAAGGGAATGAAACTTGACGGCCCAGAAAGTCATTGAAGAAAATGTTGAAGTATTCCATGTGCCTACAGTGGCTCCACTATAAGTTTATCAAGCGACGAGAATACTTTTTGTGCGAAAAACAAACAAAACTAACGACTTTATTCGACTATTCCATTGGTTCCATGTGGGCCTGAGACGAGACTTCAAGAGATTTCCACGACGGATGCGCGAGAACTGACGCTCTTCTTCTACAACTATGTACAGCGCGCGTCTTCCTCTGCTTGTAAGACGCGCGCTGTGTAGTAGAAGAAGAACCTCCGTTCTCGCGCATGCGTCCTGGAAATCTCTTGAAGTCTCGTCTCAGGCCCACATGGAAGCAATGGAATAGTCGAATAAAGTCGTTATTTTTGTTTTTTTCCGCACAAAAAGTATTCTCGTCGCTTGATAAACTTATAGTGGAGCCACTGTAGGCACATGGAATACTTCAACATTTTCTTCAAAGACTTTCTGGGCCGTCAAGTTTCATTCCCTTAGGCAGCCTATGTAGCAGTGACCCAGCTCTCAGATTTAATCAAAAATATCTTTATTTGTGTTCCGAAGATGAACGGAGGTCTTACGAGGTTGGTACAGCATGGGGTGAGTAATTAATGACTTAATTTTCATTTTTGGGTGAACTAACCCTTTAAACATTAAACCCACTGTCATCTCATGGCAGACAATTAGCTCAATATTAAATACTATCTATTCAAAATGCCATTTTGTCTGTTCTCAGGCTGAGTAAGGAGCTACAACAGAAAGACAAACTTATTGAGTCCCTACGCTCTAAACTTGACCAGCAACAACCACGAACGGATACTCCTACTAGTAGCCACGCCCTCTCTGTGGCCACAGACCAATCAGACAGAACCTCTTTTGTATCAGAAGACCACGGCTCAACCAATGAGGATCTTGAGTTGTGCTCCGAACTAGATGCTGCCAGTGAATATGGCCAAGAGGAGGCAGCAAGAAGTCCTACAGGTTTTTGAATTTATTATCATCATATTTGAACATTTTATCATGTTTTCCCCACTTTATCATATTCAGGTTAGCTTCTCATTCATCTCTTTTCATTGTCCATCTGTTTTGTTTCAGATTCACACAACCATAGAGGCTCAGCCTCATTACATCCATCCAATCCTCCATCTAATACTTCCTCTCACAGCCACCAGTCCTCCAACACCTGTCCCAGCATGCACTGCACACCACACAGGCCAATGGAAACCCAGGCACAGACAGGTAGGAAGAGTGCAATGCGAGCATACCAAATCACACATGCCCCTTCATAACAATGTTATTTTATCACTATGTACACTATCGTTCAAAAGTCTGGGTTCAGTATGATTTAATAAGAAAAACAAATGAATACTTTAATTCAGCAAGGATGCATTTCAGCAAAAATTTTATGTTGTACAACTGTTTTCAACATTGATGATAATCACCAAATCAGCATATTAGAATGATTTCTGAAGGATCATGTGACACTGAAGACTGAAGTAATAGATGCAGCTCTGGTGAACAACCTAAAAAAGAGCCCAAACTTTTGTATTGGTAGTGTATTGTTTTTAATTAATAATATATGAAAAGGTTTAGTTTGTTCTATTGACCAGCAAGTTTCACTCAATGAAGTATCTGTAGCTCTTTCTCCATGTGTCCTCCCATCAGGCCTCTCTACTGTACCTCAGTCCAGCTCCATTTCTTTCTCCACCTCCCTCCACTGTCCTCAAATGTCCTCTCCACCTGTGTTTGACCCTCAAGCTCATCCCTTGAGAACCCGTAACCCTTATGGTGTGGGATTCTCATTGGCAGAGGTTCACCAAGAGCTTCAAATGCTCCAGAAGCAGCTTGGAAACAGTGAGCCTGCATCTGAGTGTGTGTGGCACTGAATAATTCATACTAATTCTGTGACTGATTCAGTATAGGCAAGATTTTAACTCTTAACTGGAATCATGCTATTGCCAAAAAGAAGATAGTTGATTGAAATACAATAAATTAAACTGATTTGTAACCTATCAAACTTGTAACTATCAATCAAATCAAACTTGAGAATGTATTGATGATTTATGCAGTCATTGAATGTTGACTCACTAATACGCATGCAAAAATATTTTTCTTAATCTGTATTTTTCAAATAGAAATATCTAGACCTCTTCTATTAAAGACTGAATTGAATAAATATAATAAATACTTATTTATTTTAGAGGATATATTGTAAATTAAAATGATTTATATTACCTTGTTGGCACGATTTTGTTTTCTTGTTTTAAGCATAGACCTCACTAAATTTGGTTAGATTTATGCCTAAAACAAGAAATTATTTACTAATGGTAAAAATAGTCAAGTCAAGTCACCTTCATTTATATAGCGTTTTTAAAAATATAGATTGTTTCAAAGCGGCATTACAGTGATAATAGGATATTAAAGTAACAGATTGTTTAGGCTTTACAGCAGCTCTAGAATAAAGTTATTGTCTGGCTAAAGTTAGTTTGAATGGTTCACTTCCGTCGCAACGATAATTATTAACTTAGAGGCCGCTAACATGATACCGTTCTAACAGAAAACCCTTAATGCGATCCGGCCGCTCATTTGCACTAAACCTAAAACCTCGGGATAAACAGAGAGACTAATATTAGCGTAGGCGCCATCCTTCTTATGATGTAACAAGTACATCAGGATTTATGGGAATTGTTCCCGGTTCCGGCCGACCTAACCTATGCAGCCTAACACTGAATTATAGAAGTCTATAATGTGTTTTGTGTATGCTAGGTCAAAGAGATTTTTAGGAAAAGGATCTACCGCCAGAAGTCGATTTAGATATTCTAGGTATTATCAACTGGCCAGAATTTTGAGATCGCAATAGACGTGGAGGACTATAATGCGTTAAGAGCTCGCTCAAGTACTGGTGGGGAGCTAAACCATTTAGTGCTTTATAAGTAATCAGCAATATTTAAAAATGTATACGATGTTTAATAGGGAGCCAATGCAGTGTTGACAGAACCGGGCTTATATGGTCATACTTCCTGGTTCTGGTAAGAACTCTAGCGGCTGTGTTTAGGACCAGCTGTAGATTATTAAGCGTGCAGGAAAATAGATGGCATGCAAAGTTTTATTCATTGCACTTAGATGTTCATATATTACTGAGGTAGCTTCACTCACATTTGCATCTTGTTCATGCTACACTTATTCATTTATTTTGTTAATATGTTTTTACCTGCGTTTGCAATATAATCATGTTTCAGTGAACATTTCCATTCAAATGTTTTGGGGTCAGTAAGATTGTTATTGTTTTTTTGAATACTTGAAATGAATACTTATATTCAACAAGGATGCATTAAAACTAAAGTAAACAGTAAAGTAATTTACATTGGTCAAAAAAATTCTATTATGGAAAAAGTTTTCCACAAAAATATTGTTTTCAAAATTGATAATAAGAAATGTTTCTTGAGCAGCAAATTAGCATATATGAATGATTTCTGAAGGATCATGTGACACTAAAACCTGGAGTAATGATGCTAAAAATTCAGCTTTGCTTTTACAGAAATAAATTTAATTATTAAATTATAATTTTATAATTTTAATTTTTCTCAATATTACAGTTTTTACTGTATTATTTTTTTATCAAATAAATGCAGCCTTGGTGAGCATAAGAGACTTCTTTTAAAAACATTAAAAATCTCATAGACCCTAAACGCTTTGATCAGTAATGTCTATATTCTCACACTGCTTACATTATCTCCATTAATATTTGTTTTTCTTATCCCGGTACAGGCTACTATGGTCCTCAGATCAAACCCCTTCCTGCGTTTCCACTGGGCTCCCATGCTCAGCTTGACCATAGCAGTTTACACCCACTATCCCATCATGCCTTTGAACAGTCACCTGTCAGAAGCAGGCACACCAGTCCCGCTATGAAATCAGGGTCAAGCCTTCTGGAGAGCAGTGCAATGTGGGATATGATGTATGGCCAAAGACCTATAAGACCAGGCGTGTATGGAGACGTGTCCTCTGGTTCTTCGGGATATCAGTCAGGCCATACAGGTACTCCAGCTGTGGAAATCACATAGTGAATCCTAATGTTAATAATATGTTGTTGTCATATATTTTGGAAAACGTATCATGCTGTTTTTATAATATACTTCAGGCGCAGACTTGATGGAGGAGCATCTTAGGGAAATTCGCACTCTCCGACGGCGTCTAGAAGATTCTATCCAGACCAATGACCGTCTGAGACAACAGCTGGAGGAGAGACTGGCCTCGTCTGCGCGAAATGGAGGTCAGAGACTTACACATTCACATTCGTCCAATCAGAAAGTCTAACAGTGTGCTTTGGCTATAAAATGTAATATTTTTGCTTGTATACATATGTTATATATTTCATACAAGTTTCAAATGTATCTACATTTTTGACAGGAGGAGCACCCACTAACATCTATATCCAAGGCCTTGATTCTGTCAATCAGCTGTCCAATGAGATTCGAGTGCTGAAAGAGGAAAATCACACCCTGCAGGACCAACTCCAACAGGCCAGGACAGGTACGATCATAGTCCTACTATATTCGTAAGGAATGTTAGCTGTAGTACTATATACCAGCTTTAATATATTAAGAGTAAATGAGCAAGCACAATTTTTGCAATGGAATAGTAGCTTAGTGCATACTGAAAACTGCACAGTATACACTGCATAGGTATTTTTTCGTCATACATTTTAGTTAGTTATCATCTAGTTATTATTTTTAATCAATTCTGTGTTAAGATGTGTTTAATATTTGGCAGAAATTATATCTATATAAATACATCAGATAATACTCAAGTCGAGTGCATTGTGGGATATAGTATTCTATGCAGGAAGCTCTGTTGCACTAGCCTGGGTTTCCCCATACTGCCTTACCGCAGCGCGATTCAATTCACGCTGAAAGGCAGTCTGGATACCATGGCCAGATTTTTCGCCTCATTTAGGGAACCAATCACAGAACGGGGAGGGAGCAGCTAGACGATGACGACATCTATGCGACACACGGAAACAGTTTGTTTATATCGATTTAACATGGCTGAAGACGCGAAGCTACTCTTTGATAAAAAACTTAACGTCATTGTTTACAAAAAAGATCTTTCCATCGTCTTCTTCCTTGTCTAATTTCTGTCGCTCTACATACGTCATCTATAATCGAAACGATTGGCTATGAGCTACGTACAGGCATATTTGATAGACATTCTTAGCACCCAATAAACTGGGACGGGCATTCTGAAACACGCCTCAAATACGAGAAATTGCGCATGTGGTTCCCAGACCCAATTCTCAACGAGATTGGGTCTGGCGTTAGCCAGGCTACTGTTGCACAGTATATGGCACATTTTGCCATTAATGTATCATGTATTCTGAGTTTTTTTATGCATACAAAACATTTGCATACTATTGTATACATACTATATGGTACTGCACTACAGCTCTAAGTATTGCTTTATGATTAGGATGGTATGCTTTATAGATATAGTTTTTATTCATTTTTATTTCAGTTTTAGTTAGTTCCCTGTAGTTAATGAATTTATCCCTAAAACTCATCTTTGATCACCAAAATGACACATTTAAGCGTTTTTTTTCCTTGAAAAAATGTCTTCATGCATTAAAATAGCTCGAATGTAACTCTACACCGTTGCCTCATTTAGTATATGCGGTCCTATGAATATGCAAATTAGCCCTGTCTCAACTCACTTACACCAGCTCAGAGATCCACTCGTTGATGATCACATGTTGTTGTGATTAGTTATAAGGTAGTTTGTGACGTCAGGAACACCAGCGATTTCAAACCGTGTTTTTGAGACTGTCTTTGGTTCACTGCAGTTTTAAGTAGAAAATACTCAGCAATGGTGTTGACTTATGAATTTACACATGGTTAAAGCATATTCAAAACACCACATCAACATATAAACAATATTAAAACCTTGATTTTCACCACAGAGGGACTTTAAGCTAAATGAGAAATGTGGCCTTGTCAACTATTTTATTTAGCTAATTCCACTAATTTATTTAGCATTTCAGTTGACATTGCATTTTTTTCAAGTAACAAAAATGTAGCCAAGATTTCCTGAGCCGTGAGATGTTTTGCATTTACGGGCAGATGGCATTAAAGAGACGGAGCGGCTGAGAGAGGCGGTTCTGTCTGGGCGTGGCCAGTTAAAGCAGGCGGAGCTAGAGGCGGGCAGGTGGGCGGATCAATGCAGACGACTGCAGGCTCAGATTCGAGAGCAGGCTCAGGCTGTACTACAGCTCAAACAAGACAAACAGAACAGCCTGGACAACAGCACCAGGTACAGTGTCTGTCTACATCTACAATGACCCTTTTTGGCCTCGACAAAAATGTGTCAGACTGCTTTGAATAATGTGTATGTGTATACATTTGTGAACAGGCTACAGCACGAAGTGAATGTTCTCCAGCAGCAGTTGAGTGAGTGTCAATGTTTAGTGCACACACTGCAGTGTGAACTACAGGTGTATCAGAGAGTCTGTGGCACTACTGAGAGCAATACAGGTAAGAAACAAATGCATCTGCCTAAAACTCATAAAGCAAAATTACTAAAAATTGTTTTAGATTGTAAAATTACAACAAGCGTCTTGCAGAGTGCATCTGGCTTTAGATTCAGGATAGGTTGACATAATGGTGATTGAATAAACAGTAAGGGTGTAACAGTTTACAAAAATGACGGTTCGGTACGTATCTCGGTTTTGAAGTCATAGTGGTTCGGGGTGTTTTTGGTACAGCAGAGAAAAAAAACTTTTATTATACAGTGGTTGACTGAAAAACCACATGAATTTCACATGTGCAAAAACATGTGGCCACATGTGAAACACACACTTTGCACGTGGGAAACATGGGGTTTTGGAACAGTTCCCATGTTGTACAGCAACAACACTGCAGTTTATGGTGCTATGGTAATTGGGGGAACACTCAAAATATGTTTTAGAATAAGGTTAGAATTATTGCACTCCCATTCTAACCCGCTCCATCTATTTGACGTGTCCACGCACACCCGCAATTGTTCATTGAAGTCTCTCAAGTTAAAAGTAGACTCGCTTGCTTTTTTATGCAAAATGGAAATACTTGCATTCATTTGTGGCATTTAAAGGTCGCTTTAAACACTTAACAACACACACATCTGACAGTAGTTTATGATTTAGTTTGAAGCGCTTAATAAAAAGCATGTCTGATGTTTAAGACAACATAGATATAAACAATATTGTCCCATCCTATGAGGAACTTAGCATATGTAGTAGTTAAAACAAAATATATTCGATCGGTACACATGAATAGAAAGACCCGTCTTGAAAACGTTTGATATGAATGCACGTACTGTTATACCCTAATAAACAGAGTATTAAAAAGATAATTAGCATTGATGTACTGAAAACTTTTGATATGAATGCATGTAATGTTACACCCTAATAAACAGAGTATTAAAAAGATTATTAGCATTGATGTACTGATATGTTGCGCCCTCTTCTACTCTAGGCTACTCTACTACCTTTGACCTACGTGAGCGAGAGTCTAAAATACATTTGTTGGAGCAACAGTTGAGAGAGAGGCTGGACCAGTGTATGCCTCGCCTCTCCGCCAGAAAACAGCTATTCCACGGTGAGAGAATGAATTACAGTATAAGAAGTTTATCATGACTTAAATAATAACATTTGTGGATTCATTGTGCCATATTTATGATATTTCCATTAATCTTGGTCTAACCGTCTGCTGTAGACCAATCATCATCTCCCCCCGTTCGAGATACAGGGTTCTCCAGCCCTGCTTCACCAGCCGTGGAACTAGATGACCCAAAGTCTTCTGGTAGTGGTAAGAGTCTTATATAAAACACATTTGATGGTTTTTATAAGAGATAAATCTCACTCAACTAAATGCAAGTCACAGAAAATTGATTAATCAATGCACATCTTCTGATTAGACTCTCCAAAGTCTGCTGGGGAAGATCTGGAAGCTGAAGCCCCTGACGGCTCCTTCGCCTGCAGGACGGGCCATCATATGATTGGTCACGTTGATGACTTCAGTGCCCTTCAGCAGCAGCTACTGGAGGGGAAGGTGGTTACCTGCAGAATGGAGGCGGCACTGCAGTCCAGCACAGAATCACATGACCTACCGGAGGTCAGTATAAAGATCTGAGTTAAGATGAAAGGCTGATGCGAGAGATATATAAATATATATTAGTAGTAGCGGTCAAACAATTAAAAATGGAATTTAATTAATTACATGATGATAAAATCAATCCAAATTAATTGCTTGCATATATCAATATTTGCTTATAAAAGCCTCCCAAATTAAGATTATATTGCAGAAGATGAGTAATGAATTTAATAGACTTCACAAAAAGTCAATATATACACTACGGTTCAAACGTTCATGGTCAATAATATAAATATAATTTTTGGAAGAAAATACTTTTATTCAGCAAGGATGAATTAAACTGATCAAAAGTGTCAGTAAAGTCATAATTCTTAAAAAATATTTCTATTTTAAAAAAGGGTATTCTTTTCAACTTTCAGTTAATTAAAAAACAAAAAAAAAATATAAATATATATAATACTGTAAGCAGATCACTGACCTACAGTCAAACATTTAGACCATTAAATGTTTCTGTGTGATAATTTAATAAATGCTTTTAATCGTACTTTTATTGTTCTCTTACGAGAGTATCTCTCGTACTGCGTAATATCTTACGCTATGGGGAAATACTCTTTCCTCGAGATATTGAAGCCAAAAATTATCCTTAATTTTTTAAACATGCAAAACGCTTTTGCAGCAGCAAGCAGACAAGGGCGAGACAGCTCGCGCGCCCATTGGCTGCCTCGCTGGAAAAGCTGCAGCCTATTGAGGGAGGCACTGCGTGACGTAATGACGAATGAGGGACTTATCAGCGGGACGTGCCATCTTCTGAAGTCGCTGGCCCAGCCGCCTTCAACTGCCGTACCTGCTGCGCTTTCCGGCGTACTATATCCTTTTACTCTGCTAAGTGTGTGTGTGTTTGCTTACGTGACGCAACACCCATTTATCTGTTCTAAAAGAGCTGCGTCTTTTTAAAGATGCCTTTCTGTGGCTCGTGCCGCGCCCAACTCAGTGATGAGGACCGTCACGTCATCTGTGTGTCCTGCCTGGGTCATGAGCACGCGGCTATCGCGCTCGCGGATGGTGGATGCCCGCACTGCGAACTTCTGCCTATGGTGACTCTGAGGACTCGCCTGGCGTCGTTCTCTGAGCCCGCGTCCCAGCCTTCTGTGCCGCGCCGTAAGAAGCTTCGCGCCCAGCGCGCTCCCGAGCCTTCTCCAGCCCGCCAAAGCTCGCCGGTTCGCCCGCCTGCTTCGCCGGCTTCACTTGAGTCGCTCCCGGACGGACAGCGCCCGCCGTCTGCCGCCGCTTCCGCTCCCGAGCTGGACGAGCCTGCTGAGGTATGCTCTCTTGTGGCTTCTGATAGCGAGGATTGGGCGAGCTCTGTGGACCTCCCCCCCGCTGACGTGTCTAGCCAACCCTCTGGGAAGAGACCCGGCATTGAGGCTGAGCTGATGCGTCTGCTCACCCAGGCCGTGGAGAGCATCGGCCTCGAGTGGGAGGCGCCTGCCTTGCCGCCGCGCAACAGACTCGACGGGCGCTTTCTCAAGAAGGACGAAGCCCCGTCTAAGTCTAGGGCCGCCCCCTTCCTCCCTGAACTCCACGACGAAGTCGCCAAGTCATGGACCGCCCCGTTCTCCGCCAGGCTGCGCACTTCCACCTCTGCGGCCTTTTCTTCTGTCACCGGCGCGGGAGATAAAGGATATCTCTCCATTCCTCCTGTGGAGGCAGCGGTCGCGTCGCATCTCTGCCCGCCCTCTGCGGGACGGCGCGCGCAGACGACGCTTCCCTCTAAAGCCTGCCGGGTGACTTCATCGCTGCACGGGCGTGCTTACACAGCCGCTGGACAGGCGGTCTCAGCGCTGCATACTATGGCGGTCTTGCAGATTTACCAGGCCGACCTTCTCCTTAAATTGGACGAGGAAGGTCCGGGTGCTGTCAGTGTGGCGGATTTACGAGGCGCTACGGACCTTGCTGTACGCGCCGCTAAAGCCGCTGCTCAGGCCATGGGGCGGAATATGGCCTCTCTCACCGTTGCCGAGAGACATCTGTGGTTGACGCTGTCTGAGATGACGGAAGCTGAGCGCTCTGTATTCCTCGACGCGCCCATTTCCCCTGCGGCCCTCTTCGGATCTGCCGTCAAGGATTTCGCGGACAGATTTTCTGAGGAGCAGAAGACTTCGCAGGCCATGAAGCACTTCCTCCCGAAGCGCTCGAGCTCCGCTGCAGGTCGCTCTAAGCAGCCGTCTGCTCGCAGCTCGCAGCCTCGGCCTGCATCGCCCGCAGCCGCCGCTACACAGCGCCGCCAGGCCCGGGATCAGAGACCGCGCTCTCGCTCTGCTGGACGCCGCCCCGCTCAGCGCGGGCCCCGGCCGAAGATTGAGCTCAAGCCCGAGGCCTCGAAGCTTTCCTAGCCACTCTAAGAAAGCGACGGTGTTCGGATCCTGCTGCGGCCGGTTCCCCACCGAAACGATTCGCTCGTTCAGTTCCTTGCGATGTGACTGTGCCAGTGTATTTAGCAGCCGGTGTCTCAGCCCGCTTGCCTGCACACAAAAGCCGTTTTTATGGCTACCCAGATAAATCCAATAAAGAGTGTATTTTCTGGTATGCCGGCCACGGCCGATGGTGTTATGAGTGTCGTAAGAATGCCCACGCCCCAGTGCCCATTCCCACACCCAGACACAGCCCGCCACGGTGCGAGGCTAGCACACATAAATCTGACTCAGGTCGATTGTGCAAACAATGTAGTGAATGCGCCCATACAATGCCCGCTCACGCTGCATGCCGCGTGTCCCTTGGTTTCTGTAAAAACGAAACCAACACACAATCTATCGGCTCCGGCCGAAAGCGTGTACAGTGCAGTAGATGTGCCCGTAGGTTTGCGCCCACATCCTCCCGCAAGCACGCCGAATCCCACGGGATTCGCCCCGCTCACTCTCGCTGTGCGTCCCGCCGTAGAGAATTTGAGCGCGGCCAGGCTGCCCGCTGTGTTCAGCGCGCCCCCCGCCTCGAATGCTGTAAGCACGGCGTTGTGTTCCCAGGGTACCGGGGCTCTCGAGCCGTTGCCTGGTCACGGCCAGAGCCCGGTCTGCATCCTACCTCTAGCTATTCACGCAGAAGCGTGGTCAAAGCTACCCGGGGTATCAGACTGGGTGCTGAACACTATAAAGAGAGGCTACTCGCTACAATTCGCACGACGTCCCCGCCGTTATACGGCGCCCGTCGAGACTACGGTGAAAAACGAAGTATCTCATCTACTTCGAGCCGAGATAGCGAAACTGCTGAGCAAGGGGGCCATAGAGCCCCTTTCTCAGGCTCAGAGCGAAGGGGGCTTATACAGCAGATATTTTCTGGTACCGAAAAAAGATGGGGGCTTCAGACCCATTCTAGATCTGAGACAGCTGAACAAAGCGCTTGTGAAGCGCCAGTTCAGGATGCTTACGACCAGGGGAATCCTCGCGCAAGTGCGCCAAGGGGACTGGTTTATGTCAATAGATCTGAAAGACGCCTATTTCCAAATACAAATAGCGTCCCATCACAGGCGATTCTTGAGATTCGCGTTCGAGGGCCAGGCTTATCAATACACAGTCCTGCCGTTCGGCCTGTCCTTGGCACCCCGTACATTTACGAAGTGCATGGACGCGGCTCTCGCACCCCTGAGACTTCAGGGCATGCGAGTTATGAACTACTTGGACGATTGGCTGATTCTAGCTCGATCACGGTCAGAGCTCATAGAACACAGGGCCACACTGCTCGAGGACCTCGAGAAACTGGGCCTGACAGTCAACTGGGAAAAGAGCTCGCTGTGTCCCAGCCAGAGAATTTCTTTCCTGGGAACAGTGTTGGACTCGCTATCCATGACGGCACGCCTGTCACCGGAGCGCGTACTAAGTATTCAGCGCGTCGCGGAATCCTTCCGCCACGGCTCTATAGTCCGCTCAGACGGTTTCAGAAAATGCTGGGCCTGATGGCCTCAGCATCCCCTGTACTCCAGCTGGGCCTGCTTCGCATGCGCCCACTGCAGAGGTGGCTGAAGGCACGGGTCCCGCCCTGGGCATGGACCACGGGCCGGTGTCGCCTCAGGGTCGACCAATGGTGCGTTTCGGCTCTGAAACCATGGAAAGTAACCAGCTGGTATCAGTCTGGTGTGAGTCTGGGGACCGCCTCAAGGGTGAAAGTGGTGTCTACGGACGCCTCCACCACGGGGTGGGGAGCGCTGCTCGAGGGCAGACCGCTGGCTGGCCTATGGTCAGAGCAGGAGAAGCTCCTTCACATAAACTGCTTGGAATTGATAGCAGTCGACAAAGCGCTACGGCGCTTCCGTCCCCTGATAAAGGGCCACCACGTCTTGGTCCGGTCGGACAACAGGTCAGTGGTGGCGTACATAAATCGCCAGGGCGGCCTTGGGTCCGCACGCCTTTGCAGGCTGACGGAACCCCTCTTGGTCTGGGCCCAGCGCAACCTCCTTTCTCTGAAAGCGGCGCACGTGCCTGGGCACCTGAATACGGGTCCAGACATGCTGTCCAGAGACAACGTCCCGACAGGAGAATGGTCGCTGCATCCGCAGACGGTCCAGCTGCTGTGGGAAACGTTTGGCAGAGCGCAGGTGGACCTGTTCGCGTCCCGCGAGAACGCTCACAGCCCAGTATTCTTCTCGAAATGCAGGGACGCGCTGGCCCATGCTTGGCCCAGCGGTCCCCTGTATGCTTTTCCCCCTGTCTCGCTCCTGCCTCAGGTGTTGGAGCGGATCAGGGAAAATGGATGCCCAGTGCTGCTTGTAGCTCCGCTCTGGACGAACCAGGCTTGGTTTCCGGTCCTGATGCGGCTGGCCAGCACTGCCCCGTGGCCTGTACCGTTGAGGAGAGATCTCCTCTCTCAGGCGGAGGGCTCGATTTGGCATCCTCGCCCGGAACTGTGGTCCCTGCACGCATGGGCCATCAACGGGTACCCGCTAGCCTCCCGGAAGGAGTGCTAAACACGATCGCGCAGGCTAGAGCTCCGTCTACCAGACGGCTCTATGCCTCGAAATGGTCGGTGTTCTCTACTTGGTGTCGAGCCCGTGGCTTTTCACCTGTGGACTGCGGGGTTAAGGAAGTGCTTGCCTTCCTTCAGGAGCTGATGGATAAGGGTAGGACCCCATCCACGCTCAAAGTTTACGTGGCGGCCATGGCAACGTTTGCTAAACCGGTGTCTGGCCAGTCACTGGGGAAAAACGACTTAGTCGTGCGTTTCCTACGAGGAGCTCGGAGGTTAAACCCTCCCAGGCCCCCTTCAGTCCCGGCTTGGGACCTTTCCACGGTCTTGGAGGCCATGAAAGGCGCCCCGTTTGAGCCGATCCAGCTGTCGGACATGAAGCACCTGTCCCTTAAGACGGTGTTTCTATTGGCTCTCGCTTCAGTGAAGCGTTTAGGGGACTTACAGGCGCTTTCTGTAAGCGCGTCATGTCTGGAGTTTGGGCCTAACGACTCAAAGGTCGTACTCAAACCGAGGCACGGCTACGTGCCGAAATCCCTCAATACACCGTTTAGGGCCCAGGTAATTTCCCTGTCAGCCCTTCCGGTTCTCAATGAGGAGAGGGACGCGAGTCTCCTTTGCCCTGTCAGGGCGTTAAGGGCTTATGTGTCCCGCTCGGCTGAGTTCAGACAGACCGAGCAGCTTTTCGTGTTGTTTGGCGGCTGTTCTAAGGGACTCGCCGCTTCAAAACAGAGCCTATCCAGATGGATAGTGGATGCCATAGCGCTGGCTTACACTTCCAAGGGCCTGCGGTGCCCATTGGGTGTCAAAGCGCACTCCACGAGAGGCGTGGCCTCGTCGTGGGCATGGTATAGCGGGGTCTCCCTGCAGGATATCTGTACGGCTGCGGGCTGGGCCTCGCCGTCTACATTTATCAAGTACTATAACCTGGAGGTGCCCGCCTTACAAGCTAAGCTTCTGGCGGTCTGAACTTCGGGCTTATCGGCCGCCATGCGGCTATGTGTACCCCTACGGGTCTGTTACCCCTACGGGACTTTTATGAAGGAGTGATGCTTCTAGCCTCTCCTCCTCTACTCTGTGTGAGTTGTGGTGATTGTGCACTAGATGCGCCCCGGGCTTGGCCCCGGGACTCTGGTGTTGGATCCCTGTCCGCACGGCGTGTTGCATGGGGTTCCCCATAGCGTAAGATATTACGCAGTACGAGAGATACTCTCGTAAGAGAACGTACTCGGTTACTAACGTAACCTCGGTTCTCTCTAGAGAGGGAACGAGTACTGCGTATCTTGCCGTGCTTGGAATATGCTCTGGTTCGCTTCGGCGTTAGAAAATCAGAGGAAATACAGCTATCGAGGGGGTATTTATAGGGCGAGACCACGCCTATACTGGCGGGACATGACGAAATGAGCGCGAAGCGTCCTCATTCGTCATTACGTCACGCAGTGCCTCACTCGATAGGCTGCAGCTTTTCCAGCGAGGCAGCCAATGGGCCCGCGAGCTGTCTCGCCCTTGTCTGCTTGCTGCTGCAAAAGCGTTTTGCATGTTTAAAAAATTAAGGATAATTTTTGGCTTCAATATCTCGAGGAAAGAGTATTTCCCCATAGCGTAAGATATTACGCAGTACTCGTTCCCTCTCTAGAGAGAACCGAGGTTACGTTAGTAACCGAGTACGTTTTTATAACAATAAAGTTTTATAGAGTTGTATAACAGCTGCGAGTCTAAAATGGAGAAAGGCAACGTGCTGAAAGGTTTAAGTACTCCAAATGAAATGTTATTGACGTTATTGTTATGTTATTGTCTCTCTCTGCAGGGTTATGTTAGGAACTTGCATGCCAGCACTACAACACTGAAGCAGATTCTGGAGGAGACGAGCTCTCTCTTGAGAATGTTCTGGAGGGCGGCTCTACCCAGCACTGAGGCCTCGGTCCAGCAGCTTAAAAAGGTCAGAGGGCACTTAAGTCTTGGAAACACTACCCACTTTTGTGCTTCTTTGTGACATCACATGTGCATATACCTGTAAAAAAAATTCACAGCAACAGAAAAGGATTTCAGGAATGCACCTTTACTTGACTAAACCAATAATAAAACCATTTTGAATGTCAGTTATTAGTTTTTTTCTTTAAATGTCTGTGTAGGAGCAGTCTTTGAGAAAAGAGGTTGTCGCACTGAGGCGTAAGTTTTCAGAGCAAGAGCAGCTTCTCAGGGACACGATGGAGAATCTGAGGACCTCTAGTCGCACTAAAGACAACATGGAGCAATTCATTGTAAATCAATGTGAGTGACTCACTTCTCTTTTCTCTTCTTTTTATTCATGCTTATTGTTCTTCTCTTCACTATTTTTGTTTGTTTCCAGTGTCAAGAACGCGAGATGTGTTGAAACAGGCTCGCTCAAATCTAGAGGTAAGCCTTTTCTGTCATATATGCTTCTCTTTTACAACCTCAAGCATGTTTCTTTTTGTAAAACAAGTTCCCAGTCACACACCCAAAGTGTAGCCCAGTGGCAGCTGGCCAATAGAGGGCACTAAGTTTTCATGGATGACTATTGTAATAAAGGTAAAGACATGAGCACATTTCAATACAGTCGAGTGTTGTAATAATGGATGCTCGCCTAAGAAGTGTGTTATGGAGGAGTTTGCTAGGGTCAGTGGTGTTTATGACATCAGACACTCGCTCTGACAGAACTGTTGACTGATGCTGTCGGCTCACCTTCAGAATGCTGTATTCTGCTGTGTTCAGTAATTCTGAATGGATCTGTATAGTATATATGCAGTCAGGTCAAGATGGCGGCTGGAATCTCCATGTGGTCCTGTTTGGTATCACATAATTAGCATGTAGTTAGATATGAAAAAGCTCTAAACAAATGTAAAAAAAAAAAAACTCAGTTTTTGCTGTTGCAGTGTATACATACATTGTAATTAAAGAAACATTTTAAATATATATATATATTTTTTTTTTACAAAAAAAACAACAAAAAAGCGCCTGCAGAAAATAGCATCATACTGGGATGTTTGCTGAAAATTTTCCACCAGTCGCCACTGCTGTAGCCCAAATGGTTTTCAATGGTTTTAATCGAATAGTTATTTTCGTCAAGGGAACAAAACTAAAAGGACTCCATCAAGCGATTGCTAGTTATTAAAGGCTCTATCTCCGGCTCTTTCTCATCGGGTTATTTTCCTTCTCCTCTGTATTTCTATGTCTTCTGAGTTATTCCAGAAGAATGAACTCAAGATTGCCTCTCTAGGCTGTACCCCTCTCCCTTCATCCTTCTATTCGGTCTCATCCACTCCTTCCTGGTCTGATAGAGGTACTGGTATAAGTGTGTGTTAGTGTGTATGTGTTTGTCTAGCAACACATGCATGCCTGACCCAATCTTGCTTAACCAGCATGAAGTGTCGTCCAGCTTCTTTTTCATCGTATTTTCAGGCAGCAAAAAAAAAAAATCGAATTTTTAAAAAAAAAAATTTGTGTGAAAACAACACATGAAATCTGATTTCAAGCAACTTGCTTATTAATATTTGCAGCGTTACTATAACAATCAATGTGGGTGTGCAAGCAAAAGTGACATTACAAATCTGAATCCATATTCAGTACATTACAGTTTAAAAGTTTCTGGTTCATTTTTTTCATGTTTTTCATGTCTCATGCTCACCAAAGCTGCATTTATTTGATCAAAAATACAGTAAAAAATAATATGTTTATAATGTAATTTATTGCTTTGTTTATCAATTTGTGCTACTCAATATGTTTGTGGAATCCCTGATAGATTTTTCAAGATTATTTGATGACCTGATAGTTCAAAACAGCATTCATTTGAAATAGAAATATTTAGAAACATTTTAAACGTCTTCCATGTCATTTTTGATCAATTTAATGTATCATTGCTAAATAAAAGTATTAATATCTTTAAATCTTACTTTCCCCCAAATTTTGAATGGTTGTATAACTTGCACTTTGAATAGCGTCTAAAAGATTTCACCTGCAGTTTGAATGAAGCTTGAAACGCTTTCAATAAGTTCATTTGAACTCCAGTTCCTCCTCAGAAGTTTATTGTGGCATTCTGGGTAATCCAGTCAGTCATATCAGACTAATCATGTCAGTCAGCTCATTTTTGTGTTGGCTAGTCAGATCTGACAATAAAGTAGTCATCACATAGTATGCTCTCCTCTCTTTGGCGCGGAGGGAAACTACAGAACCAGTATTTGTTTGTGCATAATCTCTTTTGGTTTGTCCTTTAAAGGCACAGTCCATTATTAGTGATTCCAAGTTTCTTATATAACATTATAATGACTCTTCCTGTCACTCTTTGTTCAGATGAGGTCTCAGGAGCCTCCCTCAAATACGCCTCTTCTCTTGGTTGGAATTTCGTGACCCCTCATGCTCAGGATCAGCACAAAGTGAAGACTGCCTCATGGGCGGCACAGGGGAGTGACAGACTACAAATGCTGCGGTCTCTCCCTGTCTCTGAGTGAATCAGTGTCATATTACTTCACCGTAAAATGCATTAGATATCCTGGATTATGTGTAGATCTATTAGTCAGTTTTATTTGCTACATAAGAATCACCAAAAAGCTCTCAAAGTTGCATTTGAGTAGATTAGTATTATAGACATATGGATTGGCAATCCATTTCTTTAACCAAAGTAACATCTTATGGGTTTATGTTTGGTGTTAAGGTTTATATTGAACCAGCAACATAATTAATGTGCAATTATAATACTACTGTACTACCAGCCAGACCTGCTACACTGTAAATGAAAGTCACTCCCGGGACGAGCTGAAGATCGATGGTGCAATAATCTTTCAATCACCCTGCTACTGTAGTCTTCGAATTATGTTTGTTCTGTGTTATTGCCAAAGTTTTAGTAAGTTGCTTTTAATGAACTTTTAAATGTACTTTTTTCCATTTTTATTTTTCATTTTCTTTTTCTTTTTTACTCAGTTTTTATTTAATATTTTCCCTGTTTTATATTCATTCTCATACTGGAGATTATTGATACATTTTTTTTAATCACTTTTTGGTTTTGGTCCAAAATAAATTCATTTTTTTATATTTCTATTTGCTGTATCAGCTCTTCTTGATGGACCATTTTGGATTTTTGTTTTAATGTTTTTGTTTTGTTATTCATTTTTTTATTTACTTTGTTTTTTCCCCCGCTTTTCTCCCTCCATGATATTTTGCAATGTCTGTTAATTAGTTCCTATGAGATAAATACTAAAGTGAAACATTATCTAAAGATAATAAGTTAACACTACTGAGTTAAATTATTATTGTGTTAAGACACTGCAGACAATTTAGCAAATTGAGATTGTGAGACTGGTCATAACTCTACACAACATGTGCATAGCTTTACTGTTCTTAACTGTATGTGGGTTTGAAAGAAAGCCTATTGCTCTTGCATGAAGCACATAGCTTTACGCTGTGCAGTATTTCAGTATTCCACAACCTTGCAAGAAGTCCTGGGGTTTCTGCTGTATATGTCAACTGAACTGGTGCCATTTTGTTTGTTCTGTATATTATGTTTGTTTATGAGAGTCCAGATTCAAAGCATAATGCATGGACGCGTTATGATGAACTCCTGAGACAAAGGAGAGCTATGGGTCATTTCAGTTCAACTTGCACTCATTGTTCTATGACAATCAAATACTTCTCAGAGGTTTGTAATTCTGGACTATCAGTTTAAAATATTGGTAGCAATGCAATTTGATTTTAAGTTTCCCTTTGTAAATTAATGTACATTGAGTGAGGGTTGTTAAAGAGAGTAAAATGCATGTGTATTTCAGGGAAAAGTTTGTGGAGGAAACTCTCAAAACAAAAAGGGACGATTTAATAAAAAGGGAATCATACACGTGTCTCAGTGTACATTTTTTGCCCATATTTATTGAAATACTTACTTCAGTTGTGTATTATTGGCACACAAAAACCTAAAAGAAAATTTTCACCTCTTCATACATTTATACTTCTATGTAGACGTTCTAGAAGAACTTTTCTCAATACATTAGTCTCAACAATACGTCTTTGTACCAGTAGATGGCACTACAGCTATTCCACATTGAGACTTATGACATTTATACATCAAGCATATTAGCCACATCTTTTTTTACAGTCTTATGAGGACGTAATTGAAAGCTTTTATCAGCAAGAATTCCTCAGTCCTGTTCAGTGTCCAGTATAATGTACTTGAATTATTCATACCAGCGCGCTGCTTAGAAAGTCTGAGTGAATCCAAACGCACCGAGAAGGCCAGCTTTTGGCGTCAGAGTATGTTTAAGCCACTTCAGTTTACTCTCAAGTCTTTAATTCTTTTATCATTTGTTACAAGGGGTGGCTTTTCATTTTGACCGTATCACACTTTCAAGTTTACATCCAACATAATTCAAAAGAACGTGAGCTATTCCGCTACAAGGTAGCTCAAGATGAATTTGTTTTGGATTATTTTTCTTGCAAAAAACAAAACAAAAAAAAATTGTTGTTGGTTGCCCATATTCTTAAAAATATATTCTTTGGTGTTCAGCAGAAGAACAAAATGGACAGAATTTTCAGTAAAAGAGAAAAGTATTAATATCTTTGATTATCTGGTAAAATGTGCAATAAAACACAACAAATTGTATTAAAATACAACCTTTAATGTAAACAAAGGTTACTAAAATAACCAATCTTTGGGGATAAAAGGCAACACAAGTTAAAGTCATATTTCCAATGTAGACTTGAGATGGAAAGGGACCCACACAGAGATCGAACAAATGATATAAGGCACATTTAGCTCTTTTATGTGGGTTCCCATTTTGGATCGTTTCTCTGTCCTTGTTTTATTGTGGCTGTTTGCATTTTTTCACAGAATATATAGGAAAATTACTGACTGCAGTGTATAAAGACTTGAATAGGCCCAACCTAATTCACTTCAAAAATTGTACTCTGTATAATAAGGTATAATTACTTTATACAAAAAGGCAGATTTTCATGGTCTGTGCTATCTATCTATTATTATCTATCTATCTACTATCTCATCTATCTCTATCTATCTATTATTTGTAAAACAGAGACTGATACTGTATATCATTTTAGTGCACTGGCTCACAATAGCTTCAGTGTTGTGGTCAGGTATTACATGACCACAACATGGTCATGTGATAAAAGCATATAAATGGATCAAATTATTATCAGAATATTTCAGATATTTATTAACTACACATAGGTACATTTAAATTTCAGTGTAAACATTAATTAGGTTGGGCCCCAACCTCAAGGCAAGACACCATCATGGCTTTTTCCAGAGTTGATATTTTAAACACGTTACTGAACAAAACGTTTTTTCCCATCATGGAGGGTGTTTTCAAAGAGAGGTGGTTAAAAGTTGTGCGTGAAAAACATGCAAGACTATGTCATACAAAAATTCATCATTTCGAGATGCCTAATCCAGACCTCATATACTCATACACCACATAACTGATGCTGACAGCTGGGATCACTTTCATGAAGTTGGGCAAGATCCCACGATACAGCCCGAAAAAGCCCTCGTTCTCCATGATCTTCTTCACTAACTTGGACATGGACACCTGCTCTGATCCCTCCATTGACGCTGGGAAAAATAAAAGGAAATGTTAGGCAAATCACAGTGCAATAGCATAGATGAGGTGTATATTCTGGCCAGAGTATTTACCTTGGGCCTGCATGCGTGTGCGGATCAGAGCGAGAGGGTAACTGGCCAACTGGCCGCACGTGCTGGAAATGGTTCCACAACCGAGAAGAACCAGCACACCTGGGTTAGCAGTGTCTTTAGCATAGCGAGACAACCAGGCGTTCTTCAGGGTCTGTAGAAATAGAATAAAATGATGCATTTATCCATATTTTGCATTAAAATGCATGTCATCAAATAAGAAGATAGCACAGACACGCCAGTATTTTTAAATAGACTTTTAAGGTCAAAGCAGGCTAGTTTTAGCAGGTCAAACTAGCATGAGAGCACAATTCCAAAAAGAAAAAAACACAGTGTAAAGTTCTGCGTGTGATCTACTGACGCAGCCGGATCATTTCCATAATGACCAATGCAATCTACCAAGAGCAACTGTTTTAAGACGTGCTTAATTTGGGCGATAAATAATGATACATATACCAGTATATTTACAAGCGCAAACCTTAGTAAATCACCTTGAGTGATTTATTTAAATACTCTCCTACCATAAATTTAGCGTCTGAAAGGGAAACTTCTACAAATGTATATGCAATAAGGTCAGAAGGTCTAAAAAATGTCCACGCCTTTTCAGCACTATTTTTTCACTGTGTGTCTTTAGTAAATCCTGACAGTAATTTTTCTAACATCAAAAGAGGGTTTGCGCGGGCACAAGCTGTTAGTTAATCCTGCCCTTGGTTTCTTGTTCTTATTTTAAATAAAAATGTATAGATCCCATCAGCAAGGGATGATGTTTTAGTAATCTTTTACTATATAGTATTTATTAATATTCGAATTTAATTTATTTTTAGCTTAAGTTTAACCATTAATTAATCATTTTTAGTACCCATTTATTAATACAATAAAGTTTAAACCGTCTAAATATTATATTTGTGCACTTTAGATAAAGTAAAAAAGCTTTTTTTTAACCTTTGACCAATTGTATATTTGATTTATCTAATATGCAATGCTTTTGTAAAAAAAAAAAAATTCTTAATTAAATTTTCTTTATATATTTTCTATAAAAAGGGACAAGTCTATTAAATGCTTATCTTCATGTCCTTCATTACCTAGCTGACTATATTTATGAGAACTAAATACACAAAAAAATGCAAATGAATTCATTTATGAGAACTAAATACACAAAAAATGCAAATGAATTTATAAGTAGGTCACAAACCAGAAAAACTTGAAAATGCCCAGTGGTGTAACACCAAAGCTAAAATACATAGCTGCATATTCAGGAACTGGGTTTATAGTCTAACAACAATATAATCTTGAACAGTGGTTCCCTGGTCCTGGAGAACCCTTAACGCTGAACACATTAGTCCACTAGGGAGTGAATGAAAACGATTGCATGAATCCACTAGTGCGTGCAGTTTAATAATCATTTGAAACTTAGCAAACTGTAGTAAGATCCGGGCGTCACCTTCTGGTCAGACTCGGGAATTCATTCAGCGCGTGACTCTCAGTGCGTTATTGGTATTCTATAGCCGTTGAGCACACATCAGTTGTATTGCATTGTGGGATTGAATGAGTCCACTCGATAATGTTTTCAGACACCTCTATAAAAGGCTGTGCTCTCAAATAATGCCCCATTTAAGGGTATAGGGGGCGATTTCAGACATTGTCACTTCATGTTTTCTCTAATTGAAAAGCTATCTGATCGTGAAAAGACCAGGTGTAAATGCCCTCCTAAATGCATTCGAGACGGATTTAAATTAGTTCACTCAAACCACTTAAGGAGGTTGTCTGAGACACATTCCAGACGAAACTGGACAAGTGTAAATGCATCTGGTTATTGAAACCACTTATGTAAATTTTACTCCTCTCAAAATGGTAAAAAAAAAAATAAACTTGAGAGCTTTAATAAATCAAATAGCTATCCGATCAGTAAAACACTTGAAGTGACCAGGTGTAAATCGGCCCTGGGGGTATTCCAGGACCAGGATCGGGAACCACTGATCTTGAGGGATTTCACAGTGTTTCAGAGTTTGTACTCACCTCATACACTGCTAAATCTATTCCAGCATACGGAATAATTCCAATGATGTTGGGCACATAGCCTTTATAAAAGGCCTTCACACCCTCCTTCTTCATAATCTTCTTGGCACAGTCAAACATTCCAGAATACTGACCGGTCTTCCTCAGAGTAAGTCTGGTCTTCATTACCTATAATTTAAAAGAGTTAAAACATTCATAATCATTTACCTGAAGATGGGCACCATGTGTCATTATTGCCACTGAGCACAGTTCATTTTAAATGGGCAATATTGGAGCCACACTATATATATAAGTCTTCACTTTCTTCCAAGAACATCATATAGAAAATTCCATTTCCACTGATCTCATTTCTCACCTCCATTGGGTAGATGACTGTTTGAGCGGTCGCGCCGGCCATAGATCCAGCAATGAACCTCTCATGTGACTGGACTTTCCCACCATCTCTGGCCAGCATTTTCTTGAACTGTCAAACCACAACACAAAACAAAACCCATGTAACTGATGTGAAAGCTCATCCAAGCAAAACTGAGATGGGTTTAAAACAATCAATTCTCTTTTCATTAGATAAAGGAAATGCGATCTTCTCAATTGTAATTATCCCGTCCTCCACACCGGATTACCAGTCCAGGGTTTTTTGAATGACTGCTGTTAAAAGAGCTCTCACTGACACGCTGCTTGTGTAAGACACTTAAGCAATGTCACATGAGCATTTGACCATCGTAATCACAGCCGTGTTGATATTCAATAAAACAGTTCCATAATCTACAAGTTCATTTTGAGTAACTGACATTTTCACACACAATATTGGCTAGTTATTTTGCTTATTCTTGCTTCACCATGAAAAATAATAGCACAAAGACAAAAAACTAAGATTGTGGCAAAGAAAAAAGCAAAAGTGGAAGTGGTTTTCAGTGTTTGTGGGTTTCTTGGTAACGTGGGTTTCTCAATGTCACATTGGGCAATCGCACCATCTTTAAACCAACAGATATATTCACTGATCTGTACTTCAGTATTATTAGTTCATTTAGGGGGTGTTTTCTCACCTGCTCATACGCCATGAACTTGATTGAAGTTTCTGGAGCGATTTTTATGACATTGACTCCATTACCCCTCCACAGAGAGGCCACACCCCCTTCTTTAATCATCTTCTTGAATCCACCCACCAGACTGATTTTGTTGGTTTTTGAGGAATGCACCTATGAAAAGTATAGATTTACTGACTCATTACACCATTCAAATAAATTAAATGTATTCATTCAGCAGTAGACCAGTGTTATTTTACTATTATTTATATACTATTATAGTATTTTAACTAATATAACTATAATATATTATATATAATATTTTTGAATTAACTGAATATATATATATATTTTGTTATGAGGTTTAGTCATTTAACAACTAATTTGTTTTTATTCCAGTTTTAATTCTAGTAAAACTTTAAAGGGGTGATGAACTGAGAAATCAAATTTTCCTTGAGCTTTTGACATCTGAGAGGTCGTCATATTATAAGAATATCCTGTAAGTTTCAGAACTGAAAACGTCCTTGTTAGTCCAATAAATGCTTTTATTGACACCAGCCTCAGCAAACGCCTCGTTTTTCAAAGTGGGGAACTATGACATAAAAGAGGATAAAACACCAGCCCCGCAGAAGATCAACGCCTGCTTCAACACGGCCGGTTTAGCCCCGCCCACCGGTTCGCATAGCTAAATAACATAGATGCCTACCTCGTGATGACAAACGCCGGATCGAGCTACCGAGCAATAAACATGCCGTTTACAAAATATTGTGCAGTGCCTGGTAGTGGAAGAAGACAGTCGCTGCATAAGCTTCCTCTGGATTCCAATAGGAGTGCATGGATAAACTTTATTTTTAATGACATTGTCGTTCCACTCCAGCTGATGAGGTAAAACATTATCCGTCTGTTCTTCATTTCACTGAGGATTGTTTTGTAAACAAGACTGGATTTGCAGACCGATTAAGAGTACAGAACGGTGCTGTGCCGTCTATATTGGATCTGACAGGAATTATGCAACACCTGGACTCTGGGTCGAACATGTATGGGCGAATCATTCCGGTTGCCATTTTACAACATTGGACGTTTTCAAAACAATTTCCCCCAAGTGCATCGACGGGTGAGTTGAAACTCATTATGCAAAACTGTTAGCTGCTATCCACTCACAGCAGTGGGCGTTTACTTCCAAGTCTTCAGTGCGAGACGCCCATAAAAACCGAGCGTTTTTCAGCTAGGCTCAAAACTAGGGTACAAAATAACCTATTACTTATTCATGTTTTTGAATGCAAAAACCAAGCGAACGTCATAAGTTTACCTCAGACAACAATATAATAAGATTTAAAAAGCCAGTTCATGACCCCTTTAATTTGACTAAATCTTAATATTCCTTTTAAGTAAATGGTTAATTACATTAAATATCTTGCAATATTCATCAGCCAATTCAAATATCAGTTGATCATAAATGTTATCATCTCACAAAATTGTATTTCTCAAGTAAATTTCTCGCTGATATTCTGCTTGTGTAAGACACTTGTTATATACACATTTGGTCATCATAATAATGTCATGTTGATATTCAGGAAAACATTTCCCTCATCTACTAGTCAATATTGAGTAATTGACATTTCACATACAATATGGCCAGCTTATTGAACATCTATTCTCTGAAAAAAAAACTATTTTTTATTACCTCACAGAATTTTATTTCTCAAGTAAAAATATCTTGTTTTATGGATGTGTAGATATTTTTACTAGAAATAATATTGATAAGGAAAAATATGTTGAAGTGCAAATTTGGGTTTTCGAAAATCTGAAACTGCACCTGCATGAAGACTTTCATTCTGTCCAGGGGGGCGGTTCCTGTTCGAGAGATCGCCCCTGCCACGGCCCCGGCAACAAGCTGCCTCCACCAGATGCCAGTGGTCTTCTCCTCCTCGGTGAACTCATCTGGAATGCTTAGACTGTCACCTATATCCAACACCTAGCACACAATAGAGATGAAGTTAGTTCATAACCAGCTATCCTGCAGAGTAACTTACCAAACCATACTGAATCCTACATTGACTTGAGCTCTGAGAAAGCTTCTTTGTCTTAGTGTTGGATTGAAATATGAAAACAATATCCTGTTACTGTTTTATGACTGCTCATTTACAGTGATATGCAAAGAATATGAAAATAGACAAACATCAGGAATGCAATATAACAGTTTATGTGTGAAAGATGCAGTGTTAGGCAGAATGTACATGGGTCTCATTGCTGGACCAATTCTGACCTTTAAAACCGCACAGCTACTGACTCCATGAAGATGTAGCATTTGTAAGAGACAATAGTCAAAATAAAGCTCAAAAGGGTTATCGGGTCTTAAGTTAAACGGAACGGAAGGGGGTTCAATTGTATAATATAACATTTCTACTAATCAAATCTTACTTGCACAGGAACACATATCCCATCCAACCTGGACTTAATTACAACCTAGCTCTTAATCCAAGTTAGTGTAGTTAAGGTCCTTATCACGTCATCTTATGTAATATAACAGTACTGCAACACAAACTTTTATTTTTGGGTGAACTAACCCTTTAATAAAGATAATGTCATCATTTACTCACCCTCATGTCATTCCAAACTTGTAAGACTTTCTTTTTTTCTACAGAACAAAAAGGAAGATATTTTGAAGAAAACAGTTTTGGTTCCCATTGTGTTTTTGTCCATTTAATGAAAGTCAATGGGAACTAAAATTGTTTGGTTTCCGACATCTTTCAAAATATCATCTTTTACGTTCCACAGAAGAAAGAAAATCATAAAGGTTTGGAATGGCACGGAGGTAAATAAATGTCACATTTTTGAATAAATTACTAATACAATCTTCATATATTTGTTGTTATATATGCCATTTTAAATCGGAAATTAAGCTATTTAGAAACAAAATATACCTCAATAGCATATTTTCACATTCATATCTTTATATCATAATATGGAGGATACAGCTCAGCAGGCCAAAGCTGCTTTGGCCTCTATGAAATAATGCTGATCAGAGGACCTACCATATCTACATCCATCACATATATAGCTTCTTCATCCTCAAAATCAAAGATGAGCCATTCCCCGTTGTGCTCCTGCAGCAAAGCCATGCTGACCCTCTGCTGCCAGCTCGTCTGATACCAGCCGTAGATGCTAACAACTACAACGAAGAACTAGGTTCACCCGCTCTCCTCACAATGTTACAGTACCGGTTCACTCCTTCATCTCTGCCCAACATCACTGCACTTCCATCAGTCCAGCAGTCAGATGACGAGCACATCCAGGGATAATCCCAGTACAGGACAGTCTTAAATTAGCTTCGCTGCAATTGGCTGTAACGACTCTCGCTAAACCTGCACTGCTCAAATATCTGTGTGATTCAGGGTGATTTTTGCCCTGCGCTTATTTTAAATCTTAAAACTTAAGTCAACCCGAAAAGATTTTAGAGAGAAATAACCAGAAACATTGTATTATTTAAATGAAAAAAAAAAAGTTCGTTTTTTAAATTTATATAGTAAACGTGTGTGCAAGAGTGAACATTAGTATTAGAGTGACTTTTGTTAACATTTGACACTTAATCAGTTAAGAGACTCCTTATCTTTCCTCCTCTCAACACTTTTCCCATGATTTCACAATCCTGCCCACTCACAGAGGGATATAAATGGCTGGCCAAGCTGATTAAAGGGCTACCTAGCTGTGTGCCTGACTAGACAACTGAAAGCCCGTCTAACCAGTCAATGACATGTGACTGTTTGACTAAACAAAGCCAGGCTGTCACCATAGCATTTAGTGTTCATCCTAATAACTGATACCTGCTTCAATTCAGATGGTAATGGATGAATGTAATATAATATGCAATATTTGTGGAACTTACAGTGGAGTGTTTCCAGTAGCGCATGATTTCCTGAAGGTTATCTGCTGGGTTGAAGAGAAAATGCTCCCTCCATTCATTCCAATCCAGAGACATAGTTCCATCCACATCAATACTGGAGAACAAAGGTCAAATGAGAGAAGACAAGTAGGTTTGGAGAACAACGTTCTATGTGATAAAGTTACCATGGAATACCATGGTGAATCAATTGAAATTGTCAATGAAATAAGAAAGGTCTTATTTTAGCATATGCATAAATAATACATATTACATACATACATGTGTATATAATATGTACTTTTTTTGCACAAAGAAAACAAAGCCAATACAAAACAAATAGTGGAGTTCACTAATGTGTTGCAAAGACTTTCACATACATTTTACATAAAGGCCTGCTCACAACAAGTTAACACTATCACTACATTAAAGCAAGTAAAATTTGTATCAGGTGTGTAATATGTAGCATTAAAGTGGGATTAATCTTTATTATCCAGTGATTTATAGTCAGTATTGCTATAAATTAAGTCTGAATTTTGATCTTTGAATTTTGACATTTCATCGAAATTTTTGTTTCACTTTTTCTTTTAGTCTTTGGTGAGAATAGGCCTTATGAGTACCTGTGGAGAATCTTCTCTGCATCTTGATCTGACAAGTTTACGCCAATGTCTTTAAGTGACTGCTGAATCTCTTTGGCATCAATGCGACCTGCAACCGCAAATAATGTTGTTAATTAAGGTTTATTTTGTGATCAACAAAAGCAGAATGTACAATGACCAGTTTTCAATTCGACTCCCAGTTAGATCTTCAGAATACACACTGTTTCAAAGCAGCTTTACAGAAAGTCATACTGTTAAGTCTATAATACCTTAATGCTTTAACATAGAGTGGTTTTAAGGCTATGCGATATGGCAATATATTATAATGGTATAGGTGATCCCATTAATCTAATGGTCCAAAAGTGCTTCAAAATTAGTCCTAAAAGGAGAGCAAACATACAGTATACTTTGATCTTACCATCCTCATTTTTATCCAGGCTCTTGAAGGTCAATCTGAGTTTTTTCTCATGTTCTCTCAGATACTTTGAAAACTCCTCAAAGTCCAGCCCCTCATCCTTATCAGTGTCTCCAGAAGAAACAATTTTCTGTAAGAGAAAAACATAACATGAGGTTCCTGAAAAAGAGTTCTAGAAACTATGTACTGTAAAAAAAATATATATATATATATATTAACATAAAAAACATTATTAGCACATTGTAAAGATTCTGTTAAAGATATAAATCCAGCGGAAACAATTTCTCAACTTTATACAAGATAAAACATTGCTCATCTCATTTACTCCTCATTTTCATATTCAAACTGACAAAGGTAGCTCAGTTTTTTTTTCTGACATCAATGTGAGCTTTAAAAACACTGCCATCCAGTGTTGTCATTTAGGTGTAATTATAATCTTCTACACACTTCAGTATAACGTAGAAATGTAGTAATACAAATCATATGAGCAACAAATGATCACTCAAAACAGATACTATTATAAACCCCATTTAAGTGACCTGATGAGTTTGCTGAAATACTGCTCTGTCTTTGATAGTCTTAGGCAAGGTGGGGTTATATCAGCTGTCTCAGGTGTTAGGAATGTCAAGGGATAATGTGGGTTATAAATGAGCAGTATAGGAGTGTCTTTTACCCACCCTTTTGCTTTAAGTGCACTTCATTGCAAAAGACAGGAAATGGCATAACCTGTGTGACTAGAAAACCCTATTTGAAAGGAATTCCCATTTGGGTGAATGTTGAGGCTAAAGGCTATTATCTTCTATTGGCTGTAGTCAAAGTTTGGTGACTATTTCTATGAGCAATAAACGAAAAAAGCATATTATTTACTCCAGTCTCTTAATAGTATCAAATGTTAATAGAGGGAGAGGAGGAGGATATGGGCTGGCACTAAATGCATCATCATTTCCCATCATTTATTTATTTAAACTACTAATAGCATTTTCTAATAATGGTTCAGCTTAAAAGCATGTATTATTTATCTGCATTTTTACATCAAACAAAATGGTGGATTTTTCTTAGAAGTAACGTTAGGCTACATTTTTATTGCACGCGAACAATATGCTGAACAGTCTGTCAACGTGGTTTACGTGGTTTATGTTGCCCCCAATACGCAGAACTATAACAACAAAAGTGAGTAAACCACAGAAATGTGAGCCAGTGAACTGGAATTACCTGCGCTTCTCCTTTCCCCATAGAGAAGCCCATAGCAGTCAGGCCCGTCTTGAGCTCAGAAACATCCACTTTCCCATCTTTATTAACATCCAACTTCTCAAACAACTCCGCGAAACTTTTCGAGTTGTCCTCCTCCAAACAATGCGAATCGATGAACACGAATTTCCTTATAATTTGATACATGATGAACTGCGATATGTGTGCAGTATTTATATATATATATATATATTTTCTCCGCACGGGATCCAAAGATTGCAGGGAAACTGCGGAAGAACCACAGCACTGGAGAAAACAGACCCTCCCTAAACGCCTTGTCCACTATGTCAGACTATCGTAGTCATTATTTTATAGCCACTATCTCTTGAAACGCAACGCTGTGTTATTAATATGTAGGCGTTTCAAACTGAGTTGAGCTAAGAAGGAGGGACTAGAATTATACTAGGGTTATTTCCCTGCCGTGCCTTCTCGTTTTATGACGGACACACCCAAATGTATACACAAGCTCAAGACAGCCAGCTGATGTTTTTTTCTTTTTTCCTATTTGACTCACTGTGTCAAGAATAACTTAACAGAGGCTGCATTTATTCATAGTAATGAGCAATTCATGCTCAACTTCTCATTTTTCATAGCACTAGGCTATAGTGCATCGCCTAGATAGATAGATAGATAGATAGATAGATAGATAGATAGATAGATAGATAGATAGATAGATAGATAGATAGATAGATAGATAGATAGATAGATAGATAGATAGTGTATGTTTTTTTTGCAAACATACATACTACTGCAAACAGACATTCTTTACAACTTAAAAGTACTTAACGTACTCTGCTCAGTTAGTAACTTGAACAAATAAGGAGATGGTGCTCGATGCAGGGCCAAATGGGAGGAGCTAGAGCTCGAGCTCCCCCTTTTCTGGAGCTCCAGCTCCACCTCGCTAAATTTACTGGGCGGGGCTTTGGTGCAGGGCCCAATGGGAGGAGCTAGAACTCTAGCTCACCCTCGCTGGATCTAGTGGACAGAACATGACGCGCTATCAAGCCTGTTAAAGGTGCTATATGTAACTTTTATACTAAAATTAATCCTTTTTTTATTGCCTGTGTGTGAAGGGGTTGTAATCACACATTACACTGATCCACTTGACGAGTTTTGCTATTACCTCTGAAGGCCAGTATTGCTATTTCTATGTGAAGTCTCCGGGTCAGATTTACCACGAAATCCAACGGATGTGACGTGCATGCGCACTCCCGAGCCTCTCTCCTTATATACAGCATAGACATAATAAATACATAGATTCCCTATTGGCCGCTTTGGAACGTTGCTGCGATACGTGTCCGCCATTTTGCGGAGGTCAAGACTGCGCTGTAAACAAATGCAAGTAAACGGGTGAGCTGCGGTTTTCCTGGATAAAAACAATAATAACGTTTACATTTATCAGCCGATTTCAGTGGTTTGTACTTGGTGTACGTTTCTATTACTAATTATATAATGACCAAATACAACCAAAAAAAAATGTTCAGTCTCGTTTGTGAAAGGTAATTCCCCGAGACCTGTTTTCAATTGTGTGGCGACTTGTACAGCCCCACGCAGCGCACGAAACAGGCATTATTCTCAATTCCCATAATGAGAGCTATGGGAAAGTTGCCTATGATATACAGTCTATTGTAGATGGTCAGGGAGTTATGTCCATTTTCGGCTTATATCTCGGTCAATGTTTGATCAATATTCCCAAGACTCTAATCGTTCGTAGTGCTGGACGGGGTCTTTCGAACGAGCCCACCCCCGAGGTCCAACTCACCCGGCTCCCCGAGTTATAGCCGTTCGAAATCGGGGGTAGGGACCCCCTTGGACCCTCCTCCCCGAATTTGAGCTCTCTGGGTCTTTGCGTTCCAGAGATACGAGCGATTTTCTTCTAAGATTGTGACGTCACCGGCGTCCGCAATTTTGCAGTGCGCCCGATGGTTTTCTGCTAATATCTCCGCGAAAACACCACAAAAAACTATGGAACTTATATGGTTCTTTTCAGCTCAACTAGATGGTCCCAACGAGCTCGGTGCTCGAATCCGTCTAGTATTCGCCGAGATATTTGCGTAATAGTATTGTCTATGAGTTCGAGCACGAGCGCTCTTGTAAAAATTGTTAGCAATCTGAAACATCACCGCTAGAGGCCGCTAAAAGTTACATAGAGCATCTTTAATGTTAGTGCGAGTTTCTCAATGATGAAAGGACAAGTTTGTTTTTATGCGCAAGAGGCTGGCGAGGGGAAGAATCCTCCCCAGGGGCGTAGGAACCGGGGGGGACGGGGGGGACGTGTCCCCCCCAATATTGGAGACAGTCGCATTTGTCCCACCCAAAAATGACACCGCGGAAGACAAAAATATTTGCCAACTCTCACGCATTGGCCGTGAGACACACGTATTTGATTGGTTTCCCTGTCAAATGTCGAGAGCGCATTATTGTTGCGCGAAAGTACATTAATATAATGCGCGAGCGTGAATCTCTCTGCTCGCGCGCGGAATATGATGTGCCGAGCGCGAATCTCCCGCGCGCGCGCTCTCAGCTACACTTCTCTTGTAAGAATTACCTCTCTGGGCTCGCTCAGAGAATATGCCTGGACTTAAAACGTGTTCAGTGCAATCGCGAATCTCTCCTCTTCCCCAGTTAACAGTTTTAGGTTATAAGAATGTTCAATTCTCCCTTTATATAAACGTTGTATTAACGTTCTTGCTTGGTTAAGAACGTTATTCAAACGTTCAATTCTCCCATTAGGCTATATAAACGTTCTCAATGTTTTTGTAAGATATAATGAAAAACGTTTTATTCACTTTAATGTTTATATATATATATATATATATATATATATATATATATATATATATATATATATATATATATGAAGAGTTCAGATGCAAAAGCCTCTAAAAGCCATCTGAAATTTTCCTCTAAAATTATCATTTTTATCAAGCTCGTATATTTAAGTTTAATAATTTCACTTAAATGGCAAGAAAAATTACCCATTACTTGTCATTTAAGAGAAATTAAGGAATTTAAATATACGAGCTTGATAAAAATCAATCATTTTAGAAGAAAATTTCAGATGGCTTTTAGAGGCTTTTGCATCTGAACTCTTCATATATATATAGGCTATAACAAGGTATCCTATATAATAGGCATATGAAGAACCTAAAACAAGAACTTTCAGATTTTAAAATGAAGACAAAAAATATATAGAAAGATAATTTTAAAAAAGACCCATGAATCATGTCTACAATATGTGTAATGTAGTCCACTGAAGTCGAGTTGAATTGAACCCAAGTAGTTTATTCCAATAAACCGATTTGGGTTGAAGTGACAATATGATGCAGAAAATATGATGCAGAAAAAATTAGATGCAGATATCTAAATCAGAGAATTCATAGGTTCGTCGATTGGCGGGTGGATTATTTATTTTCAACAGTGGATTTGCATGACTCAAAGTGCACCAGATTAATGAATTTAGCTTTAAAATGTACAAAATTTTCTTCCGGAGGTGCATGCCCCCGGACCCCCCTAGAGGTAGCCTATACTGGGCTACATCCAAAAAAATACTGTGGAAATAACAGCCTATGGTCTGTGAAAAATAATATTCTAATTATCTTATAAATAAGTAGGCTACATGATCAGGATTTCATGTCTTCCTCTTCGTTTTGAGCCAAGAAAAACCCCTCCGTATTCTCATTGGGGAGTGAGCCTCCCTAAAATTAAATCCTAAAATCACCCTGGTCCCCCCCAATGTTAAACTCATTCCTACGCCCCTGATCCCCCCATTTGGCTCTGCATCGAGTACCACTTGCAAATAAGCACAGGTCAACCTGCAATACCAAGCAAGACCACAGGGAGAAGCCAAATGACTGGATATAGCTATATACGGATCAATTCTGAATTAATAAACAACAAAATACAAATGAAAAAATAAAAACATTCTGAATGTGTGGAAACTCGATGTCATCAGTGAACAGTTCCTCTGATAGAACAAGCATCGTGTTTGTCTATGTTTGGAGCGGCTGATGCCCATGTGTAACGGCCTACAAACACCACGGATCCTCACAAACTTCTCTAAAACACGAGTCTTCGGCGAGCATCCGTTATAAAACACTCGCAGTACATTAATTTTGACAACTACGCGTATAGTGAACCGTGTTCATGCAGAAATACGATGTTAAAGCGATCAATGAGCCGAGAGCGCATATGGTTTGTTCGCGCAGCATCAGTAATAACGGACTCGCGCATGCTGCAATCGTCTTTACCTTCATTACAATCGTCATCAATCAAAGCTTTATTAGTGACACTGGGTTTCTTTATCCAACAGGGAGATGTATGATGTATGAGGAGAGAGATGTCCTATGTTCATGAAGAGGTTGGGTGTTTTGAGCCTCCGTTCAGTCTGTATTTTTTCACACAGCGCGATGAGAAACGGCTTGGGTTGCTACGAAACAATCACACAATTACGAGAGAGAGGTGCTTGCTTTGTTTTCATTTATTTTTTTTAATTAATTTAATTTATCTTTTTTATTCGACGTATTAATAATAAAAATTTATAAATTATATTAATATATTTTAATAAATTTTAAGTAATCTCGCAGCCCACATTTTGAAAATCACAGAGATAGATAGATAGATAGATAGATAGATAGATAGATAGATAGATAGATAGATAGATAGATAGATAGATAGATAGATAGATAGATAGATAGATAGATAGATAGATAGATAGATAGATAGAATGTGCAATGCATAATCAGTTTAGTGTTGCACAGCTGCAGAAACAAATCCCTAGATCATCCTAAATATAGCAGAAGTTACTGTGGTCAGATACGAATGAGATAAATATAGCTTACAAAGACTGCATAGCAAATTATTATAATTGCAGTACAAGTTTCTGATATTACGTAGACCATAAATACTAGTAGATGATGGCGGCCTGAAACATTCATGATGATACTACAGGCTACTGGGATTACAATGACACTTTTATGATGTTCATAACAATCGTTGTATTTTTTTGACAAGATCATTTCAACAAAACATATTATTTATATTATATTACAATATTTAAATCATACAATATCAGCCTTATAAGACAAAACATGCTACTACAGATACCCTCTGAACACTAGAGGTCCTCCAGTGTGTTCTTCAGAAGCTGTACAGCAAAGTGCCTGACAACTTTACGACAACCGTACTTGTGTTGCTTTACGACACACGCATTCCCTTTACGTAAGAGTGTAGCATGTTCACTGATGTTGACGTTTTTATCAGTGGGTTGATGTTCTAACTAACTGCACGTTTTAGTGTTTATCGTATACGGGTTCTGGATTGTTTGTATATTGTTTCCGAGATGGGGAAGCCTAAAAAGAAGAGTAAGTATTTACTGCTAATTTTAAGTAGGACGTATTCTGTTAGCTGCTAAGAGCGTGTTGAAATGTCTAATCTTTCATAATATACTATGACTTTGGTATTGTATGTTTATGGGAATTATATATTTCAGTTTTAATTTACATAAGCAGTTTAGTAATTGTTCGTCACTATTAAAATGGCAATGTGACAAAAAGTTGTCAAAGTTATGTGAATTAATGCACATTTTGAGATTCTTGCATTCTATGTTTTGTTAAGGATGTGTCAAATTACTCCAAATAAAAAAAGCCACGTGTGTCAGCATATGTGGGAACGTGTAAGGTTTATAATCAAAAATTGTTGTAAATATCAATGCTGGCAGTCCATCCCAAGTTACTAGTTATATCCTTTAACTAGTCCTTAACAGTAGTGTCAGATATCTGGATTAATTCTACTGAGACAATAGTACAATTATAGATTTGTGTTTCTGTCTGTTTAACTCAGTGCTTTCTGTGTTCACATCAGGTGACTTGAGCCGTGCAGAACTGATGATGATGACAATTGCAGATGTTATCAAGCAGTTGGTTGAGGCCCACGAACAGGGAAAAGATATTAACCTTAACAAGTCAGTGCATTTTAAAGATTCATTTATTTTAATGATATTATTAAAGTCATGACACAATATTGACGATTCTCTTTTCTTAATGTAATATTACAGTATTTATAATGAATGATTTATCTGTGCACATCAATCTTCATATGCCCTCATACTCTTTAATCAAAATAACTTCACCTCCCTTTTGCAACTACTACTCTTCTCTGATGATATGTTTACTGGTCCGAGGGCAGGACATCCTGTCATTCACATGACATCACAGCAATAGCAAACCACAACGATCCAATCAATTCCAGATAGACAAAATCAAGTCCTGTCCTACATTTTTTTCTTGTTCGAGAAACCACTTCACCCGGAAATACATCACAATATGGAAGAAAAGACTATCACAACTTCCATTTCATGGCAATACGTTTAAAAAAAAAAAGTGGAAATGTTTTCTCACTGGATAACTATAAACCAAGTTAGATTGCAGCTCAAATTGACAGCTACAATTGTGTTGTTATAGAGTCAAGACAAAGACATCAGCCAAATACGGTCTCAGTGCACAGCCACGGCTTGTGGACATTATTGCTGCAGTGCCGTCTCATTATCGAAGAGCCTTGGTGCCCAAACTGAAAGCCAAACCCATCCGCACTGCCAGTGGGGTAAGGATGGTTTGTTGGACATTTGTTATTGTGTATTGGTGATGGTGTAAAGATATCATAATGTAGATATGAAAGTTGAAACCAGTGCTCAGACTTTGATTTAATATTTCTTTGCAGATTGCAGTTGTTGCTGTGATGTGCAAGCCTCATCGCTGTCCACACATTAGCTTCACTGGCAACATCTGTGTGTGAGTATGTCCAAAATAAAGTGTGTGTCTTTTACACTACCGGTCAAAAGATTGGGGTCTGTCTAAAGAATTTTAAAGAAATTAATACTTTAATTCAGAAAGGATGCATTAAGATGGATCAAAGGCATTTATAATGTTATAAAATATATTTATTTTAAGCAAATGATGTTCTATTGAACTTTCTATTCATCAAAGAATCCTGAAAAAGATGTATCACGTTTTCTGGAAAAATATTTTTGTGCTGTTTGCAACATTGTTAATTATGAGAAATGTTTCTTAAGCACCAAATCAGCATATCAGAATGATTTCTGAACGATCATGTGACACTGAAGACTGGAAGAATGACTGTTGAAAGTATATCACAGGAATAATCTACATTTGAAAATATATTAAAATAGAAAACAGTTATTTTAATTTCTAATAATACTTCTCAATATTCCTGTTTTTACTCTGTTTTTGACCACATAAGACACTTCTTTCAAAAACATTTTAAAAAAAATCTTACCGACCTCGAGCAGTAGTGTACATTTATTCATTCAGCTCATGCTTTTATACAAATGAGCAATTCTACAACACAAGGTATTCATTCAGATGTCTTGAACCTTTTACCGTGTGGGCTTGCATCTGGTTCAAGCTATTAGCATTGTGTGTCACTTGGTGGGGAAACTTTTATTAGCAGGATATAATGATAAAACTAGTCTCAGTTTTGCATTTGATGTAGTGTTTTTTTGTTTTCATTTGCTCAAACAGCTACTGCCCAGGGGGTCCGGACTCAGATTTTGAATATTCCACACAGTCTTACACCGGATACGAGGTAATTACCCATCTGTCTCCCAAAGCAATGCTATCACGCATATTTTTATGAGTTTCGCACTAGTGTCAGGCAGTATGCTTCATTGTGTCTTTCTATTCGCCCTCTTACCTAGCCCACGTCAATGAGAGCCATCCGTGCACGATATGATCCCTACCTCCAGACTAGGCATCGAGTAGAACAGGTGAGTCATCTTCACAGCTCATGTTTATCAGCTGCTTTTCGAGCATTGTGCAGTTAAAATCATAAGTGATCATTACATACTACTTAATGGTTTTGATTTTACGGTTTAGATCTGCAGGGTTGATGATCCTCTCAGCTTTTCTACTAATTTAGATGGTGTTAATGACATTACGCTGCTGTGTTTGCACATCTAGCTCAAGCAGCTGGGTCACAGCGTGGATAAAGTGGAGTTCATTGTGATGGGAGGCACATTCATGGCTCTGCCGGAGGAGTACAGGGACTATTTCATCCGTAACCTCCACGATGCGCTGTCAGGACACACGTCTAACAATGTCACTGAAGCTGTCAGGTACCAGCACCCCATGATAAACTTGACTGAGTGATAGAATCAGGCCACTCTTAATTATGATAGTCCCTACACAAATTTACAGGGCCAGGAGAGAGCAAGAAACAGTCCCTCGCCTTAGGAAAGACAATCATCTTTTTGTCGTAATGTACTTGTCTTTGTAAGAATTAGAAAGTAAGAATTAATAAGTTCTCTTATTTGTCATCAAATGTCACTTGAAATCAAGTTAGAATGTAAAACAAGTTTTTTATGACTGATTAAAATTCAGTGCAATTTTGTTTAAAATAATTATTAAAAATAAAACACTAAAAACTTAATGAAATTATGCAAAACAAGATTAAATGTTTTATTTAATTTGTCACAAACAAGTATGCACAGTACAACATGCAGTGAAATGCTTTTTATATGTGTATAAAAAAAACATAAAGCATAAACAATAAAATATAAAATATCGGCTGATTAAATGAAGATTAATCATTATTAAAATTACAAAAGCTATTCATTCAAAACTCAAAAGCAGTGAGTGATTTCCTTGTCTTTTGTTGTTTGATTAACATTAAAAACACAGGCAGCAGGAATATTTAGCTACTGCCACTTTAAGATATAATGAACTGATACTGAACACATGCATTGTCTTTCTCGAGTGTTTACATTCACTTAAGGCATAACCGACTATGTTTGCTAGGATACTCGCCAAGACGAGTTTTGTCTGTGTACGCACAAGACTTAAAAGTAAACTCAATATTTGCTCACTGTGTGCGCAGACTGCGCACGCGCGAGTACTCTTTCGCGTCTTGTGCTCGAATGTTAAAATTGGCAACGCTTAAAGTAACACCAAGTAACTTTTCCTCTTCGGTCGCCCTACTGTTTGGAAACGAAATTGTCCATTGCCGCTGTCACAAATACTTTAGCCTACCGTCGCACGCACGCTCGCTGTTTACCCAGCACCGGCTTTAGAATGAACGATGTCCACAGACAAGGTAAAGTGTTACATGATTTCATGAAAGGATGATGTATTGTGACATCAGAAACGAAGAAAAACGAAATAATGACTATTGTAGCGCTTGACGTAAAGCAGTCGAATTTTGTAGTTCTTTTTGTGGTCGGGTTCTACCCGAAACCCGAAGTTACATAGTGGCAGTAAAAGCGATACAGACCCCGTCAGGCGATGGCAGAAGTGCCTTTCACCCTGTTACGACTTGATGAACCACTGATAAGATTTTGGAAACATTATTTTAAGGTAAACAATGTTACATAGTGTTGCTTTAAATGAGTTTAGTTTAAACAGATAGCAACGTGAGCTTTTCTGGTCTGACCTGTACTCACACTATCAACACCTGGGTGATGACGGCGTAAATTACGGGTCATATAGAGCATATGGCACTCACATTGACAAAGTTTAGGGCAAGGCAGAATGCGTATCCATCGACAGAAACATACATTAGCCTAACTCTGGCTGTCTGTTGTATTTATTTCAACAAACTGTATTATAGATTTTTGGTCTTATAGATTTAATTTTTGTGGTCTTATAGATTTAGTTTTGTGGTCTTATAGATTATAGATTTTTGTGGATTTTTGTGGCGCTTTGAGTGCCTAGAACAGCGCTATATAAATGTAATGAATTATTTATTATTTATTATTTAGATGTGAATGTGTCATCATATTTGAGATGACTTGCGGTGCAAGTACCTGCCGAACCATGGCGTGGAGAATGGTACAGTTCGATTTTTCTTTTTTTTTTACCGAGGACTATTACACCCCTAGCTGATATATATACAATATATAAACCAATAGATAGATGTTGATAGATGATAACTTTATTGTCATTGGTTGCACAGTGCAGGTACTCAGCAACAAAATGCAGTTCAGCATCTACTAGTGCAAATAGTAGCATGATTATATCATAATATATATATATATATAAATATTATATTATATTATGATATATCTTTAATGCCTACTCACATTTTCTTCAGAAGTAATTATACATAAATGTACTTGTCTTTAACCCATTACACAACTGGTCCAAGATCAGTTGAAAAGTGCAGAAGTTAGATAAAAGCAGAGGGATTGGAGCAGCTGTTGTCTTATTATGTGTGTCTGGGGGAAATCACTAGTTAATAAGCTCTGACTTGGGATCAGTGCTTTTTGCTGTTGGATCATTTAAGTCTATATTAGCAAAATGAACAAATGCAGCTCTTGGATCAGTTAAAGCACAGTGCCAAAACCCCCTGGTGAGCAAATTTGGTAGTGTGGCAGTGTTGGGAGGAAGAGCTGGTGCTTTTGGACGGGTCTTCCACTGTCAGAGCAGCTGCATTGGCTCTGCTTTCTGCCTAGTCACAGAACAATAAGACAGAATGTGGAATGCTTAAATGATGAAGACAAGATAATGTATGTTATTAGTCACATCTCCTGATGTTATTTAACAGTTTAGCCGTCATTAACTTGGCTAACCAAGCAAATAAAAGCCTTTTTTCACTTTGACCATTAGTCTGAGACCATTTAAATAGGCGATGTATGTGATTTCTGTGCCACCACTAACAACACCAAACAAAAAAAATGTTTATATTTTTTTATATATTTGTCAAGATTTTTCTTAACTTGTTTGCATCAGTTTTGGCAAAGTGGTGACTCAAACGCTGTTGACCACCCCGGTGAGATCAGCTCCATAAGGAAGGCAAACGTTTTGAAGTTAGAATGAAAGGCATAGGAGATGATTCCAAGATCTGGATAGACTGCCACTGCAGGGCGCTGTTAGTTTATTACTGCGTTTTTGTTATTTATTTTCTTGATAAGAGAGAGTGTGTATGTGTGTGTGTGCACGTAGGCAGAGGTCCACAGAATTGTCGGCACACCACAGCTTATCAGTGGGTTTGTTAAGATGACACGATTGCCATAATTGTTCCGGCGGCTAATCAGCCAGAGATGGGGGAGACAACAGTTCGATTTCAGGCACATTGCTTATCTTAGGGTGTGTGTGTGTGTTGTGTGTGTGTGTGTGTGTGTGTGTGTGTGTGTGTGTGTGTGTGTGTGTTGTGTGTGTGTGTGTGTGTGTGTTTTGTGGTGTGTGTGTGTGTGTTGTGTGTGTGTGTGTGTGTGTGTGTGTGTGTGTGTGTGTGTGTGTGGTGTGTGTGTGTGCGTGCTTGTTTTTGTGATTGAGGACACAAATGTGTATAATGACATGGTATTACACTGTATTACAATACCGTGAATATGAGGACATTGCATGTGTCCTCATATTTCAAACAGCTTAAAACTAAAAAACAATGTTTTTTTAAATGTTAAAATCTAGTCTTCTGTAAGGGGTAGGTTTAGGGACAGGGGCAGTGTAGGGGGATAGAATATATAGTTTGTCCAGTATAAAAACCATTACGCCTATGGTGTGAGTGTGAGTGTGAGTGTGTGAGAGGAGAGGAGAGAGAGTGAGAGAGAGAGAGAGAGAGAGAGAGAGAGAGAGAGAGAGAGAGAGAGAGAGAGAGAGAGAGAGAGAGAGAGAGAGAGAGAGAGAGAGAGAGAGAGAGAGAGAGAGAGAGAGAGAGAGAGAGAGAGAGAGAGAGAGAGAGAGAGAGAGAGAGAGAGAGAGAGAGAGAGAGAGAGAGAGAGAGAGTGTGGAGAAATAAAAAGAATAAGTACAAATGAGAAACACTGTTGGTTTCATAACTACATTGTCTAAAATCTGGAGCAAGAAACAGGAAGCCAAAAACCACACATTTCTGAATTATTATTACATTGATGCAAGCCAATTGAAGCCAATTCAGTCGTTAAATAGTCATATTTTCATCAGAAACTATTATAGGAATTTTATCCTATAACGCATTTATCCTGCGTTTAGTTAGACTTTCACAGAAAGAAAAAAAAAAAGAGGCCATTTTAAAAAGAAAGAGGTTTTTATTTGTTGAAGGGTTCTATCATACATTACACACATAATAATTTATATATATATATACATACACACACACTGCTACAAAACAGTATATATAAATATAGCTAGGATAATAGAATATATAAATATAATTATAATAAATTATTATTATTATACACACACCATTTCAGAAGTTTGTTTTTAAAAGTTTTGTTTCGTTTTTTTTATAAAAATTCAGTAAAAACACAAAGATTCTTAAAGTTTAAAATACTGTTTTCCACCTGAATATGTTTTTAAATGTAATTTATTCCTGTGAGGCAAAGCTGAATTTCCAGCATCATTACTCCAGTCTTCAGTGTCACATGATCCTTCAGAAATTTTTATTATGCTGATTTTGTGCTCAAGAAACATTTCTTATTATCGGTGTTGAAAACAGTTGTCCTGCTTAATATTTTTGTGGAAACTGTAAAAAAAAATCTTAGGATTTGGCATTTTTCAAATATAATATTTTGTAATTGTTTTATGTCTTTACTGTGACTTTTGATCAATTTAAATTGGCATTGTTAATGTGTTCCTATATTTATTCATTTATTTAAAAAAACATGCATATATAAATACATACACACATATATAATATAGTATCCTAATTTATTTTTTCTCAGGTACTCGGAACGCAGTAACACCAAATGTGTCGGCATCACGATTGAGACCAGACCGGACTACTGCCTGAAGAGACACTTGAGTGACATGCTGGCCTACGGTTGTACCAGACTAGAGATCGGCGTACAGAGTGTTTATGAGGATGTGGCTCGTGATACCAACAGGTCAGAGTTGGTTGCTTGAATATGAAAGTCTTTAAAGGAAGGAGCCGTAGAGTAGAAGATGAGTGTTTGGTATTTGTATAAACTTGATCATGGGATGTTAATTAGCATAACATCTGTGTTAAGACTTCCAGTGAATATTTTAATTCCTACTTTTTCTGGCTCATGTTGGTAATTGCAGTTTACTCGCTTGATTGCGTGTCATTTAGGAATCACTTCAAGGCATTAGGAGACTTAGCAACTATGCTAATTACACTATACTTACACCCTTTGGTGTAGTTGTAAGCACTTTGCTAAAGGACACAGTGGGAGTTTACCAGTTACCTTTTTAGCAGGACAGATCTTAAACCATAAGCCTCAAATGATGATATCAGATTGTTCAAATGAAAATCATGATTCATTGGAAAATCAATATTTTTACCCAGTTGTATGACCATATAAAATTCAGTCCTACAAAACTTAGGATGATATTCCATTTGTAACTGCTTGTATCTTTTTTATATTGACTTTATGTTCTTTTTCTAGGGGACATACAGTTCGGGCTGTGTGTGAATCTTTTCACCTTGCTAAGGATGCTGGTTTTAAAGTTGTAGCCCACATGATGCCAGACTTACCCAATGTCGGCATGGAAAGAGACGTGGAGCAGTTTATAGTAAGTACTTACTAGATACTCCAAAGTACTTACTCTCAACACCAAAAAAACACTTATCAACTCTGGCACCAAAAGCAATGTAAGAACAGCAAAATGATTAAGAGTGAGCTAAATTATGGAATCATTGTATCAAATTTTTGGGTAAATTGCCTTTTTACTGGTCAAAAGGAAAATGCTCAGTAGAAGACAAATCTTATAGAGATAGTTCACTCATGTTGCAAGCCTGTATGACTTAATAATAATATTAAATGTTTCAAATCAGCATATTAGAATAATTTCTGAAGAATCATTTGATACTGATGACTTGAGTAATGGTTGCTGAAAATTCAGCTTTGCCATCAGAGAAATAAATTACGTTTTAAAATATAAAAGTTGTTTAAAATTGTAATAATATCTCACAATATTATAGTTTTTTTACCGGATTTTTTGTTAAAATAAATGCTCCCTTGGTGAGCATAAAAGACTTCTTTCAAAAACATAAAGTAAATTTATAAATGTGCAACAAGACATGTCACAGCAGGTTTGATGATGTCAAATGTCACTTTGAATATGCAGATTTAAATCAACGGGTGAGATTTTTATTGAATAACAACTTAAATTTTAGTCTGTTCCTCACAAATTTATTGTATGCTTTCATAAGACTTGTAATATAGTACACAAGTAGTATGGACTACATTTATGGTGATGTTTTTTTGTGTGACTTTGACATTCAGCTAATTGTTTCCTTTGTATAACAAGAATAATTGTTATCATCTTGAATAAAGACAGTCATGCAGGTTTGTTACAACTTGAGGGTGAGGAAATTATGAAAAAAATAATAATTTTAAGTTGCTTTCAAAAGTGTTAATAATTATAATAAATTAGAATAAACTTTAATAATCATGTTTGAAAGGATTTCTTCAAATAAGGCTCAAACATGCACTTCAAAAGGATTATGGAAAGGTTTGTAATTTAAGGTCCTCATGCTTATAACTGTTTATTCTGTAAGCTCTTTTAATGTAAATGAACCGAGGAGCCGAGAGACAGACGACTGATTCCTCATGCACGGGTTTATCTCTGCATACCTCACAGGTTGCGCAGATGGTTTACAAAATGTCATTTTCATCAATAAAAGAGTCAAATTAATCAACGTTTCTGTGAAATAGCTGTTGGGGTATCCAAAATTTCCATATCACTTTCAGGTGCTCTATTAATTTTGACACTCAGAGTAGAAGGAACTACTGAGTCATAGTCCTCATCAAGCAGCCCTGCCCAGAGGTATTAGGAAAAAATGAGACTAAAGAAAGGTTGCTTTCTTAAGAAAAGTTTGAAGTAATAATAAATAGTGAAATTAAATTGTTTTTCATATCACACAGCCCTAGGTTACAATGCGAAGAGGCAAACAGAGGTTATACACGAGACGTACAGTACAGGAACACAATAACACGACTATCCCAAGGAAAATTTCACTGTTATTGGGTGCAGTAAGCTAATTGTCACATAGCGGAATGATGGGTGAATGTAAATGAAGTGGGGAGTGATGTGCCATGGCAGGCTGCTCTTTTATGGCTTCTGTCAGTGTCCAGCTGTGACGCATTGGTTCACATTATCAGGGGCTTCATTATATGAAGTGAATAGAGCATTCATTATGGGTTTCATTACCGAGGCATGGAGATCCAATCAGTGACTGCGCTCTGGAACCCATTCAAAGTGCTTCTCTCTGAAAGTCTCAATCCAGGTGCCAACAGGTTTCTTTCATGTCTTAAGCGAACGCTGTCAGTGCACGATCTCTGGAGTTTAGCGATTTTAAAGCTGGTGATTATTTCCCATTAGGAGAACATAGGAGCCTAGAATGAAGCGAGTGGCATTAATGTTGCATAAGAAACATCATGATTAACTGAGTGCAATTATATAAATAATATTTTGCGTTAACAGTCACATAAATGCCACTTAACTGCAGAAGAGAACCATTAACTTTTTATTGCGCATCATCCAGTCTCTAGAGTCTATGAAGGCATGCGTCTCTTAAGCTAAAAGTCTTTGCTTAGATTTTGACATTGTTGTACCAAGCCCACATTACACCTACCTCATTTCCCCTCGGGAGGCTCTTACTCGCCTCCACACCGCTGAAATCAAATGACAGCTCCAAAATATTTGGACAGCAACACCTTTTGTACTCTATTTGTACAATTTGTAATTGTAGTATTGCAATTAGAGCCTAAAAGTGAAAAACAATCTACTTTATTTTAAAATATCCTATTTTTTTGAGGGATTTTTTTTTGTGTGTCCTCTTTTAATGTTAGTCAAAGTTTCTTGTACCAAAAAACAGAGAACCATGTAATGAAAGAGGTTATACAGAGTAGGATGCACTGATATGTTATGGCTGTTAACCAATGACAATAAGATGATGAATTATTTTCATTTTATGTCTGTTAACGGATAAATGGCTGATATTAAAATTCTGGCTGATACTTATAAGATTATTAATATTAATATTATTAATATAAATGTTCATGTTATGGCCATTAATTGATAAATTGACAATATTAAAGTTTATTACTATTTTATATAAATAAACTAAAGATATAACTCTTAAAACTAAAATTATTTAAAATGCTAAATCATTTAAAAGTGAATTTAAGCCTGATATAAAAATGTACATTCATTCTGAGATTGGCTAAAGATTGTATTTAGCAATAAAATTATGATATTATTATTATTATTAATAAAATTTGTAATTTTGTACCCTCTGCAGTTAGACACAAGAGACCCCTTCTTTCTTATCAGTAGATTTGGGTCGGCATGACCATATCCCTGCAAACCGTTCAGTGTGTTCGTCAGCAATAAGTTCCTGTCATTTGGTTTTGCTCTTTATATTTCTGATGTTGTTGCTTTGGAATAAGGAAAATAAAACGTTTGTACTTTGTACGAGCAGCAATATGAAGCACAACACTGTGCAAATTTTTAACGATAATTGGCTCATTGCTTGCCGATCTGCCTCCTAATTCCTTCAGAGTTTTATTGGGATCCGTTTCATGCATAAATTTGAGTGTATATCGTGAGATTAATGGCTCTGGAAGGTGGTCTCTGACCCCACCGCTATCAGCTCCCATCCTCCGCCACCGTGTGCCCACACAACCTCACCTGTGTCACCCACCGGCACCACTCGACTGGTTTATCTCTCCTAACCTGCTTTCTCTGATGCTCGTGCTCTCCCCTTCCCCTCCCACTTCCGTATTTTCTTGCTCGCTCGCTCGCTCTCCGTCACGCCTCTCCCCACCTTTCGATACGGGGACCTGTCGGTGCTATCTCAGGATGAGTGTGCGCTGGAAAGGAGCGTGGCTTGGTGATAATGGAATCCCATTACTGGCTCGTCCAACTCTCACTTCTCACTTATCTGACTGTGTGCAGGCTCCCCTCCCTACAGAACACTCAGCGTAAATATATCACACAAAGACTCATTTCATTTGACTCTTAGAGTAAGGAGAAGCTCAAACCGCAAGGATAGTCGTGACTCGAGTAATCCGTCATTTCAATTTGCCTTTGAAAGGCAACTATTTTTGATTGTTTGCACTATCTAGAGTCGCTGTTTAGTTTAGACCCATGCAGCCTTTGTTTAAATGCACCAGTGTCAAGTCCGATGACTCGCTAGTATGTCAGGAAGTCGGACAGTTCCAATTAAATGACCATTGGCATTGTCTCTTTGATTGTAATGGTTTCGTTTTTGAGTGTGCTGCGTGAACCCTGAGGTTTTCAAAGTGACTGGGACAAAGTAAGATCCCAGCACTATTACGTGTTAAGCAGCAGACGTAAGCAGGATCAGTGACGGAAGTCATGTTTCTTTATTTAGCCCTTTACCAATTCTTGAACTCTTGAATGATGTTATTTTCCAATTACGTTTAAGAACTTTAGGTGAAATGAATCAGTAGGCTTTGCATCACAAGTATGTAAGGAGCACAAAGCCTACCAGCATGCAAGCTGAAAAAGCTTATATTCTACTTGAAATTGTGTTATAAATCTCATGTCTACGGCTTCTAAATTCTATGAAGAGATCTTCAGTGGCAACCATTTGGAAAAAGATTAAAAGTTTGATAACTGGTAAAAGGTCTCTTTATTATTGTGTGCTATAATGAGTTGTGAAGTTTGTAAAGTCTTTATCATGAGTGGGTTAGAGCCGGCAGGTGCCACTAATTATAGTGCAGGGTGACTGATATTATGCCCATATATCATAAATAGTTTAGTTTTATGATGGCAAATAAGCTATAAAACTTGCATTATAAGAAGGTACATTATACAGTATATTGTACAAAACTGCTTAAATTAAAAACATATTTTACACAATATTTACATAGAATTCAAAATGTTTTTATGCATGGCATTTATTGCTCTTTAGTGCACTCATTACTGGTCCTAGTCTCATGTTAGCACAAAAACATCTCTTGTCTCTGTCCCTCAGGAGTTTTTTGAGAACCCTGCGTTTAGACCAGATGGGCTCAAACTTTACCCTACGCTGGTGATTCGAGGCACTGGACTGTACGAGCTGTGGAAAACGGGCCGCTATAAGAGCTACTCTCCCAGTGCGTTGGTGGATCTGGTTGCACGAATACTAGCGTTGGTCCCACCATGGACTCGTGTGTATCGTGTACAGAGGTAACAGGGACTTAACGTTAGTTTTCTAGATACTACCTTTCAAAGTTAGAATTGTCCTTTGTTAAAGGGTGGTCACTCTATTCCATTAAAAATGTAGGAGAGTAAATGCACAAATGTGAATTTTTCATCTGATTATTAGCCAATATTAAAATCTACATGGTACTGATGTGTGAAATGCATCCCTAATGTATTATTTATTCAAAACAGAAGCATTTCCTGCTGCCCATATTCATTGTAGTGTGACTATTATGTCGTTTTTAAACGGCTTTGAAGAAGCTAATAATCTGTGTCCTTTTTTAGGGATATCCCCATGCCATTGGTGAGCTCTGGGGTGGAACATGGAAATCTGAGAGAGCTGGCATTGGCCAGAATGAAAGACATGGGCACTGAGGTAACCTAAAATCTTTAATCATTTCATTTGTTTGCCGTATGAATTTAAGGCCGTTAATTACAAAACATGTTGTTGACTCCTGCAGTGTAGAGACGTACGAACCAGAGAAGTGGGCATTCAAGAAATTCATCACAAAGTTCGACCATATCAGGTCGAGCTGATCCGCAGAGACTATGTGGCTAATGGGGGCTGGGAGACCTTCCTGTCTTATGAGGACCCCGAGCAGGACATTTTAATTGGTCTCCTGCGTCTTCGCCGCTGTTCACCACAGTCCTTCCGGCCCGAGTTGAAGGGTGGCGTGTCCATTGTTCGGGAGCTGCATGTCTACGGAAGCGTGGTCCCTGTCAGCAGCCGAGACCCAAGGAAGTTCCAGCACCAGGTAAAGACAGTAACACACGCCAGTCGTATTTCCGCCAGTAACACACGGCAGAAACTGCTTTAACACGATTCGACATTTTGGTTAGATTATTTGCTTCTTTTTATTCCTATGCACCTGTTAAAAGGATTTTTTAGGAGTTGCCGTGTCCTTTAATTTACATTAATGATGGTTAAGGCTGTGTTCACACTTGGCAGGTTTGATTACAGCGAACTCTTGTGCAATTGCTCTGTTTATGATAGTTAATTTAAAGTGTGAATGCTGCCATCCAAACCCAGGTGTGCACCAAACGAGTGGACCAGTCCTCTTCCAAACAAACTCTGGTGCGGTATGACTGAAATATGAATGCAACACTGACCAAAGACCTCAAAACAAATCAAAAAGAGGATGTGATGTCACAAGATGTGACCCTAAAAGGGACATAATGCTCAAGCATTATGTCCCTTTTAGGGTCACATCTTCAGTCATACCGCACCAGTCATTCCCCAGTGTACCTTGGTATTCCTGTGTTAAATAGGACTCCTATTTAACACAGGAATACCAAGGTACACTGGGGACCATATCCCATAGTTTAGAGAAATATGCTAAATATTGCCAGCCCAAACGGGGGGGACTTAGAGAATACACATATGACCCGAAGGATGCAAATGGGGAATGCTTGTTTTTTTCTCGTCATATGAGCTACGTTGCCTGTAACGGTTCGGTAAAGGCATTGGAACCACGTCTCCTTCCAGCAGAGCTCATCATTTGTGTGTGTAACGGAAGAATTCCTGCCACTGTTTTGACTCCTTTACACAATTTAGAAGCTCTTCATGAGATTGTATATATGTACATACAGTGGTGCTCAGAATTAATGGTACCCCTGGTAAAAATGATAAAAAATGGCTATAAAAAATAAATCTGCATCGTTTATCCTTTTGATCTTTCATTCAAAAAATTGGTAAAATTCGAACCTTTCATTGAAGTAAAAGAATTGAAAGTGGGGGGGAAATCACATTATAAAATAAATATTTTTCTCCAAAACACCTTGGCCACAATTATTCATACCCCTAGAATTTTTTATGAATAAAATATCTATGAAGTATATTCCCATTAATATTTACCTTTTTTAGCACACCAGGGTGACTAGGAACATGAAATTGTCCAGCTATGACTTCTTGTGTTACAGGAGTTTAAATATGAGGAAGCACAAAGGCCAAATTCCCTTAATCATCCATCACAATGAATAAAACCACAGAACATGGTTCTGATGTGCATCTAAAGATTGTTGAGCATCACAAAGTAGAAAGTGGATGTAAGAAAATAGCTAAAGATAGAATTGAAAAATCCCATTTTGACCATCAGGGCAATAATTAAGAAGTTCCAATCAACTAAAGATGTTACGATTCTGCCAGGAAGAGGACGTGTGTCTATATTTTCTTAATGGACGGTGAGGAGGAAAGTTTGAGTGGCCAAAGACTTTTCAAGGATCACAGATAGAGAATTGCAGAGATTAGTTGAGTTTTGGGGTCAGAAAGCCTATTAAAAAAAATCAAACAACCCCTACATCACCACTTGTTGTTTGGGAGGGTTTTAAGAAAAATGCTCCTCGCTCATCCAAATACAAACTCCAGCATATTCAGTGGTCAGACACGACTGGATCTTCAAACGGCACTGGGTTCTGTGGTCAGATTAAACTAAAAAAAGAGCTTTTTGCCAGCAAACACACTAGATGGGTTTGGTGCACACAAGGATAAAAAGTATCCCATGTGTACAATTTAATATACCGTTGGATCTTTAATGTTGTGGGCCTATTTTTCTGCTGGAGGTCCTGGACGACTTATTCAGATACATGGCATTGTGGATTCTATCAAATATCAACAGATAAAAAATCAAAACCTGACGCCTTCTGCTAGAAATCTTATAATGGGCCGTGGTTGAATCTTCCATCAAGACAGCGATCCAAAACAAACATCAAAATCAACACAAAAATGTGTTAGGGAGCACAAAATGAAGCTTCTGCCATGACCGTCCCAGTTCCCTGAGCTGAACCATATAGAAAATGAGTGGGGTGAACTGAAGAGAAGAAGCATAAACATGGATCTGGGAATCTGAAGGATCTGGAGTGATTCTGTGTGGAGGAATGGTCTCTGATCTCAGGTCAGGTGTTCTCCAAACTCATAAGGCATTATATGAGAAGACTCAGAGCTGTTATCTTGGCAAAAAGAGATTGCAAAAAGGTATTTAATAAAAGGGTATGAATAATTGTGGCCAACGTGTTTTGGAGAAAAACATTTATTTTATAATGTGATTTCCCCCCCACTTTCAAATCTTTTACTTCAATGAAAGGTAAGGATTTTGCCAATTTTTTGAGTGAAAGATTAAAAGGATAAACGATGCAGATTTATTTTTATAGCCATTTTTTATCATTTTTACCAGGGGTACCATTAATTCTGAGCACCACTGTACGTACAATGAGCATGTTTAGTCCTGCACATGTTTTTGTTATTGTTGTTTTTTGTATTTTTAGGTTTGGTGTGATAGCTAACCAAACCAGGACTAAATGTATCTTCTTTTTTTTTTGGTCCAAACCAAGAGAACCAAACCACAAATGTGAACACACACTAAAAGTGTATGTTGAAAAACCTTTCCTCTGGTGTGAGAGCTGAAGATAAATGTGTAAATCGCCCAGATTTGTACTATTTTATTTTTATTTAGGGCATATTTCTTCATGTATTGTATATAGTCTCTCTGACTTGCATTCTCATATGTTCTCTTTCACCTCGTGCATTTGTAGGGTTTTGGGATGATGTTGATGGAGGAGGCTGAGAGGATTGCCAGGGATGAGCACGGCTCGGGCAAATTGGCTGTTATCTCAGGTATCAAAAATATTCTCAGCGTTAACGGAAATGGCACTTTCATTTTGTTGGGTCTTCTCTTGCCCTCGCTTGAAAAGAATGAATAAGAAATTTTGACTTGCACCTCCCCAAATAAGCTGCAGGATGGAGATAACAGCAATTGCAAAATAAATGAAAATCTGCATTCATACTATTCTGGCTCTGATAATTTAATGCATGTCTGACAGAGCAAAGCAAAGCATCAACAGTAGAGTATCTTGGAAATACGGTGGGGTTCAAAAGACTGAGACCACATTCAGAGTTTATTTTTATTGTAATTTTACTGTTTCTTGCTTTAAATATTTTGAATCTATATAGCATCATTGAAACACTGAAATTATGGTTCCTCTCACTAGACATAAAAGAGTGATATTATTTTTGCTTCAATCTGAGCAAATTCATTAGTATCAAGATATACATTGATATTACAATTAAACATTACTTTTCTGTTTAAATATATTTTACAAGTTTCAGCATCATTACTGTCTTCAGTGTCACATGATCTTTCAGAAATCATTCTAATATGCTGATTTCTACTCATAAGACATTTATTATTATTATCAATATTGAAAACTGTTGTGCTGCTTAGTATTTTTGTAGAACCGTGATCTATTTTTTAAAATTCTTTGATTAATAGAAAATTTACAAATAAAGACATTTATTTGAAATATAAGTCTTTGTAATTAATGCCTCCTTGAAAACTAAAAGCATTAATATCTTTAAAAAAAACTAAGTTTGAACTGTTGTGTATATTGTTTAACCCAATTCAATAGTACTCAAAAGCATGTTAATACAAATTACAAAGTTAATTTTTTATTGCTTTTTCAAATTTTCATGTTTTATTCCAAATAACATTGTCCATGGTGCCTCCATTAGAGGATGTAACATTGAAAGAAAAGTTTCTACTATAATTACATTTTTTTTCGGTGTTTCAGGTGTCGGAACGAGGAATTACTACAGAAAAATGGGTTATGAACTGGAGGGGCCGTATATGGTGAAAAACCTTTACTGAAACAGAGAGGAATTCAAACCAAGATGCATTATATGGAGAATTTCGTCTGACATGCAGGACACTTACTTTAAGGGCATCTTTACCCCCTTTCTATAATCGGACTGGGCATGAGGACTAGAGAGGGTGAATGTGGTCAGCACAAAGCAAACTGCACTATTCTGCTACATGCCAGCCAAAGAGTTTTCTGTATGTGTTTTGTCATGAAGACCATGATGCAAGTATCAGAGCTTGTTAGAAAGGTACACCATTCTCCCTTGGCCTTAGTCTCCAGTATACTTACCAGTGCATTTACTTCTCTGGGTTTACACTCATTATTTTTTCGTCACATTATTTTCGGTTTCTACTGACAACATTTGACATAAAAGAGAAAAAAACTGCAGAGGCTCTCAGCTAGCCCACATTTTTCTTGAGAAATAATTTATGCTTGCAGCTTAGCACATTTGATTAATCCACCATTTTTCCTGTTCTGTTAATTTTGAAGATGGATTAATTGCATTTTCATGTTTTCTTGGCTTTGCATGAAAAGTGTTAATCTGGCCATTTTTTATTGTTAATAAAAGATATTTATCCGGGATTTGAGTTTACACATGATTGTACATTGTCATAAATCGCATGTTGGCATGAAGGCAGGCAATTTGGATGAAGTTGAATAGACATAATACAGCCATCACTGAACATTCAAAAGAATTAATGAGTAAGAAATCATCTGCGGTGGTCTCCTGTCCGGCTCAGATATGAAAAACTGTCTCCAAAATGATTGAAATTCAATTGCCTCTATTTTTGACAGAATGAAAAGTTCATTGGAACTACTCTGCTGCGTTTTAGTGTCTGTCACCACACTACCAATTTCTGAGAAATGCCGTCCGGCGTGGCGAGACTCCTCCGCAGGAGACCTCATGACTGTCTGCTGATGGGTTTTTACTGCTTCATTTGACATCGCAATACCCGATTATATCGCTATCTCTGCCTGTGAGTCAAGGTGTCAGGCGAATGATGACTGACTGCGCTTTAAAGCCAAGTTCAGTCGGATCACACTTGTAAGAGGTTTGTCATCAGAGAAATGGCTTCCAATAAACGGCATGATGTTGTTTTGTCACCACTCCACAATAAAGTGATGATTTAACAATCATTGATCTCATAATTTCCCAGCGTAGACCCTTTGTTATGACTTTAATGGCTTAATAACCTCATGGTTAAAACAATGAACGTTGGCACTGTGTCGTAGTGTCATCATACACACCAATCGGAAGCTTTCACTAAATCTCAGGAAGTTTTAACTAGGCAATACCATACTGGATTTTGCTAATTAAGATCATTGCGGTCATTATTCCTCATGAGTGAAGTCTTACCAATGCAGAATTAATACTGATGTAGCCAAGATGATGACCTCAGAGAAGGCTGAGTGCTACGTTTAGATAATGTGCATATTTTGCCACCGAGGTCAGGATGAGCCATTGCAGTGTTTCATTTGCAAACCAGCGTGCGTGAGCAAAAGGGCAAAGTGTCTCTAGAGATGGAAATGTCACAGATGAGATCCACTTAGAAGGATTCTCAGATACATTATATTATTGCTGGTGAGGCTGTAAGGTTTTGAAACCCTCTGTGACCCTTTAACACAAGTAATTAATATTCAAATTTGGCATTATTATTGGCTTTCATCAACTCAACACTGAAGTTAACTGCTTTTTGTCTTGATCACAGAGATTTGTCAAAAAAATCTGCTGTTTTTTAGACCTGAAAACTATTGAACACAACTTTAAATCCAGCAGCCACAAATCATTTATATCCATCACAAAGGGAGACTTTAATTTCCTGTAAAAGATGGAGCACTTTCCCAAACCAAAAAGCCATTTGATGCATCCTGCCATGTGCAAACAAAACCAACTACAAGACTGACCACTAAAGCAGCAGAAACCAAGACGGCCCTGTCGGTGGGAAACAGGCGATCTGAATGATTGATACGTGTGCCATCTTTCACAGATACACATTGAATGGAAACCGAATCATTTCCCCTCCTATCTAGATGTTGTACATGCACCACCAACTGAGAAACTTCAAAGGACTCGGTCATTTTGACTTTCTATAATTACACTGTCGCTTCAAGGTGGCGATTTGTGGTGTGACCGTTCTGAATGTGCCGTTTCTCGTGTCTTGACAACAGGACTCAAACTGATTATGACTGAATATCCTGATAAGCATGAAGGCTGTTATGTTTTCTACAGATAAAGCATGTTTGGACTTGGAAAAGATGTTCTTCACACAATACTGTTGTTGCACTTGTTTTGTATTCTTTAGTAGTCTTTAAATAAATACATAAAAAATCAATGAAAACACCACAAAATAGAACAAAAAGTTATATTAATAGGGCTGCATGATATTGAAGAAAAACGCAATGATATTGTTTAAAGTGTGTACAATTAAATTAAACCTGAAAATGATATAACCAACATGTTTTAAGTTCTATCTGAGAAAAGAAAGCATTACTACAACTGAATGTGAACAGCAGTGTTTACTGTAGCATTCCATAAAAAATATTTTCAGCAATGTAAACAATTAAAAAAGCACCAACTTTTTGACAAGTATATAGTTATATCAACATTTTGAACTATTAAAATCATTGTTATCTTAAGCCGTTGCGATTTGAACAGTTGCAAAGTTATTATTGTGCAGCCCTATATACTATACATATAATTCATAAAGCATCATATAGTAACAGATACACAGCACTAAATAAAAATGCAAGGCAAGTAACACATAAATCTATTTTTTTTTAAATCTCATTTTCCAACTCCACGAACAGTACTGTTCGATAACTTTATGTGTACAAAGTAGTCAGGTTGTTGGCATGCTGCTCTGAGATCAGTGCAGCTCTATGGCTCTCCGGACCCTCTTCTCCAGCTGGTCTGCAGTGGGCCGGGCGTCAGGGTCGGGATCTAGCATGTCCAGCAGTAGCTCGCACATAGCGTGGTTTAGAGGTGGCGGCAGTGGTGGAGCACGTCTTGACTTCATAGGGATGGTCAACTGCAGGTCTGGATTCTGACTCAGCGCTTCACCTAACGGGGTGAGCCAGCGGCCTCGCATTACATATGCACCTAGAGTGATGATAAACAGGAAACGTTGTTATGCTTAATCAGGAAATGTTATGCTTAATCAATTTTCAAGCATTTTGTGAAACAGGTCCTTCATTCATTACTGTGAGGAGTTTCCTTTGATCTCCCAAACGCTGCATTTGAATTTGCCCTGTTCATTATAGTTGCACTACAATAACAAACAGATGCATTTTTTCACAAGAGTACACATTCATTATTATTCACAAAACTTCAAGGCATACCCACCACACAGAGGTTAATGAGTGGAAAGATGTTAATTGCCCTTATATAAATAAGCGAAGACATTTGACCTTTTTGTATGCCTGCTAGCAGCACAGAAAGTCGCTGGGTCCGAGTAATTACTGAGGACTGCCTGAATAGCTTATGAACTCCATCCACAACCTGCGTCCTCAGACCACTTTACATTATCTCAGCTATTACGCATTAAGTTAATGGGCTACTATATCAAGCACTCAACAACAAAGCTTTCTCACCAATATAAAGTGGTCCGGATGAGGGAAGTAGTAAGAAGAGTAACCAAAATAGCCACCTGTCTGCCAATGCTAGTGAAAGGCTCTGAAAACCGTAAGAATTTCTATTCCTGTTCCTATTTTTATTCTCATTTCCTGTGAAGTAGCTGTGACAATCACAAGATGGTGGGTTTTATTTTAATCAGCCATCATAATACCTCATTTAAAATACATGCATTATGGATTCGGATTGATTTAAGTAAAGACGAAGATCTTAAAAACATTAAATGGTAATGCTAAATGAGCCAAAGTATTTTCCTTCGCTCGACTCACCCAGTTGTTCTTGATTGGTGCCATCCTCTAGGAAAATGATTCTATCCAGCACAGCCCAGAAAAGAACACCCACAGAGAAGATGTCAGCCTGGGCTGTATAACTACGGCCTGCCCAAACTTCTGGAGCCATATAGAAGTCTGAGCCGCACGTAGAGGAAAGAGCCAGTCTATTCTGGACGCCATCTGTAGGATTGTCCACCATCTTACTGAGGCCAAAGTCTGCCACCTGTAATACATGAGGAGGGAGGTAACGTGTTAATAACTAGAACCAGCTTTCAGACCTGGGGTTATTGTATATATTTTCTATTAATATTAATTTACACATTTATATTAATTTAATATAACCATTAAACTTGTTTGTTTAAAATATATTTTTTAAACAATTGTATAATAAAAGTATTTAAATTCTATAATATTAAAACATATATTATATCTATTAAACCATTTATATCTATTCAAATCATTTCTTCGTCTCTGCAGCATAGGACAGTTCCACCGAATAAGGAAAAATATAAAAATATAAGTCTAATATTATTGGAATTCTTCAGTTAGAAAATTAAACTACAGTAAATATCTGATATACTTGCAAAGGAAAATATTGTAAACTACAAAAGCACTTCAAAAGAAGTTCAAGTACTTTTTTAACAACTATAGACAACTAACTCAAACTCTAAAAAAGCCCAAGGCAACTTATTATCCACATTGTGCGATGCTTAATATTTGACTGGATTTAGGGCAAAATGGATCAGTCGCTTCAAAGCACACTACATTGATTGTCTCTACATGCAATGAAACGTAAAAAAACTCATTTGAAACTTTAGAAGAATGGATTTTAAGACAATCCATTTCTAACTTTATCTGTAAGCTGATTGTTTTGCATTGAAGCGGACATACCCAGTCTTTGGTATTGATTAACAGAAACAATTTGTGACTATACATAAAAGTCATTTGTAGGGGGGGGGGGGGGGATGACAATATTCCAAATGATTTACATCATAAACTGTTGTTTCTTATCTTATAGAATGTTCTTCAGGGCACTATTGTGAATAGTTTTTTATATTGTAGGGGAACAGCAGAGCAAATACAAGTCCAAAAGTACTTTTGTATTGCTTTGTTATTTATTACAGTCCAGCTTTAAGTGGAACAATTTTCATGCCTACAGACTAATAAAAAAAAAATTTAAAAAGAGAAGACGGTAGAAAAAAGACAATGTGGCTCCAGCAGTATAGGCTAAAAGCAAGATAAAAGCATGGAAAAAATGCAAATCGGGCCCATGACAATTGCACTTAGTTTGACTCCAAATAATACTCCATTGAGCATTTTAACCAATATCATTGTTAGAAGTCGATGCTTATATAGGCTGATATAACACCGTATATTATTTTAGACTGCATTCTTCTTGTACCTTCATGACCGGTCCTGCTTTAGTAAGACGGACAAGAACATTATCTGGCTTTATATCACGGTGCACAACTCCACACCCGTGCAGGAATGTAATGGCGCTGCTGAGCTGCTCAAGCACAGCGTGGTTGCACGCAGCATCCGGCGGCCTGGACAGAATGTACTGGTTTAAATCCCCTCCGTCGCAGTACTCCATCACCAACCAGAAGGCAAAGCAGCGCCTGGGAATCTCCTCTGTGGACATCAGTCTCCTCTTTGACCTGGAAGGATTCCTCATTTGGGTTTTTGAGTCTTCGTCCACCACTCTCCCTTTGAGGACACTCTCCACCAAATCCAAAGGCAGCCTCCCTGATCTTAGGGGCTGCAGTGTTCTAGGTCCAGTCTCTAGAAGGCAGTTGTATAAAGAGATGACATTGGGGTGGTTCTGTGCAGTGATTCTCATAGCCCAGAGCTCCTGCAAATACAGCTCTATACTCTCTGGGCTACAGCATGGTAGACGTTTAATGGCCACTGTGTCACCCCTATCGCCCCACCAGCCAGTCTCTGTCACGTGTCCCTTAAAGACCACTCCATAGCTGCCTCGTCCCACTTCTTGTTGCAAAGTGTAGATATCATCCATCCCAGCAGCCTTTATTGTTCACTGAATCAAATGCAAGATTCTCTGGTGTTCTCAGGTGCTGAGTGTTTTATTCCATTGTTCTAATATTACAAAGAGGGAAAAAACAACACAATTAGTTACATTAACTACAAAAAGTATGCAAATTATATATACACATGTCTTAGTGGTTATTATATTTTAGTGAATTTCTCTGACATCATACACAATCACATCACAGTTTTAAGTTTGGGTGTCCTGTAAAGAGCACATTCAGGGCTTTTTGGAGTATTTTGTAATAATAATTTAAATATGACAAATTTTCAAATTGTTTGTCATTAATCTACATCTCAGGAAAATGTTACGAGGTTTCTAATTAAAATATGACTTTCTGTTACAAAACAGGGCATTGATTTCATACATTTTACATCCACTGTAGAGGATACCATGTCTTTCGTCATGTTTATCAGGCATTTTGGGAGACGCAACAAGTGGGGAAAGTGGAAAGACATGCAATATGTGGGTAAAATAGATATATGGGTATTGGCAACATTTTCATTATAATATCTTACATTCCTATGAAATGTTAGATATGTTCAAAATGTTGCCAATTATTACTCCCGATATTATACTTCTTTTTTTATTACATCTTGCCTCAAAAACACATTAAGATGCAAATTAGATACAGTGTATACATTGTATTAAATGGGATTACCCACTTATTTTCCCATTTATTGGTGAGACAATTTTACCCACATATTGCATAAAGTAAAATGGAATTTTAATTCATTCCATTATATCTTTCATAACATAGTTGAGAATCATCTTTTTACAAAGTTTGGTTAAAAATCCTGATTGGTGAAAGAAAGAAAAAAATCACTAATGCTAAACATTATTAGATCCATCGGCATGACGGCCATAATTCCGCTTATGCGCCATCAACCTAGGCATTTGTTATTGTAGGAGGTTAGTGACCACTAGTGAAAAAAAAATACATATTGTAGCTTTAACAACACCAAACCAATCCAATCAGGCTTTGTTGGTACCATGATGCTGATCATCAACTTCCTCTGTCAACTCAGGCTTTGATCCTGAGTTTAAGAAACTGCTATTCACTTCTCTCTTCTGCAGAATATTACGAAATTTAAAAAAATTAGAATTTAAACAAATTTACACAGCAAGAGAAAAGAGCCGTGCAAGTAATAGTTTAGGCCTATGTTAGTTTATGTGCTTGATATAGGTTTAAGAGAGAATTGAACATTTAAGCTAACATGTAGTCATTTTTTATAGCTTTATCTTTCGATTCTAAAGCTTATTTATATTACATTTATATTCATTTAAACTAAGTACTACGTGTTATGGATTAAGGGTATAATTGCATAAATAATATCTAAATCTTACAAAATTATTACTATAAATAAGCATTGCTAACAGCCAGACAAATTTGTCTTTAAAAATGTTTTACTATGTAGTGAGTGACCTTTAATTTGGAGTAGAAACAGGGGGAGTGACGAGTGTCACTTTGCTCACAGCTGATTGGTCCAATTTCGGGTTGAGCTCTCTTACCTGGGCTGGAACATAACCTCCAACCTGCCGTGAAGCTTAAATTACTATGGCGATGAACACTGCTAAAAGCCTAACCACTTTCATGGTGCCTAAAACCCAGGATTGGCGCAAACTAAACTGAAACATACCTGGCTATCCACTAAACCTGCTTCATGGTGTAGGCCACTACATAGCATAACATATGAATTAAATATCTTTTCAAAAAGTTTTCCACCCAATCTGTTTCATATATATATACCTTTTTTGAAAATGAACCGTTCCTATTAATCAAATTAACGGTCTTTACTATATAAACATGTATCTTCTTGCTTTAAAACGCCAGAAATGGACGCCATCAAATTATTGCAGTACTTTAGTTTTTCTACTCCTGTTGCTTTTTGTCAATAACGTGATAACTTACCGATCAAATCGCGTCGAATGGAAAGTGTAGTTATTCAAAAGTGTTTTTGTTTGTTTGTTTTTTATCCACATATAATTCGTATAAAAAACGCATTGTCAGTGTCCGACCTGAGAGCACTCATAATACAAATCAAACGTAAACAGTACATCATTTCCGTAATAAAACTTCCGTATTTTTAGATCTTCGCGCGTCTGGTGGTGTTCTGCGTTTCTATTGGTCAATGCCGTTTCAGAGGACCGTGTTCACCAATAAGATATAAAACGTCAACACCCATTTTAAAAGTGACCAGTGAAACTCTTTTAAACAAGGCTCGCCTTGATACAAATATTGGTCTTTATTAGTGTTTGAAAATCAAGAAACGTAATTAATAGTTTTGTAACATTAGCCTATTATTTATTAGTTTTGTCAGGTTTTGCGTGTAATTTGGTTTGGTTTGATAATCATAACAACAACGCTAGCCCGGTAGACCTACACGAAACTGTTTAAAACCCAGTTAAATTATATAGTTTGGAAAATTATTGAGAATTCAATTTTCTAAACTTAAAATTCAATATAATCATATTTTTGTTATCGCTTGTTATTGAGCTCAAGAAAACCACGCATACATTCAGACAAGACGCAGCTATAATGAAGGTAGGTTGAAATGCAGTCAGATCAAGAGTAGCCTAAGTTAGTCTACTAATAAATAATGTCAGGGCAAGTTGTCACACGTGTTTTAAATGTTATACGTTTATACAATTTGTTGGTCAAAACAGTTATTTGACATTTCATTTTACATTGTTGCTGTTAAGATTTAGCTGGTAAAAAAACTAATAGTAGGTTACATTATGACAATTTACCCCATAATGTTTTTTTTTTTTGTTTTTTTTTTTTTTTGCAAGGGCAATAACAGGAAATAATAATTTTGGGTTTATGTTCTTCTTTCTTTCTTTCTTTCTCTTTCTTTCTTTCTTTCTTTCTTTCTTTCTTTCTTTCTTTCTTCTTTCTTTCTTTCTTTCTTTCTCTTTCTTTCTTTCTTTCTTTCTTTTTTCTTTGACACCTCATGGTCTCCCCTATCAGAATCAAGGATTATCCAATTTTATAAGTGGGATTAAACAGTAATTTTATAGCTATTTTGTGTTAAAAGCACTAAAATCCCCCATAAGAATCTATGTCCATCCAACTTTTAAAATGTGATAAAATCCCTGACACAAGGTGGCCCTTTAATGCTTGCCTAAAGTTACCAAAATGTCAGACACAGATAAGGAAACTCTGTGATAACACAAGAACATCCCCTGGCCCGACTGTCTGAACAGGCTGTCACTCCCATTCTCACATTACAAAAAATGCCCATCCAATTATTTTATTCTAATTTTACTTCTCTGCTAACTATAGCAGCACCTACATTATGTCTAACCAATGACCAAAGAATTTCTCGTTCCTCATCCAGTCAGTGTCCTGAGATATATTCCGGCTCAGTGCCATATGTTATCTAGTCCTTTCAGATTCTATAGCCTCAATCTCTCTCACCCACTGGCTTTATATTTCCCATATTTTATAATTGTTGAATTATGTCTTTGGGTCATTCTGTTTAAATCAATTAAGTGTCTAGAATTAATAGTCATCATTGAAAATTATTGCCAAGGGCTTCCCATAAAACATAGTAGTGTCTCACAGGGACGGACAAGCCTCAGTGCTCTTCATCGCCTCATATAACAATAAAACTTTGCAGTGGAATGATGAAGGGAATGAAACAACATTGAGGCCCCACAATCATTCTGCGTCACAGAGGTGAATAAGCCTACTCGTATAATTGCATATCTTGCGTAAACCGACTTCAATCTTACTCTGAGGTGGTATCTCACCACAATGCGTTCAGGTGCTGGTTCTGTGATTCAGCCACTGCTGTAATATGATATGGCACAGAATCTGATGAGTTCCTCTGTAGCGGCAAGGCGCATTTCTGTTTGTCTGATATCTAATTCCAGACTTACTGCATGGAACAGTATGCAAATGCATGGGACAGGTGATGGGTTATTTTGGTTGTCTATTATTTAGGAACGAGTTATCAAAGACTGAGTACTGGACGCATCAAAATAATAATTGTGATGCTTATTGGTTCATTTCATCAGTGGCACAAATGCATGACACATGCTTTTTATAATCACTATGTGTATTTAGAGATTAATTACAAATCAGGATTTGTGTTTATTTTTGCATCTAATCCATGTTATTTAACAGCCTCTGAAATGACATGATTAGGAAGATCAAAGCAAGCTATTGTTACTTAAAGTGTGCTCTTATCCAGACCTATATTAGCTACTGGTCTTACCCAAATTTGTTTATTTTTCAACAGGCTTTTTCTAATGCTGAACCACTTACAATTATAATGTGCTCATTCTAGTAATTATCAGCTAGAACACAATGTTACAGTATTTCAATTTTCCCCAATGCTTTTTTTGGATTTCGTGTGTTTTTTGATGGCTTTGCATGCTTTTGCTCATTATCTAAGATCACAACATCCTTGCTGGAAAGACCAGATACAAGTTGGTTTTTGCTGGTCTACCTGGTTATGAATGTGAAGGTATTTTAAGGTAAGTTAGTACTGTCATGTCTTGTTTCAGTTTTGTTTTTGTGGATTTTTATTTTGTATCGCATTGTTTCTTTATGTTTCTTTCTGTTGCTAAGTATGTTTTCATTTGTTGTCGTCATGGTTACTTATTGTTTCATTGATTTCACACTCCTGTTCCTTGTTTTGTTCATTGAGTTTGCTTGATCAATTGCCTCAGTTGACTCTGTTTTGTATTTTTTGCTTTGTTTAGTATATTAAAGTTAATAGGGCTGCAAATGCAAAAGTACACCTTAAAAAATTATTTTTTATTTTAGTAAACTAAATTTAATTTAGTGTGTTTATCCAATTGATGTTTCCAATGTGTTTGAATTGATGATTTAATAATTTTTTAAAAAGTTATCTCAACTTTAGGTGTAAGTAAAACTCCAAAAACCCAATGCAAAAAAAAGAAAATGTGTATATATACAGTATTTCAGTTGCAGTTTTTCACAGTGTAAGAATTAGATATTTAAGAAAAGGAAGATTTGTCAAGAAAGACTTTGAGTTTTGACTTCATATGTGGCTTACAAATTTGAAATTACATCATATTTACTAAATTAGCTTTTGTGGACCAAAGTGTAGAAAAAAATCGGTGTTGAATTTATCTACCTCTCATTTCTTTTTAAATTTCAAGTCAACTTCCTGTGGGTTGTGGCCAATTCAGATCAATTGTATTTCAAATTGGAACTTGCAAGGAACCAATGAAGTATGTTTTAAGGCTGATATACTTTAAAAAAAAAAGCATTTTATTTAAATGATTTATAAAATCAAGTTATTTTTATATTTGTATTATTCATTACTCTTTTGAACATTGCTTTCCTTTTTGTCCTCTTATTCTTGCGTGCACAATCCCGTCTTTCCTTTTGGAGTGGATGTGAAGTGTCAGCGTCCACCGAGACTTGCCTTTGCCTCTGGGAGATTTTGTTTTTCTCCTGTATGCAGCGCTCAACTGTAAATTGCGTCTCAGGCTTAATTTGCAATTCTCATTTCCAAGTTTGTGCTTATCTTGTTAAAGGAACATTATCTAAGTTTCTTATCATCAGTTAACTGATGGGCACTATGTTTGGACATAATACAGTCAATAGATAAAACCCATGATTTTTTGGTCCATGACAAGATATACAATTTGAATGATGCGTATTTTTAGCCCAGGTCCTATCTTTTGGGATGGAGAAAGCTGTGACGTTGATCTATACGTCAGCCTTGACTAAGTGTTGTATGTCTGTCCAGGTTGTGCGTAATAGCCTTCCATGGTGTAGCCCCATCCACCGACACTGGGGGGGCTGAACCAGTGGAAGGGGTGTGTCGTTATAAGAGGGGAGAGAAAGGGAGCAGGCAAGCAGTTGAACAAACCAAGAAGCTGAAGATTGGACATAACCACCACACCTCAAGACTGAAAGTGAGAGAGAGACTGAGAACAACCCCTTATCGCAGACGGCAGGTAAAACAAGGTGTCATGGTGATGCCTGTATTTTTTGTATTGATTCTTATTCCACAGTGAAAGAATGCAAATTATACCTGTTTTATTAGATCATTTGGTTGGTTTTGTGATTACTTGATTTTTTTTTTTCATTGGTTGTCTACTAATGTTAATATTTTTTGAAGCAATAATTACTACAATTGTATTCACAGTCAATGTTTTTCTTATGGTGTTGTGAATGAGCTAATATTAAGTGCTGCTCTTTAAATAATATTTATTTCCATTACTCATGGCTTTTCCTCATTAACCATCTTCATGGTTACCAATTAACCGACATTAACCTGGAATTTCTTGCTGTTGCTTGTAAACTTTTTGTTAAGTTGTTCATTTGCAGACATCTGTCTTTCTTTTTATTAATTCTTTTAAATATTTTTTTTTTTGCCACTTTTACAAAGGATGGATTTATTATAAAAATAGAACATAAAAATTCCAGATTATGTTTGTTTTTGGAGGTTTAGCGTTAGGCTCTCTCTCTGCGCTGGGTCTGCCAGTGAAGAGGGAGAGAGTAGCAATTCTGATACAGCTGTTTTAACAGCTGTAATTAAACTGAACCTAAAACGATGTGTCCACTGAGACTCCCTTTAATCATCAGTATTTTGTGCTTATTTTTCATTCCAATTTTTTTATGAAATTTCAGGCTGCGCAGAATAGCAACAAGTGTGCTATTCATTCAATATTTTCTGCTTCTAAGACAGCATTTAATTTATACAAGTAAATAACATTATCAATAATAAAAAAATAATTGATAAATGTAAATATGTTTGTGTGGGGGTCATATATATTTTTTATTTAATGTATATATATATATATATATATATATATATATATATATATATATATATATATATATAATATAAAATGCATGATGCAAAGTATTCTTTGTGAAGGCATGGCACAAATATGAACTGTTATCTATAATTATATATGGTGATTTTATTTGTTAACTAAATTTAGTTCATTTTTAATTATGGTTCATTTCTTTAATTATGTTTTGTGTTTTATAAACAATATATAAAAATACAAAAGATAATGATAGTTGAATCATTATTTGAAATTATGTAAGATAGATTAAGCTAGATACAGCTGAATTTTAGATCATTTTTAAATGTTATTTTTTACCCAAATTAAGGAATATAACAATGTATGTATTTATTATAATTATAATAAATGCATACATTGTTATATTCCCTATAATTTTATTTAACTTCTTAAACTTTATTTGTCCTTTATTATTATATTCATTATTTGCAAATTCTCTGTAAGAAGCACTCTCTATAGGAAGAAATCACAAGTCTCTTTTAAGGCCTGCAAAATATCTTCATGCATTCATGAATGTCATTAAAAAGTGGATATATATTTTAGACCAGTACTTCTCAAAGTCAGGACTCCGGTCCGGATTCGGACCCGGAGGGAATTCAATCCGGACCCGCCTCCATTTCGTATTTCAAGAGCACTAATTGTGTGTAAGGGATTAAAAGTGTGGATTTCCTACTTTGATAAACGCATGTTCAAATCATTTGTTTATTTTTTGAGATGGTCTGAAATTAAAACGAAGGCGAGATATTTAATGTTTTCCTCCGTGATTTAGTTGTCATGACATCCAGTAAGCGTATGACTTTTGACGTAATCAGGCGCAACCATAGAATGTAAAAAGGGGCGCAACGCGACACTTCACCGCAGTAAGCGTTTGAATGGGTGTGGAGGATGTCATTGTCCAGGAAAAGAAAAGTTGATGAAGAAAATAGAGTTTTCAAAGATGATTGGACAGAGAGGTATGCGTTCACAGATATCCCAAGTCTCCCGGAAGTTCCAGGAGTCTCCCGCAAATTGATAGCGGCTCCCTGATGCCCGCAAATTAGTTCAAATCTCCCGCAATCTAGAGCTCGCGAGCTCCAAACCGGCAGAGAGGGAGAGAGCGACCTTACGTGTGTGTGCGCAAATGTGCTTGTGTGCCTCATGGGTTGCCAACCGTTCCGTATAATACGTATTTGTTTAAGTTAAAAATAAAACGTATTATGAACTAAACAAATACATGGTTCATTTTTGGCAAAATGATCATGATAGGCTTTATATATCTGAGTGGTTAAGTTAAGTCTTGTATATAGATTAAGCCTACTTTGCTATACAATTTTTTGTGCAACTTATAAAATTATAAAAAATATATATAATGCAACTTTGCCTAATAAGAAAATGTATGAATTTCAGGGGTTATTTTTCAAAATTTTCTTCCGTGGGGCATGTCACTAACCCCCTGTTCCTTATTTTCAATTCAGAAAGTTGGCAATCCTACTCATGCCCCATCCAATACACCAGCCCACCCCCCCCCCCCCCCCCCCCCCCCCCCGTCAACATCCCCCCCGCCCCCCCAGTTTCGGACCTTTGACATTGACGAAAATTCTGATTTGGACCTTTGAATATAGACTTTGAGAACCCCTGTTTTAGACCAATATCTGTGTACCAATATCCAATAACAATATCTTTTAAACCAATGCATCTGAGGACTAAGGCAAATTCAAGACGAACACCGCATCTAAATAAATCTTCCAAATTGCACAGATTACATGCATCCCATAATAAATGCATGCACCAATCCTCTGAATTGAAACATGAAAGCTGCTTGCCTAATTTCATGTAATTATTTTAAAACTTTGCACTGCATTAGAGAGACTAGTTTTCCTCAGATTAATTACCTGAGCCATGTTAAATTGATTTTTACCCTAAAATCCATTAGAGCAGAAGCATTGCATGCATAATTACGTACATCTATCAATTAAAGTTGTACTCTCTTATATTGGCAAGATAGAATCAATTTAATCAATTAATGCCCTCACTGGATTTCCAGAAGCTGTCAACTTTTTAGCTTGAGCAACATATTTAATATTAATTGCAATAAAAATTGTGAGCAGCACAGAATCGAGGGATCACTCAGATAAATCCAGTAAAAGGTTGAATCTGCCATAACCACATCGTTTGTAATTATGCATAATTGTGAGACTTAATTAAATGTATTTTATCCCATTCTCAGCTGCTCCTTAACTTGGACTCTAAGAGTGTTAACTAAATGCCATAGTTTTTTATAGAATTTAGAATTTTATACACCACCACAGCTCATTTTAAAAATTATTATAACGGCTTTATTTAGATTTTTACATTGAAATCGCAAACCCTGTGAAAACCTTGTGTCTTTCCATGAGTCAAACCGTCCGATGCATTTACTTCCACCTTTGCTTTTGATTTGAAAGGTGGTGACAGTGGCATTAATTACATTTTCTCCTCGCAATTGAAATATCATGCAAATAGTTCTTCAAAAATACATAAAGAAAGAAACTTTTCACTCCCTCCCCCTTCTCTTTATGCTCATTGTCATGGCCACGGGGAGGTAATGCAATGATTGCTGCTGTTCTGCCAGTGAAGAGGCAGTGTGTGTGGAGGGGAACCATGATCATCTGCAACGGGACTGCAGACTCTGAGCCCTCTGGCTATCCTTGTGCTCTCAATTAAAGTAACCATGCGAATCCCCCCATTCCTCAACGGAAATGGTAATGACAAAGAGGAGAACCTAGATTATTTTGATATGATGCTATTGCGAAGGACAAAAAAAATTTGCTAGATGTAGCAAACAGGTGAGCTATCATTTACTGTGTAATAAAACCGAGATGAAGTGCATTCAGGGGATGATATTAATAAGGATGAGAAAAGAGGTCATGTTCTTCCTTCCATCTGCTGTGGAACAAACAAACGAAATTAATTGTTAGCCTATTTGCGGATTCTTGAAATGTCATGACACAGTTGACCTCCAAAAATAGAAACGGGAATAGCACAAAGCTGAAGAAAAGCAGCAGACTTGATTTCCAGAATCTGGTGGTGACTCAGTTGAAGCAGTTGTGTTTCAGCCAAGGCGCGGGGACAGAATGAGAATGGGGTTTGGTGTTTACCGTGGAGGTGATACGATCAGGTGGCTGTATGAGAGAGCGAGCAGACTGATCAAATCAGATTAGTCGCATTCCCTTAGATTAGGTAAAGAATGTGGACAGAGCAGCTTCCCTACGACGAAATGTATCACCGCAGGCAGCTTGCATACACACAGTTGACCCAAAAATAACACTTCTGTCATCATTTAGTCTTATTTCTCCAAAGACTTCTATCTCTTCTATGAAACTGGGGTCAATAGGTCAAACAAGACACTTCTATTTCAGCAAAATAACCCTTGTGAAAAAAAAAACGATACCAAAATGTATTTAAAATACATTTATTTCATACTACTACACATCCATTAACATATTGACTGACATATTGCTTGAGACTTACTGATATAAATATTACACTCTAAAAACTTAGTTCAATGATACACTCTAAAAAATGCTGGGTTGTTTCAACCCAACTTTGGGTCAAATATGGACAAACCCAACCGTTGGGTTAGATTTTTACATTACATTTTAACCCAACGTTTGGGTTTGTCCATATTTGACCCAAAGTTGGGTTAAAACAACCCAGCATTTTTAGAGTGTATCATTAAACTTTATTTGGAATATATTTCTTCACTGCACAATGGACATTTCTTAATATTAAGCCTAAATGCATTTTAATATCACTATGATCTCTGTATAATATCAGTCTTTAATGCAAGATATTTAAAGTGTGCTTAAAGTATATTTGCAATAGTTCAATTCTAGCACAATCAAGTATATATTTAGTTGGACCTAATTGCCAGATCACTAAAGTGCATTTAGTACAAAATGAGTTGTTCCAATTTAACAGATGTTATATCAATTTAGCATACCAAAAGTAATTGCAGGGTATTTATAATAAGTACATAAATATGTAAATGTATTTGTAGTTTACTTGTCAAATACATTTTGTTATATTTATTTTTCACTGGAAATACAGGCACCAAATTAGTATTGCAATGAAGTTGCTAAGGTTGATGCCTTTGCACTTTCCCCCAGCTGTGTTTCGAGATTATAGCAGGGAATGATCATAAAAAGTTCCATTAAATCACTTCCTAAATTGAACTGTATTAATGATGCAAGGGATTTAATTGGATGGAAAACTTTTTGTGTGGAGTGTTTTTTGATAGTCCTTCCTTCAGAGTGCATTGGATACCCGTGTCCACATGAGGGGCTGTAATTATACACACTCACTGAGCAGAGAAATCTCAAGATGCTTTTATTGTCAACTTTTCATCACTGCTCCGCCGAAAGATTTTTGTTGGCTTTCATCAAAAAAAAGCTTTTAGAGGTGCGCGCATGTGTGCGTTTCTCTAATGCGGTCGTGACTAATGTGTGCTGGCGCAGTGTGTGAGTCAGAGTTTGATGGGAACTGCATTCCTGCTCTTTCTCTCCCGCACTCATTTCCTTCTCATTATGCCACACACGCTAATTCAGACATTAATTAGGGCCTATGATGAGTTTCCTTAATGAACTTCAGTATGTGTGGGGAAAAAAACAGATGGCGAATTTTGACATGTTTTAGTGGTGGTGGTGATCCACATCATTACGTTATACTTTCATGTGTGAATTTTGCAAATAGGTTTGATTCACTTTGAGACTTTGGTCTTCATTGTGATTGTCGTGACTAGATCTTATCTCCAGAGGGACATGAGTTTGACTTCTGGGAAAAATGGACCCATTTCTGGGTTTATCTTTAAAGTGCCAGATTATCAGTTCTAATATCTGGGATTAGCAGGAATTCGTTGAGCTGATTGACGAGGGTGAATAAAGGTGTTTCCAGAGCTGATTAGCTACAGGTCAAATTGGCTTTGGAAGTGCACGGGATCGTCCTTGTAAAATGTACTAGACCTTTCAAACTTTACCCCGGAAATTGATTGGAAGCCTAACACTTCATAATTGCTTTCATTACCCCATTAGATCAAAAATATTTAGCAAATTATTATTCATATATTTAGAAAATGTGTGATAATGCAAGAAAGCTTAAAGCCGAAAAGAAAAGTAGTACTGCCTTTAAGGAATCAAAAATACAGTAAAACAGTAATTTTGAGAAATGTTTTCTGTTTCAATATATTTTTAAAAGTGATTTATTCCTATGATGACAAACCTGAATTTTCAGCACCCATTACTCAAGTCTGGAGTGTCACATGATCCTGACCTTCAGAAATCATTCCATTTCTAATATCAAGAACAATTTCTTATTATTATCAATGCTGAATTGTGCATTTGAGCTTTTTCAGGATTCAAATTTTTCCCTTCAAACTTTTCAACGGTAGAAATGTCAACAAATAGAATCATTATAAAAAATATATACATATATTAATATATATCATGTAACAATCAATTCCAAGGAGCCCCTGGATTTCTCCAGACCTTGGTAAAAAAAGGAGACATAAAATGAGTGCGCAAGATGAAGCCAAGGAACAAATATGACTAAATTACAATCCCTGAACCAAATTGCTTTGCATATTTATTTTTAAGAGTTTTTCTTGGAACCACTTCAAATTTGCTCTTTTACTTTATGAACGCTGTCTTAGTCACTATAAAGTGCTTTGAGTAAGACTTTACAGACTTTAAAATCTTCCACAGACTTTACACTTTACAGCAAAAAGTTTACACGCAGTTGTTTAATGATTACCAGTGAAACATCTCACCCCTCTTCTCTTTCCTTCATCAGATCTCCAGTGGCTACTCTTACTTTTGTTTAATCCGGTGTGTGTTCCGTGAAGAAGTCATGAAGACCCCTTTATGGACCCTGCTGCTCTTATGCTTGTGCTCCTTGGGTCACAGCGACTGCCAAGGGGACTGTTTAACCTGTGGACTCATCCTACCTGAACATCAAGCTTTTAATACATTGGTAAGTGCCCCGTCTACTAATAGAAATGTACAAACTCCCTATTAATGTTCATGGTTTTGAAATGAAACGCTCAGCAAGCACATATGTGTGTGGCGTTTGCAATAAAACAAGTAATAAATCAAAAATCTCTATAGCAGGAGTGGATGAGAAAACTGTAATACAAATCAACTTCGTTAAAAGTTGCTCTTTGTCACAATAGTGGCTGTAATGAAGTTGCTAATGACTGTGCAGACCACACAGCTGTGACTGGGGTGATTGGGGTAATGCCTGCCCATAATTGGCTGCTGTGGTGCCGTCAGCTGCTGATGTTGTGGTAGGAGTGATTGACACTTGGTGGGGGCGCTCTTTCTGTGTCCAGATGGGTCCCTTTGGGCATGGTTTTCCTCTGTGACACCACAATGGTGTCAGACTTTAACATTTCATCAACAGATGAAGACAGTATATTCACACTCACACGCAGTGCACGCTAAATCTGTTTTTCTTATCCCCATATATTGTCTTTTATGTTCTATCTGATTGTTTTTCAGATGCCATCGACATTTAATTCGCAATGGCCAATTACTTTCCATGCGTGCAACTTCTAGTTTCACTCCACCGCTACAGTATAAGCCGCTACATCATTTATGATCTATTTTCCCCTATTAATGGGAGATGATAAAAAACAGGCTCACGCTACATGATCGTCTTTAGAGAGGGCATCACATGAACATTTTGAGGAAAGAACCTGCATTTGTCTAGGGCTGAACACTGCTGTGCTGATCACATACATGCATACATACATAATAAAGATTTTTATCCCATTCTAGTCACTCAATTATCATATCATTTCTTGCACCAATGCCACATATCATTTCACATCTCATTGCACTGGTAAGACCGTTTGCATGCAGCATTGTGCCACTACTAATGTTTTATACTTTGATTTTTTTTTATTAGAAAAGGCTAATTCAAATAACATCATAAATCTTCAAAGGATAAAACATTTTTCCATTTTCAATGGGAAATGTTTTATATTCTTCTATCCGTTATTGTAACGGAACAAAATATAAGCATACACAAAAAAATCTAGGTTTTTATAATATTAAGCAGCACAACTGTTCAACATTGATCATAATAATAAAGGTTTCTCGAGCACCAAATCAGCATATTAAAATGATTTCTGAAGGATCATGTGACATTGAAGACTGGAGTAATGATGCTGAAAATCAAAGCTGTGCCTTCACAGATTTGTGAATATTTTAATATTAAAATAGAAAACCGTTCTTTTAAATTGTAATATTGTTTCACAATGTTCCTGTTACTGTATTATAGAGAGGGAAATCATTTCAACATTTAAATTGTGTTTAGTCCAGTCCATTTTAATGAGTAGCTATTTGTCCATTTTATCTGTTTTAAAGAAGAAGAAAAAACTCTATTATGAAACTATTTTTCATGTCATGTAAAAAAAAAAATCTCTGCTATTTTGCAGGTATGTATCCTGGAATGTGAGACACAGGCTTCTCCTGCATTGACCTGGGATTTGTGTTACCAAGCAGCGGGTCTGACCCAGCTTCCACTACCGCTACAGCAGGAGGAAACATCAAAGCGCTCTGATGATGAAGTGGAGCCTCTGGCCACCGTGAGCATAGAGAATGACAATGGTGTCGAGTATACTGAGGCTTTGGAGCGGTTTCGACACGCCGCGCAAGCACTCCGCAGCCAAAAGCCTTCAGAGGAGGAGAAACTCGGAAATTTCATATGACCCAGACCTTGACCCGGGGACAGAGGAGGACCAGGACGGTCTAGGAGAAGAGAAGAGCGGTGAGGCAGCCGTGAGTGTATCCAAGCGTTTCGGAGGTTTTATGAAAGGTCGTCACGGTTTCCGAAAATTGGTGAGTTCCGGAAGGCCTTTGCAGAAACGCTACGGTGGCTTCATAGGGATAAGGAAATCTGCCCGCAAGTGGAACAACCAGAAGCGCGTGAGTCAGCTACTGAGGCAGTACCTGAGCTTGACGGGCCGCTCGGGGCGTAACCTCTCCAACAGAATCCGAAGACAGAATGAAGTTTAGATGGCCTTATAGTACAGGCCCTGGTCTTTTCACTTACCTCAACTCAACTGCTCATCAGCCATCAGTAACTGTGAACATCTGTCATGCACCACAGGCCAGAACTAGATAAATCTGTGTTTAATCAAACAAGAGGAATATTTTGTTTAGCGTTGGGTTTTATCATTGACATTTCCATGGTGCCGTTCCAGACATCAATCAAATACATCTCAATCAAGTCATTAGGACAAATGTTGCTGATGAGAACTGATTGTTTATTTCAGATTCAAAACTCCTAGAATTAACCTTGAAGCATTGTGAAAAAATAAAATAAAAGGCAAAGCAGTGAAACTTGAATTGAGCACGTGAATCAGTTACAAATGAGAGCAGTAGGTTGTAGTGGAGTATCGGGTTTTCTTGTTCTGTTCTGGGGATTACTGAGAGAAAAGCACTTTATATTTTTACCTTGCACACTGTATTGCGCTAAGATTGATTAGTTGCACACATCTGTGTTGTATGGCACAATCTCAGAAGCAATTGGAGGAAGCAAGATCAGAAGCAATCTGGGATCAATCAGACTGGTTTTCAAAATCAAAAACAACAGGTGATAATAGACCCAATATATAGTATATTCTTTAGGGTTTGATGGTTTTGTGAGCCAATGCTGCCCCCTAGAGCTAACACTCGAAATTATTGTCCATATTTTGTGGAATACCACACATAAAAAACCCTGACAGATATCACTGAAAATAGCTGCATTCACGTCATGTCATAATAGACTATGTGCACGTTAGCACATGCTACTTCCGGCTGCAAAACCGATATGGGGTGTTTAGTTTCCGGTAGCCTGATGGACAACGCAGATTATGTATATTTCGCCAGATGTCTTGGACATTAACCGAAGATTTCAGTCGATATTATAATATAATATTAGAGTCGATGATGTTCATCGACTGGTTAGTGATTTTTCTCCAGCTCCCCAGAGCAAGAGAGAGAAAGGGGTTTAAATATTACATCTCTCAGTATGTCATACAGGGAGTACACATGTAATACAGGGAGTAAAGGTATCCGACGTTGGGAAAGGGAACTAAAAAAGTCCTCGCTCTAGACTAGGTACTAAAGAGTTATAGGAACATAGTCCGGTCGGAACACGCGAAAAAAATGGTTATAGGAAGGTTCTAGGCACTGCAAAAGTCCCTCCGGGCGGAAAGCGGCTATAGACACCGTGAGTAGTGACTTTTCCCTTGTCAGTGGTTTAAAATATGTAGTTGGATTGTTTCATGCAACTTAGTTCTTCTCCCTCGCTGTGTTATGGCTTTGCTATGTGTGGATACATGTGCTGGTTACGTTCGTGAGACAGCTGATTAGTACTCTTGTCATTGACCGGAAAACAGTAACGGTACAGGAATCACCAACCCGTCGATCGCGGTCGACAAGTCGATCTTGGAAGCATTTTAAGTCGATCACGAAGAGTTTTCAAAATCAGAGAAAAAAAGCCTATTGTGTGTAGTAAATGGTGTTCTAATCCATGTTGCTGTTACAATCACGTCATTTTTGCGGCGCGCACCTTTGGGCTCATGCGGACCCGTCGAGTTAAACAAGGCTTTACGCTTTAACCATTAAACCAGCTCAGCCACAGTAAGTTTTTTTATGTTTTAGGTCCATTGCGAACGATTAAACTAAGTTAACGCCGGTCCACTGATGTAAACAAGACGGCAACCGGAAACGAAGTACCCAACGTCCGCCCTCAAGCCGGAAGTTAGCATTTTTCTCGTGCACAGAGCGAATTAGCCTACCTTAAATAACGCCTGAATGCTTTCGAATCTCTCTTGCGGTACTTTGATGTCATACACCGATCGGTATGCACAGCGCCGCTTCAAGCTGAACACACCTGAACTGAACACATTTAAACGGTTAGACACCCCAAAATGATAATTCTGTCATTAATTACTCACCCTCATGTCGTTCCAAAGCCGTAAGACATTCGGTCATCTTCAGAACACAAACAGATCTTTTTAATGAAATCTGAGAGCTTTCTGTTCCTCCATTGGCAGCATATACACAACACAACTACCACTTTAAAGCCCCAGAAAGGTAAAGAAATCATTAAAGTAATCCATATGACTTAAGAGGTTAACCCCAATTTTATGAAGAGATGCAAGTGCTTTGTTTGTGTAAAAAAATAAAATAAAACATAGGCCTAGTTTACCACACGTTCATGCAAAGTCTGCTCTCACATCAACACAACAGTTGGAGATTTACATTTTGTAAAAAAGTGTAGGCTACGTGTGTGTCTCCTCGCCCTCGTAAAATTGAGGTTAAACCACTGGAGTCACATGGATTACTTAAATTATGTCTAATTACCTTTCTGTTGCTTGAAAGTGGTAGTTGTAGGCTGTCAATGGAGGGACAGAAAGCTCTCAGATTTCATTCAAAAGATAATTTGTGTTTTGAAGATGAACAAAAGTCTTTCAGGTTTGGAACAACAGCATAATAAATGGCAGAATTAAATTTTTTCAGTTAACTAACCCTTTAAATCTGCAGTGGCGGTACATCGGCCATGTGGTACAAGTAGCTCTCAGAAATGTATGAGTTTACATGTAGTAGCCTAAGGCTTTTTGGTTACACTTTATTTTAAGGTGTCATTATTACAGTGTAATTATACATTTAAGTACTGAGTAATATTAATTAACTACATGTACTTTAGGGTTAGGATTAGGATTGATTTTGGGTTAGTTGCAAGTAATTATGTATTACTATGGAAACTACATGTGACGTGTGTAACAAGGACACTGCAAAAAAAGTGTTACCAGCTTTTTACAGTTCAGAATCGTTACGGTATTTACGACATGGCATGAACGCATCTAATTTATGACAGATAGGCTCTGTAAACAAAGCAGAATCTGACCGTGGCCCGTACATGTTATCCAATCAGAAAATGTGGGGCAGCTCTCAGTCCTAATAGCAGATGGGGAGTGTTCAGAAAACTTGTTTGAGAACAATTCATAGTCATTATTTGTGCAATTCGGTTTGGCTCCACAGAAATAGCACTTTTAATTGTTTGCTTCCAACTGATGAGAATAAATGTAGCATGTTTTCCAGCTTTTTGCATTTATTTGTGCATGAACATATACAAATGAGATCATCTTAGTACTTGACAGATTCTCCCTCACATTAATACTCATCGGATGTCACGGAATAGGTTTTAAAAACTGACACCCCCTACATGTAAAAAAATAACTAGCAGGTAGTCTTTTAGCATACTTTACAGTATTCTGCAAATAATTGTATGGTTTTGGCTTTGTGAATAATCTTCATTTCAAACACATTCTGCAAGCATTTATGGAAGTTTTTTCTTTTAATCCTTTCCACTTGTACATGAAATGCACACAAAAGGCCAATAAAATAATTTTACAATTGTTCTTGAAATTTGTCATGCACAAATGACAAGCTTGTGACATTTGCATATTTTATCTTGTGTCTTCTTAATTATACATAATATATTTTTTTCAATGTGATGTTATGCTTTCGAATCTTTTTAGATGTTTCCAAGGGGAGGATCCGGCATTGTACAAGACCTTAACACTTTTTGGAAGGATGTCAAAAAACGTACAAAAGGAAACAAGCCCGGTCTATTGTCCGGGCAGTATTCAGTCAAGCTCCCTTTAACTCTTTGCAATAGCACTTTGGTATTCAATCAAAAGATTATAGCTGCACTTTTATCTTCAGACAACATACTGTGACCACCATTGTGGCCAATATCATTCACTCAACATCACTCTAGCTTTATATCTGGCAATCTAGATTGATTAGGAAGAGCTGTGGCAAACGATAGTCAAACCTTGCGAAACTCAAAAGTTGTGACTTAATTCTGAGTAAATACATAAGGAAAAAAAGACAATACATGACATTACACTGTTACACCTTTCAGGCTAACAAAACAGCAATAGAAAAAACATGACAATGCTGAGAGCAATACATTGTCCACAGTATACAAAAATCAACAATCACTTAAATATCTCAGGTATGGATGAGGTGCAGGACTGGGGTAGAAAAACACCTTGTTCAAATACAGGGTTACACCTTAGTCTTGTGAAAGGGCAGAGTTCACCTTTAAGAGCTTGGGATCCTACTAATCCACAGTCTCGACAGCTAGTACCAGCGTTCACTTTGTGGGAAACCATAGCCAAAACACTTTTAACGCTTATAGGAAAACAAAAAAAGGTAGAAAAGTGAAAAGAGGGATCCTCTACAGTGCAGGAAATAGTTGGAGAAAAGAAAGAAAATGGAGATTCTTCCTTGTCTCCTAAAGTCTTTCAGTTTAGTCTGGGAACCGCTGACAGGCTTTCTTCCAGCGGCAGGCGGTGCACCATTGGTCCCTGCGCTCCACGCCGTACACTTTCCGGCACTTTTTGGCCTCACCGCGGCCCTTCCTATGGAAAAGATATTATTAAAAAATTATTTAAATTTTAAAATGACTTTTTTTTTTTATTGTGTAACGTTAAATTAAATAAAAATCTTACATTATTAAACATTTTCTATGTATCTGAAACGCATATATATAATATATTAATATATACAGTACCGGTCAAAGTTCGGAAACATTGCTATTTTGATGTTTTTGAAAGAAGTCTCTTATGCTAATCATGCCTGCATTTATTTGATAGAAAATACAGAAAAAAAGTAACATTGTGAAATATTATTACAAGTAAAGGTTTTCTATTTTAATATACTTTAAAAGATAATTTATCTCTGTGATACAAAGCTAAACTTTTTTCAGGATTCACTAATGTCAAAAAGTTTTTTTTTTTTAAAAACCCAGCATTTATTCAAAATGGCAATCTTTTTCTAACAATAAATCATTACTATCACTTTTTATCAATTTAACACATCCTTGCTGAATAAAAGTATTAATTTCTTTCAAAAAAAGAAAAAAATTACTGACCCCAATCTTTTGAATGATAGTGTATATTGTTAAAAATATTTCTATTTTAAATAAATGCTGTTTTTTTCTTTTTCTTTTTTTGTTTGTTTTTTTTATTCATCAAAGAATCCTGAAAAAAATTATCAACATATTAGAATGATTTCTGAAGGATCATGTGACACCAAAAGACTGGAGTAACAATGCTGAAAATTTTGCTTTGCATCACAGAACAAATACAATTTTTATAAAGCAAATTAAAATAGAAAATTATTTTACATTTATTTTTTCAAAAAATATTTTAAATTTATTTTTTCAAAAATTATTTTACATTTATTTTTTCAAAAATTATTTTAAATTTATTTAAAATTGTAATTATATTTCACAATATTACTGTTTTTTCTGTATTTTGATCAAATAAATGCAGGCTTGGTGAGCATAAGAGACTTCTTTCAGAATCATTAAAAATAGTTATGTTTCCAAACTTTTGATCGGTACTGTATACATTTTTTGTTCATATATATATATATACAAATAAATATATGCACTATTTGTGCTACTAGAGTTTTAGTTTTGATTAGAGACCTTTTTCTTGACTACAGAGAGCAACATTTAACTAAGCGGTTCACCTAAATGAGCAGTGGCCTCTGGAGGGAGATGCACTCATGGTCTGTGATCTGGTGGGGGCGCTGTTCCGCTGTAGCCACTGCTCTCCAACACTCACTGACCGGCTGCGAGATGCTGTAATCTACAGAGCAACATAGTAATAAAAGGGCAGATGTCATAAACTGTATTAAAATGCATCACTTATGATGTTAAAGGATTAGTTCACCTCAAAATGAAAATTTCCTAATAATTTACTCACCCAAGATATCCATGTCTTTCTTTCCTCAGTGGAAGAGAAATTTTGAGGAAAATATTTCTGTTTTTTTCTTCGAATAATGGACTTCAATGTAGTTGTAGTTCAATTGTAGTTAAAAAGTATATATATATATATATATTTTTAATGACCTATCGTTTCCCTCAGCTGCGATCGTGCACAGCCCGTTGAAGCACTTCAAAGACCTTTGAAACTGCATTGATTTGGACTTCAAAACGTTGGTGTCCATTGACGTCCATTATTCAAAGAAAAATCCAGAAATGTTTTCCTCAAAAAATTATTTTCTATTCCACTAAGGAAAGAAAGACATGGATATCTTGGATGGCATTGGGGTGAGTAAATCATTAGGAAATTTTCATTTTGAGGTGAACTAATCCTTTAAGTGCTTTTGGAAAGCCAGACCAACCTGAGGTTTCTGCTGGACATCACCAGGCAGGGTCCAGGTACAAAAGGTGGGAGAGCCGGGAGAGACTGTCACCTGAATGGGCGCGCAGGCCTGCAGTAAAACAACACAGTGATAGAAAAAACTGACAAAATCAAATGCAACAAAACACACTAACATCACAGAGATTTTAGACAACATTTCAATACATAATTTCCAAACAGCATCAAGCAATCAGTTTCAGGCAGTCATCTGTACCTGATAGAGATGTTCAGTGTGGATCTGCCACACGCTGCTTGGAGCTGATTGGCTGAGTGGGGTTGACTGGACTGAAGTATATTGGTGTCCTGGGGTGGATTGGCTTTGAGTGGAGCTGCAGGACGTCCAGGCCCCGCTTGAGAAAGAAGGAGCCGGAGATGGAGGTGCAGTTTCCTCATCTTCAGAGGAGACCTCTGTGTAATAGAAGTCTTCCTCCCTATGCGACTGCTCTGAACCCCCACTGTTTGAGAAAAACAAATAATGGGAAGAATAAGAAACCTTATTTTTTGAATATTTGCAGACCTAGTAAATAATGTAAACTTTTATAGTATACATGCATTTTCAAACCAATAAAACATGAAATAATAGTCAGATAAATCAGTCACATTTTAGATTAGGGTCTAATTCTCCCTCTTTCCAAGTCAGTGTTTTTGAAAAAAGTTGCCAGCCACTGCCATTTTTTAATAATTTTCACAAAAGTTTCATGGCCCCTGGAATATTTTGTTGTATGAATAACCAAACATGCAATATGTCAAAAGAAATAACAGACCCTCTGCTTTTAAACAACAACAAAACCACAACTTTTATTTTCGCTTCATGCATTCCATTTTTATCAACACTTAAATATGGGTAAGTTTCATAAAAAAGCAACATTTTGAGCAAAAAGCGGAGAAAATGGAGGCTACGATGGAGTAGATTGAGTCCATCAAACACCCCCTAAGCTTGCAAAGAGCAATAACTCGGTCTGGGTCAACATTCCTTTCAGTAACATTGTGATTTATATGCTGTTTAATATCGATGATCGCGTTATTTTACATATGCATCTGCTTACATACAGTATTATATCATTTGTGTCTGCTTATTTTTTGCCTGTTTTGATCAGGAGATTAAGTCCTGTTTCAGAAGTTGCATAATAACACCCCGTTACTGTATGACAGTGAAAACACGGAAATCCGGAAATTTCCGTCAAATGCGAGGAAGCGTTGTCTCACAAATTACGGAAATTTTCGTCAATGGCGGAGAAAGAGTTAACTAACTATTAACTATGACTTGTGCCTCAATAAACTTCTAATTACTGCTTATTAATAGTTAGTAAAGTAGTGGTTACATTTAAGTAGTGGGCAGGATTAAGGGATGTAGAATATGGTCATGCAGAATAAGGCTATATGTGCTTTACAAGTACTAATAAACAGCCAGTATCCTAGTAATATCCATTACCGAAAAATCTTTTTTTAATGTTATAGTTTATTGAACCTTTAGGTTTGTATATATGTTTTATTTGTTGAGTACCATATTTGATACACCAGGCTTTCATGGCTCATATTGAATGACAGTTGCATATAAGATATAATACAGAAGGCCTTTTAGGGTTAAAGATACATCATAACGGTTCTGTGCCATCTCAGTTGTTTGGTGTGCGCGGACATACTCACCCCAGGTGAAGAATGCGAATGTGCCGTTTCATTCCGACCCGTGATGTCATCACTTTCCCGCAGCCAGGCCACAGACACCTGTATGCTCCCCTGCTCAAGCTCTGAGTGAGACAGAAAAACAAAGAGTGACTCACATGTATTTTTACAACATCAGCTTAAAACGCTGTCTATTCCCCTCAGGTTCAGCAATCTGACAGTCTTCTCATTCTCACCTTGCACCTCCTGGCCTCCGGCTCCTCACATGCGGCTTGGTCCAGCTCCATGTGCAGTCCTTCGTCTGTCAGTTGGCCCGAGCTCCTGTCCATCTCAGTGACCGATGGAGAAGGGGCTGGGCTTACACTGCCATGGTCCCAGCTCCAGTAACCGCTGCTGCCGCTGTCAGACAGCTCACCTCCGCAACACTCCATATCCCCTATTGTAAAAAGAGAGGAAAAGTGTAAATAACAGGAATAACCATAGAATTGCTACATTCATTTTTGGGTTGTGTGTTATGCTGCACAATAAAAATACAATAATTGTTCATTTATATAAGCGTATATTATAAAGGTGAAAACAAACATATTTCAAAGAGCGAAAATAAAAATAAAACGTCTACTAAATTCTATTTAAAATCTGATGAGATTTTGTTTCAAATAAACAGTCTGCGTTGCTTTGTCAAGCAAGCATACACTGAAAAAAGTGTTCCTTGTTTGGTAAGATATGGTTTTCAAAAGAAGCCAGTTCACCTGGTAGGAGGTCCCTCTGCGGGGGGCTTTGGACCACTGGACTGCAGGACAGACTGGTGAGCACCATTGCAGCCATGATCTCATCCATCTCCGCCGACTCAGGACTTCTGATATGGCAGAGAGTAAGAAAACTGTTCACACTACATTACACTGCATTATAGATCTATGAAGAACATATACATTACACCTTAGACATAGATACATTCTTCTCTAAGAGAGTTAGGATTCGAGTGATTAGATGTGCAAGACAACAAACAAAGATCTGTAGGTTAACCTGTAAGGTAAGTCCACACCGGAAGAGTGTGAGAATGATAGGTTTGTTTGCTGTGCGCTGACATCAGCAGACCACTCGATCCCGGGTCCTGAATTCATCTTCTTCTGCATGCTCGCCCCTTCCTGCCCACAACACTGCATGTAGCTCTGCTGGATCAGAAACAATCAATTATATAAAGAAGACTATCCACACTTTCCTCCTTCTATTTGTATGTTGCAGGGGCTATATATCAATTATTGTGATACACACCAATCCGTCCTGCCCTTCTGTGGCCATCGGTATTGTGTCCAGTCCTGCTCTGGATCTTACCGCTGCCAGGTTCTCAGTAAACAAACCTGGAAAGCAGGAAAAAGCATGTTATAACAACACCGTTCATTTAATATTGCATGTTTTAATCTGAGGGCCAAGCTGGCTAATAATAACAACACCCATTATCTGCGACAACGCCACGAGGCCATGAAAACGTGCAAAAATAATAAATAAATAAATACATACATTTACAAACATCAATCTCTTTAAAAAAACAAAACAAAAACTAATGCTATCATGCCCGAAATTCAGGAGAACTCTAAATAATCAGATTTGCATGAAAAAGGCAACATTTTAATGTAAAAATACAAAAATACCTTTATCGAATACACGCGGTAGATGTTAGCATATGGAGAAGCAACGCAGTGTATTGCTCGGTGCCTTAACTGCCTTTACTTTTTTTAGGGCAACACCCCCTGACTGTGAGCCTCTCAGATACTGTAACTCCGGATTTAGGGAGTGAAATCTTGGAGAGATCCAAATCCCGCATCGGAGTTAGGATTCATCTCAGTGACTCGAATGTTTTGAATCCATTCCCTCACACGATTCTTGCGGAGTTCCTTTCTGTAAGTTACATAATTATGTCATGTGAGTCAACTAAACTATCGTTTTTTAATCTATTGATTTGAGAGCTTTTCTTTCTGGCATCTATTTGAATTGCGGTTGTTGTTTTTAACGTATTTACCAGTTCACGTCCGCCTTAACACTTATGTGTTGATGATCACAGATGACAGAAAATAAGATGCTTGCTGAAAGCGTTTCATTTACAAAGCCGACAACATGCTTGCCTAAAATGTAACGATATTCCTTTGCTGTCATTTCCTCAAGGGAATGCAGATTTAAAATGTTATGAACAGTTAAATTAATCCGTGCCATTTGTTGAATCCACATCCATACTTTAGCTGGGACGCTCAGAATGGGCGTTTACGTCCAGCAAAAAACAACCTTCCCACTGGGGGCGGAAGCTGTGCTCTGATTGGCTGACTCGGTTCCCTGAAAGACACACCTTCTTCCAACAACGTGTGCGTACACGAGTTTCTGTTCAACCCCCCTTAATGTACACAATCTAATAGGCAAAACAATGGACAGTTGCAATACAATCATTCACATTTGTGCAAATTACTCTCGAAAATGCAGACTTACAATCTTTTAAAAGGCATTCATTAGATAGCCACGCTAAAACAGCTCATTTTAAACACCGTACTCTCTCGAAACGATCGCAGTAGGATTGAAATCAGAACAGTTCACATAAACACTAGCTACATGATTATAGTGGGAAAGGTCTGAAAATATGCAGTAACATAAAATAACCTGCGTATCTGCCATACCGTCAATGAAAACCCGGCGTGTTTAATGATGTTACCTAGAATGTTTCCGTAGGGAGAGATGCCGCCGCTGCCTGCTGCTGACGTCACGCGCGCGCTCCTCTCCTCTGCCTGCCGTGAGTGAGTCAGTGAGGGGAGGGGGGCTGGATTACGTGGCCTAATGTTTATATAGTTTAACACGGTGCTACACAATTTTTTTATTCTATATAGACTGTCACAATTCGTAGCTAGTATTAATACACGATTGTTAACTGCGGGGTTTATTTCATGTAGGCTATTTTTAATAATATAGCCTAATAATAGCCTAAAATAAAGTGATCCACACTTTTTTTTTCATTTCTTTATTTTATATATATATGTAGACTGTGTGTGTGTGTGTGTGTGTGTGTGTGTGTGTGTGTGTGTGTGTGTGTGTGTGTGTGTGTGTTCTTGTTAATATGATTTGAGGACACAATATTGGCGGGTATTAAAGGGATACTCCACCGTTTTTTCATATTAGACAATGTTATTCTCTTATCTAAGATGATTTGATACATGCCTCTCTTGTCTCAGTGCGTGCACTTAATCGCTCTGTCGGGCGGAGAACTTTGAGAGCAGTTAGCTTAGCCCCATTCATTGTATATGGGCCAAACAGAGATGAAGTTAGAAGCGACCAAACAAATCCACGTTTTCTCTATTTAAATATAGTTACACGACCAAGTATGGTGACTCTAAATAAAATGTGGCACTTTTTATAAGCGGGTAAAATGGATAACTATAATGTATGGCGGAATAGCACTTATTGGGAGCACTTCGACTCGGCGCTGTAATATCTTCACTCGTGAAAAGTCCTCTCCCCCCTCTCCCTCTCCCTCTCATTTCCGTCAATAGAACCAACGTGACTTTTACTTCTACCTGTGCTACTAGCAAACTGCAAGAGATCATTTACAATGGCGGACTATGTAACGTTAGATAATTATGACTTGTTTGTAGCAGACCCAGAGCCATATCTGTTTGAACGCAAGTACACAGAGGAGGAACTTATGGAAGCTTGTTTCCGCCACAGAATGAAAAATAAAAAAGCTAATTGCGACTTTTTTTCTCACAATTGCGAGTTTTCATCTCGCAATTCTGACTTTATTTCTCAGAATTGCGAGATATAAAGTCGCAATGTGTGTTATAAAGTCAGAATTGTGTGATATAAAGTCAGAATTGTGAGATAAACTATTCTGAGAGAAAGAAAGGTCCGTCTTTTTTCCCCCATATAATTGGACTTTATATATATCTCACAATTATGACTATATCTCGCAATTCTGACTTTATATCTCGCAATTCTGACTTTATAACACGCAATTGCGACTTTATATCTCGCAATTCTGACTTTATATCACGCAATTGCGACTTTATATCTGCGACAATAACCCCAGACAGCATTTACATCTGTGCCAGGTCCGTTTTCGAATCAGTAGATTCGCGCAGCAGTCGCACTCAATATGCAGATCTGCACCAACTCTGCGCCAGACTTGTCTGTAGCTTCGACTGTGACAGTCCGTCCGGCGGGTGCGGCGCCGATCCGGGACAGCTGCGCAGACCATACGCGCCACAAATGAATTGAGTCCGCCCGGCGGGTGTGGACCGGATCCGCGCGAGCTGCACAGACCAGACGCGCGGGCGCGCCACCCCGCATAAACCCTCTGACAAGAGTGAAGATGAAGACTGCAGGCTGCACCGTCTTTGCTTATTGGTAAGTGCATTATTCAAGTATAATTTAGTATGTAAGTTACATTATACAAGTAAACTGGTGTATGTCATGTTAGTCTGTTACATAATTAGCGTGCTATATTAAAAATAAAAGTTTACAAACGAAACACTGACATTCTGACAACCCGAGACGTGTCAGATAAGCTGGGTAGTATAGCAGGCGGTTAGCTGGTAGTAGGCCTATAGGTTCTTTTAAACACCCACAACTAATGCGAACATAGGCTTTAAGGCTGAATCGGTGATATTTGCTTATTATTCACCAAAATTGCTGAATATCGTGTCCATTGTGTGTTAGCTGCAAAATCGTATAACATTAGCCATAGTGCTAACGCTAACGTCACCAGCGGTGACCGCAGCCAAGTTACTGCAACAATAACAAATTAATGACTTCTCACGTCCAAATACATTCAACTAGTTTGACGTCAGTACCATATCAATTCTCACTGTATATACCGGCTGTAGAGTGCGACATTATGATTATGTCGATACGTAGCTATCAAACTATCTGCATATACTGTTGCTTACCTCGAGTCCAGTTCATGTTACAAAAATAGATAAACCATATTACCCGTCTTCTAAGCCACTGCGATGTGCTTATTTTATTAATTTGTTAAACAAGCTGTTTGTAAAATTATTTTTTCATTGTGTTCACATATTAGATGGAGAAATAATTACAGAGGGATTTATGGATATCTACTTTTGTTATCCTGTAAATCAGAATATTGTCTATGAATATGTTGCCCATATATCTCTATCATTTATCAATCTTTTACTTCTCACTAATTTAGTCTTTTGTTTCCACAGGTGGGAATGCTGGCCTCCATCGGTGGAAGAGATACAAAAAACATCATAACCAACCAAGGCCATTATTGTAAGTATTATATATAGATGCCTTTCACTTTACTTAATCACCACTCACTACTCTATGAAGGTAAAAGAGTATAAAAACTCAAGAGCACATAGATGTGAATTTGAGAACTTGTACAATAATATTCATACTTGTACGTGAACATTTACACTCACAGCTCCAATGTGAAAACCTGTAAAATTAAAATCTGAAGTCGAATGTTGAAATTTGCACTCGCAGTCACAAACCTGTATTCTGAATTTGAAGCTGCAGACAAGTGTTCACAAATGTGTAAAATGCCATTCACAGAAATACAATGACAGATACAAACTTATTTTTCAACATTCAACTTCAGATTTTAATTTTACAGGTTTTCACATTGGAGCTGTGACTGTAAATGTTCACGTACAAGTATGAATATTTATTGTACAAGTTCTCAAATTCACATCTATGTGCTCTCAAGTTTTGATACTCTTTTACCTTAATACTACTCACTCCACACCACTTTAGTCACATTTATTATTATTTATTTGTGCAAGAATTTTACTAAAACGTCATGTAATAAAGAATCTTTGAATATTGAATCTAATATTTACTCTTTGTTTCTTTGCTTTGTGTGCTTTTTGTATGTCTTACAGGAGCAGTGAGGAAGAATCGCATGTCTTTAACAACTTGTGAGCAATGAGTTTAAAATAAAGTTTTTTGAAAATTACAAATTGTGTGGGTGTTTGTGCCTTAATTGTCTGATAGCCTAAATATGAATCACAGACCAGGGCCAGATGAGCCCCAGATGTAAAATATGAGTCACGGACCAGGGCCAGATGAGCCCCAGATGTAAAATATGAGTCACGGATCAGGGCCAGATGAGCCCCAGATGTAAAATATGAGTCACGGATCTGGGCCAGATCTGCACCACATGTCATGGCATTAATAACTGTACTGGGCCAGTGCTGGCCCAGATCTGTCTCTGATCCGTAATTCCAACCTGTTCCGGTATTGGGCCGTTGGAAAGAATGAGCCCGGCCCAGGTCCGTTTAGCGGATCTGCGCCAAATGCTAATGAAGACCTGGCCCAAATCTGGCCCAAATACATTTTGCTGTCTGGGACGTTACCTTTTTTATTTTTCATTCTGTGGCGGAAACAAGCTTCAATAAGTTCCTCCTCTGTGTACTTGGGTTCAAACAGATATGGCTCTGGGTCTTCTACAAACAAGTCATAATTATCTACAGAGTCCGCCATTGTAAATGATCTCTTGCAGTTTGCTAGTAGCACAGGTAGAAGTAAAAGTCACGTTGGTTCTATTGACGGAAATGACAGGGAGAGGGAGAGGGGGGGAGAGGACTTTTCACGAGTGAAGATATTACAGCGCCGAGTCGAAGTGCTCCCAATAAGTGCTATTCCGCCATACATTATAGTTATCCATTTTACCCGCTTATAAAAAGCGCCACATTTTATTTAGAGTCACCATACTTGGTTGTGTAACTACTCGTGTAACTATATTTAAATAGAGAAAACGTGGATTTGTTTGGTCGCTTCTAACTTCATCTCTGTTTGGCCCATATACAATGAATGGGGCTAAGCTAACTGCTCTCAAAGTTCTCCGCCCGACAGAGCGATTAAGTGCACGCACTGAGACGAGAGAGGCATGTATCAAATCATCTTAAATAAGAGAATAACATTGTCTAATATGAAAAAACGGTGGAGTATCCCTTTAAGGTAAACAGGGTTTACAAGGGCACTTCCTGTGTCCTCGTAAACCAAATGGCTTAAAATCATACCTTTTTTTTTTTTTTTTTATAATAAAAAATGTCAAAAGTTTTCTGTAATGGGTAGAATGGGGTTGGGTTTAGGGGGGAAACAATATACAGTTTGTAGGCTACAGTATAAAAAAACATTACGCATGGATAGTGTCGTAAACGTACTCGGTTACTAACGTAACCTCGGTTCTCTCTAGAGAGGGAACGAGTACTGCGTAATATCTTACGCTATGGGGAAAACTCTTTTCCACGAGATATTGAAGCCAAAAATTATCCTTAATTTTTTACTAATGTAAAATGCTTTGCAGCAGCAAGCAGACCTAGGCGAGACAGCTCGCGCGCCTATTGGCTGCTCTGCGGCAATAGCAGCAGCCTATCGAGAGAGGCTCTGCGTGACGTCACGACGAATGGGGGCCCTTCGCGCCCATATCGTCACGTCCCGCCAGAAAGGGCGTGGTCTCGCCCTATATCTAGGCTGGATAGCTGCTCTTACGTCGGTTTTCATCGCCGAAGCGAACCAGAGCGTATTCCAAGCACGGCAAGATACGCAGTACTCGTTCCCTCTCTAGAGAGAACCGAGGTTACGTTAGTAACCGAGTACGTTCTCTTACGAGAGTATCTCTCGTACTGCGTAATATCTTACGCTATGGGGAACACAATGCAACACGCCGTGCTGGTAGGGATCCAACACCAAAGACCCAGGGGCCGAAGCCCGGGGCGCATATAGTGCATAATCACCATAAACTCACAGAGAGTGAGGGAAGAGAGGCTAGAAGCATCATTCCCTTTAAATAGCCTCCGAAAGGGGCCAATCATATGACAATAACCAAACCGTCAGGGTGAGCATTCAGCCTGAACTGGGTGGCCACAAGTGTGTCAATTTTTAAATGAGCTGCTGTACCGGTCAGTGAGCGATACGCAGGCCAAACTCAGTATCCGAGCCGCACAGCGGGCAGATAGCACTGAATTCTATACCGCCAAAAGCTTAGCTTGTAAGGCAGGGACCTCCAGATTATAGTATTTAATAAATGTAGACGGCGAGGCCCAGCCCGCGGCCATACAAATATCTTGCAGGGTAACCCCGCTAGACCATGCCCACGAGGAGGCCATGCCTCTCGTGGAGTGCGCTCTAACACCCAAAGGGCACTGAAGGCCCTTAGACGTGTAAGCCAGCGCTATGGCACCAACTATCCATCTGGATAAGCTCTGTTTCGACGCGGCAAGTCCCTTAGTACGGCCGCCAAACGAAACAAAAAGCTGCTCAGTCTGTCTGAAACCAGACGAGCGGGACACATAAGCCCTTAGTGCCCTGACAGGGCAAAGGAGACTCGCGTCCTTCTCCTCATTGAGAACCGGAAGGGCAGACAGGGAAATCACCTGGGCCCTGAACGGTGTGTTGAGGGATTTCGGCACGTAACCGTGCTTTGGTTTGAGTATGACCTTAGAGTCGTTAGGTCCAAACTCCATGCATGACGCGCTTACTGAGAGCGCTTGCAAGTCCCCTACGCGCTTCACTGAAGCGAGAGCCATAAGAAACGCTGTCTTGAAAGACAAGTGTTTCATGTCTGACGACTGGATTGGCTCGAATGGGGCGCCTTTCATGGCCTCCAAGACCGTGGAAAGGTCCCATGTCGGGACTGAAGGGGGCCTGGGATGGTTTAGCCTCCGAGCTCCTCTAAGGAAACGCACGACTAAGTCGCTCTTTCCTAGTGACTGGCCAGACACCGGTTTTGCAAACGTTGCTATGGCCGCCACGTATACTTTGAGCGTGGAAGGGGACCTGCCCTTATCCAGTAGCTCCTGAAGGAAGGAAAGCACTTCCGTAACCCCGCAGTCTACAGGTGAAAAGCCCTGCGCTTGACACCAAGCAGAGAACACAGACCACTTCGAGGAGTAGAGCCGTCTGGTAGACGGGGCTCTAGCCTGCGCGATCGTGTTTAGCACTCCCACTGGGAGGTCAGCGGGTACCCGTTGATGGCCCATGCGTGCAGGGACCACAGATCCGGGCGAGGATGCCAAATCGAGCCTTCCGCCTGAGAGAGGAGGTCTCTCCTCAGCGGTAACGGCCATGGAGCAGCGCTGGTCAGCTGCATCAGGACAGGGAACCACGACTGGTTTGTCCAGAGCGGAGCTATGAGTAGCACTGGGCATCCCTCCCTCCTGATTCGCTCCAACACCTGAGGCAGGAGTGAGACAGGGGGAAAAGCATAAAGGGGGCGGCGGGGCCAAACATGGGCCAGCGCGTCCCGGCTTTTCGAGAAGAATCTCGGGCAGTGAGCGTTTTCTTGGGACGCGAACAGGTCCACCTGCGCTTTGCCAAACGTTTCCCACAGCAGCTGGATCGTCTGCGGGTGCAGAGACCATTCTCCTGCTGGAACGTTGTTTCTGGACAGCCTGTCTGGTCCCACATTTAGGTGACCAGGCACATGCGCCGCTCTCAGCGAAAGCAGGTTGTGCTGAGCCCAGACCAGGAGGCGTTCCGTCAGCCTGTAAAGGTTTCGGGACCTGACGCCGCCCTGGCGATTTATGTATGCCACCACTGACATGTTGTCCGACCGGACCAATACGTGGTGGCCTGTTATCTGGGGACAGAAGCGCCTTAGCGCTTTGTCGACTGCTATCAATTCCAAGCAGTTTATGTGTAGGAGCTTCTCCCGCACTGACCACAGGCCAGCCAGCGGTCTGCCCTCGAGCAGCGCTCCCCACCCCGAAGTGGAGGCGTCCGTAGACACCACCTTCACACTTGAGGGGATCCCCAGACTCACGCCCGACTGATACCAGTCGGTCGCTTTCCATGGTTTCAGAGCCGAAATGCACTGAAGGTCGACCCTGAGGCGAAACAGACCTGCGGTCCATGCCCTGGGGGGAACTCGTGCTTTTAGCCATAGCTGCAGTGGGCGCATGCGGAGCAGGCCCAACTGGAGTACAGAGGCTGCTGAGGCCATGAGACCCAGCATTTTCTGAAACCTTCTGAGCGGGACTATAGAGCCGTGGCGGAAGGATTTCGCGACGTGCTGGATATTCAATCCGCGCTCTGGTGACAGGCGTGCCGTCATGGATAGCGAGTCTAACACTGTTCCCAGAAAGGAAATCCTCCGACTGGGGAGCAGTGAGCTTTTCGCCCAATTGACTGTAAGGCCCAGCTCCTCGAGGTGCTCGAGTAATGCGGCCCTGTGTTCTAAGAGCTCCGTTCGTGAACGAGCTAGAATCAGCCAATCGTCCAAGTAGTTCAAAACTCGCATGCCCCGAAGTCTCAGGGGAGCGAGGGCCGCGTCCATGCACTTCGTGAACGTACGGGGTGCTAGGGACAGGCCGAATGGCAGGACTGTGTATTGATATGCCTGGCCCTCGAAGGCGAATCTCAAGAATCGCCTGTGATGGGACGCTATTTGTATTTGGAAATACGCGTCTTTCAGATCTATTGACATGAACCAGTCTCCTTGGCGCACTTGCGCGAGGATTTTCCTGGTCGTAAGCATCCTGAACTGGCGTTTCACGAGCGCTCTGTTCAGCAGCCTCAGATCTAGAATGGGTCTGAGCCCACCATCTTTCTTCGGTACCAGAAAATATCTGCTGTATAAGCCCCCTTCGCTCTGAGCCTGAGATAAAGGTTCTATAGCCCCTTTTCTCAGTAGTTTCGCTATCTCGGCTCGAAGTAGATGAGATACTTCGCTTTTCACCGTAGTTTCGACGCGCGCCGCGTAGCGGCGAGGGCGTCGAGCGAATTGTAGCGAATAGCCTCTCTTTATAGTGTTCAGTACCCACTCTGATACCCCGGGAAGCCTTGACCACGCATCCGCGTGAATAGCTAGGGGCAGAATGAAATCTGGGCTCTGGCCGCGGGAAAGCGGCGGCACAAGAGCCCGCGTGTGCTGGGAACACAGCGCCGCGTTTACGGCGTTCGAGGCGGGGGGCGCGCTGATCACAGCGGGCAGCCTGGCCGCGCTCATCTCCTCTGAGGCGGGTAGCGCCGAGAGAGAGAGCGGGGCGAATCCCGTGGGATTCGGCGTGTCTGTGAGGAAATGTGGGCGCGGGACCACGGGCACATTTGCTACACTGAAAACACTGTCGTTTAGGGCCGACTGAATGTGTGTTGGTTTCGTTTTTACAGAAACCGAGGGACACGCAGCGTGTAGTGTAAGCGGGCATGGGGATATGGGCGCGTTCACTACAGTGTTTGCACAATCGACCGGAGTCGATTTTATTTGTGCGAGCCCTGCACCGTGGCGGGCTGTGTCTGGGTGTGGGAATGGGCACTGGGGCGTGGGCATTCTTACAACACTCATAACACCATCGGCCGAGGCCGGAACACCAGAAAATACACTCTTTATTGGATTTATCTGGGTAGCCGTAAAAACAGCTTTTGTGTGCAGGCAAGCGGGCTGAGACACCGGCTGCTTCACTGCAAAATACACTGGTACAGTCACAACGCATGGGGCTGAACGAGCGAGAAGTTTTGATGGAAATCCGGCCGCAGCGGGATCTGAACACCGTCGTTTTCCTAGAGCGGCTAGGAAGACTTTGGGGCCTCGGGCTTGATCTCAATCCTCGGCCGGGGCCCGCGGTGAGGGTGGCGGCGTCCGGCGGAGCGAGACCGCGGTCTCTGATCCCGGGCCTGGCGGCGCTGTGAGGCGGCGGCGGCGGAGGGCGGTGCAGGCTGGGGCTGAGAGCTGCGAGCAGGCGGCTTGGTGCGGCCTGTAGCGGAGCTCGAGCGCTTCGGCAGGAAGTGCTTCATAGCCTGAGAAGTTTTCTGCACCTCAACAAACCTGTCCGCGAAGTCCTTGACGGCCGTTCCGAACAGGCCCTCCGGGGAAATGGGCGCGTCGAGGAACACAGAGCGCTCGGCTTCCGTCATCTCAGACAGCGTCAACCATAAGTGTCTCTCGGCGACGGCGAGAGAGGCCATGTTCCGCCCCATGGCTTGCGCAGCGGCTTTAGAAGCGCGTAGAGCGAGGTCCGTAGCGCTCCTCAGGTCCGCCACACAGATAGCACCGGGTCCCTCCTCGTCCAGCTTGAGGAGGAGGTCTGCCTGGTAGATCTGCAGAATAGACATCGTGTGCAGCGCTGAGACTGCTTGCCCGGCTGCGGTGTAAGCGCGTCCGTGCAGCGATGATGTCACTCGGCAGGCTTTGGACGGGAGCGTCGTCTGAACCCGCCGTCCCGCAGAGGGCGGGCAGAGATGCGACGCGACAGCCGTCTCCACCGGAGGAATGGCGAGGTAGCCTCTACTTCCCGCACCGTCGACAGCGGAGAATGCCGCGGAGGTAGAGGTACGCATCCTGGCGGAAAAGGGGGCCTTCCACGACTTTGCAACCTCCTCGTGAAGTTCCGGGAGGAAGGGCGCGGGCCTAGATTTTGACGGAGCCTCGTCTTTGCCGAGAAAGCGCCCGTCTAATCTGTTGCGCGGCGGCAGCGTGGGTGCCTCCCAATCGAGGCCGATGCTTTCTACGGCCTTGGTGAGCAGACGCATCAGCTCAGACTCAATGCCGGCTCTCTTCCCAGAGGGTTGGCGGGGGGCGTTAGCGGAGGGGAGGTCCACAGAGCTCGCCCAATCCTCGCTATCCGAAGCCAAGAGAGAACACGCCTCGGTGTTGTCGTCCAACTCGATGGCGGACGCGGCGGCGGACGGCGGCCGCTGTCCGTCGGTGAGCGACTCGAGCGAAGCCGGCGAAGCTGGCGGGCGAACCGGCGAGCTTTGGCGGGCTGGAGATAGCTCGGGAGCGCGCTGGGCGCGGCGCTTCTTGCGACGCGGCGTCACGGCAGGCTGGGATACGGGCTCGGAGAACGAAGCCAGGCGAGTCCGCAGAGTCACCATAGGCAAACGTTCGCAGTGATGGCATCCGCCGTCAGCGAGCGCGATGGCCGCGTGATCCTCACCCAGGCAGGACACGCAGATGACATGTCGGTCCTCGTCGCTGAGTGGGGCTCGGCAAGAACCGCAGGAAGGCATCTTTAAAAAGACGCCGCTCTTTTAGAGGGGGTGGGAAAAAAAGCAGATATGCAACACACACACACACTCTATGCAGAGGAAAGGATATAACGCCGGAAAGCACAGCAGGTACGGCGGCTGAAGGCGGCGAGGCCAGCGACTCCAGACTCAATGGCACGTCCCGCTGAAGGCTACAGGTCGACGGCGCGGCTTCTCACTCTGGATCCAGCGATGCGTGAGGCTTCGCTGAAGAGATGAAAATCGACGTAAGAGCAGCTATCGAGCCTAGATATAGGGCGAGACCACGCCCTTTCTGGCGGGACGTGACGATATGGGCGCGAAGGGCCCCCATTCGTCGTGACGTCACGCAGAGCCTCTCTCGATAGGCTGCTGCTATTGCCGCAGAGCAGCCAATAGGCGCGCGAGCTGTCTCGCCTAGGTCTGCTTGCTGCTGCAAAGCGTTTTACATTAGTAAAAAATTAAGGATAATTTTTGGCTTCAATATCTCGTGGAAAAGAGTTTTCCCCATAGCGTAAGATATTACGCAGTACGAGAGATACTCTCGTAAGAGAACCACACAAACAAGTATGGTCCTGGTAAACCCTATGTAGTGGGGACAAAATGTCCCTACAAGGAAGGCAATATCTTTGTACGTGTGAAGACATTTTGTGTAGGTTTAGTGCATGGGGATAGAATGCACATTTTGTACCGCATAAAAATCATTATATTTATGGAATCTTTGGAATTTATGGAAATTTATGGAGTCACAGCGTGAGAATAAAAATTATTGTCTGTTATGACTAAAACCTGATCCTATAATATTGGTCTGTTCCATCGTGTGTTTCTTAAACAAGAAGGAACATAAAACATTGTGTTTTTCTACCACATTACAAATAATCACTTTTTGTTCAAATTATATATCTTTTATTTTGAATATTAATGATATACATGATAAAAGTATTCCACACTATTATTACTAGTCTTACACACACACACACACACACACACACACACACACACACACACACACACACACACACATGAAAACAACATTCAACAAATATCATATTTCCATATTTAAAATAGATAAAAATGTATTCCCAGGATAAGTCATTTTAAATTAAATGTACAGTTTGACAGAAGTCTGCCTGCATATTCAAAAGAAGTCCCTTGACATGTGTCACCTTTCACCTACATCATTTGGTCTATTTCCTAAATATTCAGCATTGTGTATTTGCAAACAGACATTAGGAAGAAAACGTTCATCATGTAAATGATGTCTGGGGATTATAAGCTTTCTGCCGTCTGCGGCCGTGGCCGGCGGACTTCATCCTCCAAAGGGGATTTTAGGTCTGGACAGCACAAGCATGTTGGGTTTCAGTCTCTGAATCCAGTCTGGGTATTGGCTCGAGGCATTATATCATGTGACTCATGCTGACCTACAATAACCCAGACGTGTTAGGCTTCCTTTATACAGTTTTATGTTAAGTTGCAATGATGCTAAAACAGATATACTTATTTATTTATCTAAATGCTTTTGCATGGCAAGTTTGTGTTTAAGACTTATAAATATAAAGACTTAAAAAGCATAAATATAAGTGCTGCATTGTAAATGAAAATGTTGCCTTTACGTCATACTAGAAATGTTTGTCTGGAATGGGAGGGACAGCCTCCCTAGCAATATCACTCATATCAACCATAGTATCTGTATAAAACAGAGGTTTTGTGGTTTTGTTTTTCCAGTTCACTGCAGCATAAACAACTGAGCCGGTCAACTGTAGATCATGGGTTTGAGGTGAAGAGAGACGCTGCTCCACCGCCTGTTTGTTGAGGGCTGAAACGGAGTTATGAATACTTCCTGTGAAAGGGCTCTCATTCTCCCCTTCAGCTGGGTCACATGGATGCTCTCTAATGCACTCGTATGGATTTTCCTCATTCAGTTCAGCCTCCAGGAGAGAGTATATATGATCAGATAGATCCTTGGCAGCTGGCATATATTCAGCACCCTGGGACTCAGGTAGTTTCTGCAATGAGGACATAAGTTTGTGAGAATAATTGTTAATTGTCATTTAAAAAAAAAATCATTCCACATCACATGCTTTATTATGGCAGTCCTTCATGATTAAAAAAGTTTTTTTTTCTCTATCTGCTCTCCATTACAGTGTCATTTCCCTTCCAAGATTAATCTAATAACTCTTTGGAAATTACTTAACCTCTCTTGCTGATTCGCTGCAATTTACCACTAAGTGATTTGAATTGACCATAATAGGATGAATATGGTTCAACAGTCTATAGGGAATGTGGAGATGACGTCACGCAGTGTTGCATTATGGGTCCGCCGCCATATTTACAGGATCGCGCCCAATACCGCTGTATTTAAATGCATGTGTTGGAGGCTGTGCTTGGATTTTCTGTCGATATTTTAATAAACGTTGATATGGTTGTTCAGTTCAACTGCCATAGCAGGTCACACGATCGTTCAGGGAGGAAACTGAACAACGGAGTATGTTTTTTCACCTTTCTTTCTTGGAAAAAACAACAAGGGAAGCAGGTCGAGGAGCTGACGAGACGACGCCGGATCGCCGCAATCATGAGGAAAAACTTACTTACTGTCCTCCACTGCATACTACGTTTGTTAAAAGTTGTACAAAGCAAGAGGTTGTGTATTGTATATTCCTTGATGACTAACATTTAGGAGGATATTTGATGAATGATGTTGAATTTGCGGTTAATGTGTTAGCAGCAGATGATAAAGCCAGGACACATTGCATGAATCAAATTATATTTATTTTCAATTAACAATTTGCTTTGATATTCTGTACATCTTTTTACATGCCTTTTTTAAAATGTCTGTGAATCATGATTTTATATAATAAATACATTAAGTGACTTCTCTGTTTCTGTACTGATTGCATCCACAAAGACCCTTTAAGTACACATAATAATGGGCAAAGATACATTACTTTTAAAATAAACGACCAAATACTCTCATTTTTACACGTGTCAACATTAAATGATGACAACAAGGCACAGTTGTATTTAACAAGTTACCACATCTTGTGGCATTATAAAGTAATGTACACTTTTTTTTCTTGCACAACCTATGAAAACTTAACATATGCTGAAAATAGCAAGCTAACATTAACTACGATAGCTGCTTTTCAGGTAAAATAGCTTGAGCTTTATGTACAATAGTAATCAACTTAGCATAGGCTTCGAACACCAACACTAAATCAGATGTATCAACGTTTTTTTATCGCGGATAGTTTGTCCAAATAGTTTGTTGGTAGTGGCATTTAGTTTATCCCAGTAGGGCCCCTTCTCCTTTTCTTTAAACATCTCCATTTCTTCCATTCTTCAATTTTACCTCGTTTTAGCCAAACACCCACTATTATACCGAAGGTAAACAAGAGATCGTGCCTGTAAAGATGGCGGACACGTCCCATAATGCAACACGGCGTGACGTACCTCCGCATTCCCTATTGCAATTGGTCTCAAAGCACGAAAAAGTTTCTTCCTATTAAAGCAAATTGTCAACAGTGGTCCGCACTACTCAACAAAAGCTTTGTTTAAACTATATATATATCTATATAGTTATGTATATGCTAATATGCTAACAGTCAGTATATATGTGCAGTTTTTAGCGCAAGGAAAAGGAACCATTTCAGCATGATCTCTAACAATGAATGTTGTTGGTAAACGCCGTTTATGCACCTCCCAATATTCGGAAATAGCGTTTATCCACCTCCAAAGTGCGTTTATCCACCTCTAAATTGCGTTTATCCACCTCTAAATTGCGTTTATCCACCGCTAAATAGCCTGTAGTTCCTAAGACATTTTCAATTAAGCTCATGTCGTTTTAGTTTCATAATGTTCATTATTAGTTTCATAGGTTGTTAAACCTAAGACGAACTCTTTCATATTGCGCTGCATACTGTCAGTGTTGTTGACTATTACTGACGGTAAAGTTGCACTGTTGACGCTCGCGCAGCCTCTCGAGGAGAAATCTACACACATGAGCGCAGCACACACACACACTCAGTTAACAACATACTGCCTATAAAACATCTAAATGTGGAGTTTTTATATTTGTAACATATGTTAAGCAACCTCAAGAATTTTTCCTGAACACAATCACGATTGAAAATGTGATATTGATTTCCTACAACAGTTCAATAAACAGTTAAAATTAAGTCACTTACATTTTAGATGCAATATTGGCTGTTTATGTTCTGTTTCATCAGCAAACAAAAATCACAGCAGAACCACGGCGCATCACACAGGAACATCACTGTTTTCATTACTGAAGATTCAGCATTTTGAACGAATCGGTTGAGTCAAAGATTCAATGACCCATTCATTAACATCCGTCTCATTTTTGAATGAATCAACCGTTTAAACGAATCGTTTGAATTAATGAATCAATGACTTTAGTGTTATGTTTAAAAGTAGTATCATTCTTTACATTTCTTATTTGTATATTTAAATCAATTTTATTTTCAAAACATTATTTTATGCAATTGTAATTGTTCCGTGTAAATGATTTAATTTGATCCTCCCTACCTAGGGTAACAGCCCTATAGTGTCTTATTATTCAAAATAATTGAATTTATTGATAAAATTTAGGAAATTAAAATGAAAGATGAAGCATACATTTAATAATATTGGGGGAGGGTATGCCCTTTAAAGGTGCAGATATTACAATATGCCGATTTAAATATCAAAGCTGATTGAACACTAATGAGAATATAGTTTCAGAATAAATTAACACGCACAACAACAAAAAAAATCTGGACAAGGAACTTTTTTACTCGGACAAGTGAATGACTGATTTACTTGTCCGAAGGACAAGCGTATGAAAAGGCTTAATGTCGAGCCCTGCCTATAAGCAATGTCATCGATACACATACACCGGTAGGCAGTGGCCCACCTTACCGGGTGACCACGTCGTGGTCCACTAGAATTTATAGTTTACCCACCTCTTTTTTTACCACTACACCTCTGGGTGTAACCTAATTAAGTCAGGTTGATTTGATCATATTAAATAATATTTTGACTTGAATAAAACCAGTAATTTAGATATTGTCAAATGAAGCACATTTTTAAGCACCCTGGCAAAAAAATAAATTCCATTGTAAACTCTAAAAAAACGGTTTGGGTCAAAAATGGACTGCTTTATATTTTTAAATTAAATTATAAACCCAATGGTTTGGGTTTGTCCATTTGACCCAAACATGATCTGAAACAACCCAGCATTTTTTAGAGAGTAGCAACAGCCAACAGCAATACAAACTTGTTTACTGTTTTCTGAGTATGTGTGGTGTCTTGTGTGGGTCTCTTACATTTTGTGGAGATGCCAATGGAATATTTATTTTCTCTTGTCTGTGTAAATGGCTGGATGATCCACTGTCAAACATACTGGAGACATAAAAAGAAAAGTCACTATTTTAAATGTTATATATATAGCATCCACAGTGCGTGGTTTTTGCATGCAAAAATATAATCAGTATTCCATCTTCATGGTTTACATATGTGGTTGACAAACAGGTCTCTCCTTTTATTACAATAACACAAACACAAACGATATTCATGCTGTGCATGTGAATTGGGCTCTTGGTGACTTGTGCGTCTGAACCTGTCATTGCACATTCCACTGAGATCACCCATTTACTCACAGCAATTCAGCTTCTGTTACAATCACTCCCTTCTCTTGGGTGTGTTGTGAATCAGCACATGTGATAATGAATGATGAATTCCTAAATATATGCATTTAAATATACAGCGAAAGGCAAAAAAGTAAGAGACTTACCTGAAACAGTTTGTACAAAGGCTGTAGAGTGTGACATAGATGATGATGAAGAAGGCTGACACAATACTAATCTGAAGAGATGAAGAACAACCCGATAACCAGGGAATCAGACCCTCCTCAACAGGAGCCATCACTCTTCATCCAGTTTCTGTTATGAAAGGTAAGAATAGAAGGAAACTGACATCAATAATCTGCCACAGCTGATATTCTCAATCTAAACAAGCTATGAGATTGTTGATGGGCCAATGAGCAAAAGTAAGGAAAGCGAATATAAGCTGTTATTGCTGTTCTCACAAATATGATTAGCTACTACACAGGTGAGTACATGTACAAGTCACGCCTCTCTTTCATGTTAACACAAACAGACTGCAATTGTTACGGCAATGTTTAGTGTATTACTATTTTAAAAATGCATGAAAACTGATACCAGTAAAAAGTGATACTGAGACAATTTAAAATGTACATTAAAATTAAAATCTTTAAACTGAATATTAATGAAATTTTTTTTATTGCTTGGATCTGTGAGAGATATGTTTTACAAACTTCCCATAAACAGCGTTTTTATCAGTCTGCCTAAAAGAATAAAAGAGAATCTCCCTTTACCTTTGACCTCAGTTACACGATCCTAGATCACCTGTCATCATCCTGTCTTTACTGGCAGCAACACACACATCCAACAGGGATTTGACAGTCACACTTCCTCATTCTGGATTCCAGCAGCCACTCCAGTTCCTAATCCATATCTCCCTATATCCCTCAAAAGATTTCACTTCACTTGCATTTTACTTGTTCGTGTAATTAGCTTAGTAGTTGATTTATGTATAAAGCCATATCATTCTTTTTCAGATTTTTATAGATATGTGGTTAGTCCTGTTTTGAATTACATTTAAATAATTAAAACATTTCAACAAACTTTACATTTTTGAAACACTGCTGCCTCCCAAAGGACAAATGAGGTATAATAAACTGTATTTGAATTATGTGGCTGTTTTGAACCAAAATGAAATAGCATGGTAAATATTTTAATTATAAATAAGATGTGTCATTCAACTTAGTTAAAACTCACCAAAGTCTTATTAGAATGCTTGGATTTTAAAGTAAACATTTATTAAAATACAAAGCACAATCAAAAGTACAAAGCAGTATCTAAGGCACGTACCAGGGTTAAACTGAATTTCTGCCCCACTGAGGTAGAAATTATTTGCTATGCAAAATAAATACATCATACATTAAGAGAGGAAGAAAGTACAGTAAATCCATTCAAAAACTGTATTTGTAAGGCCCAAACAAAACTAAAAACAGCATGATTTAGGCAGGACATTTTTGTTTTGGCCTGTAGATGGCATTTCTATTATATGAAGAGAGAATATTTTCTGTATAAATGTTCTTGAGCAAACAAGAGTTGATACATTCCTCCACCACAACACCGTCGCCAGACTATGCTGAGTGCAAAATAAAAGTAGTCTCTTTATTCTCCTTATCCTACACCCCTCCAAGTCTAGCTTTACTCCTTAATTTGAATGTTTTTGCCTTCGAAAAACTCCAAACAGTTTTCAAGTAAATAGGCCAGTCAGTAAAAGCCATACAGTACTGCAGGATTTTAGAGGAATGTCGGCTAAGTGGTAGATTATACTCAGTCAGCAGTGAAATCATTTGTGGGGAAATCCCAACTTAGTATTTATACTTGATTTGATTTGTAAAAGTATTTGATAGTTACAAAGGTAAAAAAAACAGGGGAGGACCCTGAGGCTGATATCTGCCATTTCAGATAAAATGGTACAAAGCTATCACTGAGGTGAAAAAGTTACAGCTTTGTACTTTATTTACCCCATAAAGGGTGCATATGTACTTTAAAGTTACATATTCATGCCTACAGTGTACATACCGACCATGTGACAGCTTTTGTACCATTTCTTCTGAAAGTGTGGGATTTCAAAATGGGATTGTGGGACTTTCTAAGTAAAAAAGTAAGAAAGAAAGAGACATCACAATTCTCATAATAAATGCACTAAAATAAAAGAATTATAATTTTGACATTTATATCAATAAATACATTGTGGTACTGTATAACTAACAAAATAACTAAGCAAATTTGTTTTGTAAAATCGTCTCAAAATGTTTTGCAGTCTTTTTTCTTCAGCTGTCTTTGCACAGCTCCTCTCATTAGAAGTGCAGTCAGAACACAGCACAGCACCAATAAGAAGAAGGATCCTCCAGCCAGTAAAATGAAGTGTTCTCCATGCACACCTTCTCCAGACTGCTGATGCACCAGATAGTCTCTAAACATTGCTTCCAGCTGGCACATAGTACACATGGCCAGGAAGATGTGGAAGATCTGATGTCCGTGGCCCACAATGTCACATCTACCTGGAAAGAAGCGCTCGGGAACTGGGCAAGAGAAAAACAGAGCCGATAACACAAAAAACACCACTTGCAGGGCGTGAAACACCAACACTGGCTCGTTCCAAGATCTGGTGAGCAGGCGGTGAGCTACAGGGCTTATGTCGAGCAAGTAAGCCAGGCTGGTGGGAATGATCTGGCAGATCTTCCGGCGGAGGGGGTATGGACGGCGGTAACGGAATTTGGCGTAGCAGCAACTAGCGCAGGACAACCAGGCCAGCACCGCGGCACCGGGTAGAAACACAGCTCCCACTAGGCTGTGTCTCCATTCTGGCTCGGAACAGTAAAAATAGTGGCCTAGTGCGCAGCCATATTGGTAAACAGCTACGCCAACGTAGTCTACGAAGAAGAGGGAGTAATGGGCCAGCTCAGAGTGCGACTGAAGCAGGTGGGCGGCCACGCTCAAACTAAGGTAGGTAAGTGACGACAACATGTACAAAAACAGAGGCAAAGACGCCACATTGAGCGTTAGCCCCCATGCCCCTGCGAATAAAGAAAAGTGGAGTAGAAGCGCAGGGATCACCAGAAGGTGTGTCCATACATTGAGCGACTCATTGTGACGTTGAAAGAGGCTACAGAAGTAGCTCAGCCATTCCTGACGCACAGGACGATAGCCAGACAAGATGTAGGGCTCACGAAACAGGCTCGGCACATCAGAGGCGAGTACGGTGGCTTGAGGCAAAGGTAGACGGGGCAGCCAGTTCGACAAGTGTGGTAAATGACCCAGCTGCTGCATACTCAATCTCAGTGCACTGAGACGGCCCAAAACTCCACTTGGCATGGTGAAACTCTGGATCAATAACAAAAATGAGCTGCAACGAGAAGCAGAAAACAGCACGAGGATAAATTATACTGACAAATCAGTATGCCATTATTCATACCTCTGCCAGACAAAGAACCAGTTCTTGCTGAACTAAACCTCTTACACTTGATAAGTTAATATCTGGCCTGGTTGAATTGATCATTGTGTTTGCCATTGTGCCCAGCCCTATTCCTCCAAACCAATGTTTCTTCATTTTAAAACATAGCTGTCTCTTGAAATCTATAGTATGTTGCCTACTAAAGCACTGTTGGGGGCTATAGATGGTTGCAGTAATGGTTGCATATGTATGATGCCTAAAAATGCTGTCTAGATAGGGAGTTTAGGTTATCAATGTGCATTCTGTGATTAGTATTCTGTATTTAAAAATAAACCTCAATACTATATAGACGACTGCAACCACACCTTAAAACACATTTCAAAGTAGGCAAGGCTTGAGAACAGTTTGCCAAATTTGGTATATGTAATTGTAAACTTGTACATTATCACTATAAATAATGAAGAATAAAAAATAGGTACTTTTAAATGTGCCTTATTAAGTAAATAAAGAGCAAGAATAGGCTATGTGACATTTATACAACCTTCTGCAAAAAAAAATTAAAGTTTGCCGGAAAAACTTTCTGTAGCGACTATGCGTTAAATAAAAGAGTTTATATATTATCGTGTAGCTCCTCACCTGTGCGGCACTGGTTGAAGTCGCTCTTCACTCTACCCAGACATCACTTTTTAAAAGATATATGGAGTTTCATATCACCCTAAAGATTAAATCCGGTTCTCAGACTTTTTATTTTTATTACCTTGGCAACTGTGCTGCCCATGTCCAAGTCTCAACTGAGAGACCTCTTGTGTCGGCTCTGTGAATTTGGGCGGGGCTACAAATCACTCGTGTTTGAAGGGATTCTGACTCAGAAAATGACTCAGTTCACTGTGTTCGAAAAACCTAAAATATGAAAAAAAAAATTTATATAGCCTAAATATAATTAAAAAAAACATCACAGTAAAAAAATATTGTAAAATTCAGATAGCCTACATTTTGCTGGCTGAAGACTAATTTTCTCAAAATAAAATGAATTAGAAAAAAAATCTGTCAAATCGGGTTCACTATGCCTCAGTAGCAGTGAATGGTGACTGAACATATCGTTCTGTCTACAACTCTTCTCAGGAGATGTTGACTTTAAAAGTAACTATTCATTATTGTAGGCCTACTACTATTTATGACGCCGGAAACAACAAGACATGTAGTAGACCACCTAACTTATATTTAAAATGTAAGTAGCCTTATTGAAGACCGGCCATCAATGATGCATAAAAGACAACCTGAGAATTTGATCCAATACGGAGCCCAATAGTAGGCTAAGAAAAGAGTGATGTTCATATATAAAACGGATGTGTATTTTACACTATGTACTGTACTATAACTGATAATTTTGTGACTTTACCTCGGCTCATTTCTCCATAGGCAGGGAAGTACGTAACTTTGATATGATGTTTAATAAATAGTACATTTGATTTACAGACTGTCTGAGTGGCAAAAGTTACTTCAATGTGCACAAGATAAAGGAGCAAACACCATGGGCTCATGTTTGTTGTCTTGTCTTCAACGACCGTTATTTGCCACAACAGCTCCTCCGCATACGCTGCATCTGATCTGAAGTTGTGAACGCATGCGCAGCACCGGTTCTCTTTTCGCGCGAAACACTCAAGAGGGCCGGGCGAATCATCACTCTATGGATTTGATTGGACGCCGCAACCCAAAAAAACAGAATATGTTAATAAGTCACTGGTGTGTTGACCAATCAGTGGTCGGGTTCCACAGCGAGAGAAGCCTTTTGGCGCGAAAAGACACACAACAGTACGGCGATCGACACGAGGTGTTCTGCACTGAGTATTTCTTAACACTTTTAGAAGCTATATACAACAATGGCTGCTGAAGTTTTGGACGACCAGGAACTGAGAGAGGCGCAAAGGGATTACCTGGATTTTCTTGACGATGATGTAAGCATAACGCATTTATTATATACTTATTAAATGTTAAACTGTTGAAGTTAATGTGTCGTATAGGAACAAAGGCCCACTATCTCATAAACCATAATGTAACTTACTTTAAACATTTTTTCGTGGGTATTTCTGCTCACGTTTTGTTTTGTTGACAACTTTTTCTTTGGCTTTTACCCTTTTCAGCAAGACCAGGGCATCTATCAGAGCAAAGTACGACAGATGATCAGCGAAAACAAATCCAGGCTCATTGTGAACCTCAATGATCTGCGCCGCCGCAACGAAAAGCGAGCAGCCAAGTGTGTTTAAACTTTAAAAACATTTCCCCCTTCCTTACTTACACTTTACAGTGTACACATGCATAATTGAAATTAAATTATATATAAATATATTTTCATGCATATTAACTAGAATTATATGTATTTCATATTAAATTACACTGAAAGTACAGTTTAACATTATAATGTAAAGTGTGACAATTGAAATGAACAATCTCTGGTCCTCAGGTTGCTGAATAATGCTTTTGAAGAGCTTGTGGCATTCCAGCGTGCCCTGAAAGATCTGGTGGCTTCAATAGATGCCACTTACGCCAAGCAACACGAAGAGTTCTTCGTTGGTCTGGAGGGCAGCTTCGGCAGCAAACACGTCTCCCCTCGAACCTTGACCTCTCGTCTGCTGGGTAGCATGGTGTGTTTGGAGGGCATCGTCACTAAATGTAAGTCCAAGCCTTTTTATGTGCATTTTAAATATTTGATGTTTGCATGTCATGTACAGTGAATTGATCAGATTGTCTGTATTCACAGGCTCTTTGGTGCGTCCCAAAGTAGTACGCAGTGTGCACTACTGTCCAGCCACTAAGAAGACTATGGAGCGCAAATACACAGATATGACCTCTCTGGAGGCCTTCCCTTCAAGTGCCATTTACCCCACCAAGGTACTATGATTTGTCCTGACTCACAACTTAGATTAGTAGAATCGTGCAAAGATATTGAGGCCAGAATTGCTGGCCTGAAATAGGCAGCTGTTTATTACTATAATATCCATTTATATTCTGTGAGAGAAATAGTATGATATTATAAAGACAACAATTTCAAATTATTTTAGTAATAATATTATTATTATTACGTAGTAATAACGATAGTAATTATTAATACTAAAATAATTTGAAATTGTTAATACCACACTTCTATTATGTCTCTCAGTGTCAAATTATTTTAATAACAATAACTATTATTATTAATGCTCTGTGTCTATATTTGATCCATTCAGGACGAGGAGAACAATCCACTGGAGACTGAGTTCGGACTGTCTGTCTATAAGGACCATCAGACCATCACAGTGCAGGAGATGCCAGAGAAAGCCCCTGCCGGGCAGCTGCCCCGCTCTGTGGACATCATCCTGGACAATGACCTGGTGGACTGTGTGAAGCCAGGGGACCGTGCGCAGGTGATCGGGACCTACCGCTGCCTGCCCGGCAAGAAGGGCGGCTTCACCTCGGGCACCTTCAGGTACAGCTGCGGTTAAATTATAGTATTACTATTATAAATAATACTATTTATGTCAACGCCTTAATATATCTTGTTATCCCTTTTGTGTTTGTTCAGGACCATCATGATCGCCTGTCACGTCAAACAGATGAGCAAAGAAGTCGCTCACTACTTCTCTGCAGATGATGTAGCCAAGATCAAGAGCTTCTGCAGATCTCGCTCAAAGGTAAGAGAATGGAAGTGTTTCTGAATGGAAGTTTCAGCTGAATTTAACTAGTTGGATTGCATTCAAGATTCGGAGTGAACTTTATGAAGTTATTATACGTGTATGTTCTCCTAATATGAATGCCTTATTCGTCTTTCTTCTCCTTTAGAACTTGTTTGATCAGTTGGCTCGGTCACTGGCCCCCAGTATTCATGGTCACGAGTACATAAAGAAGGCCATCCTGTGTATGCTTCTAGGAGGCGTGGAGAAGGTTCTGGAGAACGGCTCGCGCATTAGAGGAGACATCAACTTACTTCTCATAGGTATTTGCCTGCTTAGATTTGCACAGATAATGAGCGACATTTTTTACAAATCGCTCTCTGTGCTGGACATCAGATTGAGAACTCCACAATAACTTTTTTGTAGCTATATAAGTCGCAAGTATACTCACATTAAATTGCTTTTTTTCTGTAGAGATCTATTGATTTAATTTGTTTGTATCATATAAACTTTATACGTAACAATACATATATGATATGTAATTATTCAAGTTGCTAACATATAGAGGATCTAGACCAAGTGTTTTCAAACTTTTTGCCCCAGCCTTCTGAGTTCCCCCTTCCTATTCATATTCTGTGAGAGAAATAGTAAGCATGATATAATAAAGACAACAATGTCAAATAATTTATTTAGTAATAATAATAATAATAATACTATTTTTATAGAATAATAACATTTATTATTATTATATTGCATTTTTTTAAATCCAATTTTCATGATCCCCAAAGTAGCCCCTTGAATTTTTTTTAACCTTTTCTGTAGAGAACAATTGATATTGTTCTTTTAAAAATGTCTTTTAAACATTATTATGAGTAGCAAACATATATGATATGTAATAGGTTCAGGTTACAAAGTAACTTTGTATTAATATTAACGAAAATGTTTTATAAGAATGATTTATAAGACTTTATGAAGCCCACTAGTTTTAAAAATGCCAGTAAAAAAGCTTTGTTTTGACCTGTTTTCTGTTGAATGTGCAGAACTTTAATGTTGTTTTTTTACAGACCCACCAGATGCCGCCGTTGATCAGTTTACTGGATTTAAAAAAATATATACGTTGAAAAATGTATTGTTAAAAAAACAACAACAACTAGTATTATATTTAGGAATCAGAATATATTTATGCTGATTCCATTATCGTCTGTGGTGTTTTATGTGTATATTGTTGTTTCTTGTATTTGTCCTGTTTTTTTATGTATTTATGTTTGTGAAGCGCTTTGAGCTCAGGAAAAGCGCTATACAATTTTTACTTATTATTATAATACTTTTCTTGGCAGCCTCAAACAATCAAATTAGCCCAAATACTTAGTAAATGAACGCATGTTTCAATTCTGCATAAATCTCTATTTGTTAGGTGACCCATCAGTGGCCAAGTCTCAGCTGCTCCGGTACGTTCTGCACACTGCACCTCGTGCCATTGCCACCACAGGCCGAGGCTCATCAGGTGTAGGTCTGACTGCAGCGGTCACCACTGACCAAGAGACAGGTACTGCGTTTCACACACACACTATCAAGCACCGAAACCATAGGTTCATTAATAACAAGTTTGCCTATTTCAGAGTTAGAAGATTTTAAGTTGTGTCTGTCCCTCAGGTGAGCGTCGTCTCGAGGCTGGTGCCATGGTTTTGGGGGATCGCGGGGTGGTCTGCATTGATGAGTTTGACAAAATGTCAGATATGGATCGGACTGCTATCCATGAGGTCATGGAACAGGGCCGCGTCACCATCGCCAAGGCCGGCATCCATGCTCGACTCAATGCCCGCTGCAGCGTCCTGGCAGCTGCCAACCCCGTCTATGGCCGAGTAAGTGCCTCATTCGGTGTTCGTAAAATCTGAATCTGTGAGTAATCGTATCTGTGCATCATTTCATAATCTTATTCTTGATAAATATCCAGTGTAGTTCAAGAAATCACCCAGACAGCAACACAGTGTCGGCACAGATCCGGCCCACATCTGGCACACGTGGATTCCACACTATTTTATGTTGCTGTCTGGCCAGACTTGAAATAACAATGATCTGGATCGTAGTTGCTGCAAAGAGCAACTAGCCATTATTTTTCTTTCATGTTTATGATTTTGTCTCTCTTGATCTGCAGTATAATCAGTATAAGACCCCCATGGAGAACATCGGGCTGCAGGACTCGCTGCTGTCTCGTTTTGATTTGCTCTTCATCATGCTGGATCAGATGGACCCAGAGCAGGACCGCGAGGTATCCGACCACGTGTTGCGTATTCACCGCTACAGGGATCCCCATGAGCAGGACGGAGCAGGTACAAGCTGATAGATAGCATTTTATACTATATATTTTATGTTAAGTGCGTCACTTCTGTGCAGTTAATGCCACCAAAAAGGAGGAACTATTTTAACATCAAAAACGTCACAATTCAGATTTGTCTGTGGAATAAAATGTGATAAATTCTGTATTAGGAAAGAATCATGTTGAAAGTATTGTGTAACTCGTGTGTGTTTGTGTGTTTCAGCTTTAGCTCTTGGTGGTGCGATCGATGCATTGGCCACTGAAGACCCTAATGTAGTTCAGGAGGAAGAAGAGGAGCTACAAGTGTATGAGAAACACAATCCGCTTCTCCATGGCAGCAAAAAAAAGTATGAAGTTTGTTTTCTCTAATGCAAATCACCGATGCTAATGCTAATTCAGCTCAGATTATGTCTGCTTTATAGTATTCCCATATGCCTTCAATAATGATTCGATATTTGAATTAGGTTGCCATGTTTTGCTTTTCTAAGATACCTTTACACTACCGTTCAAAAGTTTAGAGTTGGTAAGATTTTTTATGCTCACCTAGGTGGCATTAATTTAATCATAAATACAGCAAGAACAGTGATGTTGTGGAATATTATTACAATTTAAATAGATTTTTATTTTAATATATTTAAAAAATCGTATGATTTCAGCATCATTACTTCAGTCTTGAGTGTCACATGATCCTACAGAAATTATTCTAATATGCTGATTTGATGCTTAAGAAACATTCCTGTGTTTTTTTCACGGTTGTGCTACCTAATATTTTTGTGGAAACCGTGATACATTTTTTCATACTTTTTGGATGAATAGAAAGCTTAAAAGAATCTTTTCTTACACATTCTGTCAAATATGAACAACACCCCATTATTATACAGCTAAATGTTTATTGTGTTTTTTTAGGGACCGAGTGGTGAGTAAAGCGTTCATGAGGAAGTACATCCACGTTGCCAAGGCTCTTTCTCCTGTTCTGACTCAAAATGCAGCCAATCACATCGCAGAGGAGTACTCGAGACTGCGCAATCAGGAGCAGCTGGGCTCTGACATTGCACGGGTAAATACACACATTTTCACACATTGAGTGGTTTTGCTGGTCAGGTATTAGTAAATGAAGTTCTTATGCTGTAAGATAACTAATTTGAAGAATCTGTGCTGTGTTTTGTCCCTCAGACGTCACCGGTCACTGCTAGAACCCTGGAGACATTGATCCGTCTTTCTACAGCTCACGCCAAAGCTCGCATGAGCAAAGTTGTGGAACTGTTGGATGCAGAAATTGCTGTGGAGCTTGTGCAGTTTGCCTATTTCAAGAAGGTTTGTTTGTTAATATAGCTTAAAGCTCATTAGTCGCATTTGTTTATTCTATAATGTACAGATACAGAATACATTTAGCCTTACATTGGTGTTTTAAAGGGTTAGTTCACCCAAAAATGAAAATTCTATCATAGTTTACTTACCCTCAAGTTGTTCCAAACCTCTATGTGTTTATTTGTTCTGCTGAACACAAAGGAAGATATTTGGAAGAAAACAGATCTCATTCCCCATTGACTACCATAGTAGGAAAAAATACATACTATGGTAGTCAATGGGAATGAAATCTGTTTTCTTCCAGATATCTTCCTTTGTGTTCAGCAGAAACAAATAAACACATAGAGGTTTGGAACAACTTGAGGGTAAGTAAACTATGATATAATTTTCATTTTTGGGTGAACTAACCCTTTAAGATACTAGTTTTTACTTTTCATTATAGTACTTCCATCAGTGGCTGATTTAAATCCATTAGAAATTTCCTATCAATTAAATGAATATCTTTTACCCTCATTTCCCATTCCTCAGGTTTTGGAGAAGGAACGTAAACGCTCTAGAAACGGGGGGCAGGACGCAGACTCAGAGGATGAGGAGGAAGATGAGAATGAAGCGCAAGAAACACCTCGACCACAGAGAAAAAGGTCTCATGTTATTCACAATAGCATGACAAAGTCGATTTTTATGAATTTTCCAAGCTATAAATAGTCTGGGATTGGTTCGTTTTTTTTTAAAGTTACATTAAAAATGTCTTTACTGACACTTGAGTTCTTTAAAAAAATCTTACTGACTCAAAACAGTGGTGTATGTATTATTAAAATCATCAGGTGTAATGATTCCTTTATAAAATTGTTAGTTTACAGTGTTTTGTAACAATTTCTAACCCTAACCCTTTACTGTGTTTAAGTAATGATTATGATACTTATTATAGAACTTAGTAATAAATGAGATGTCAATGTCCCCTGGTGGCCACCTGAGTGAACAGAGTTGACCAGGGAAAGTATTTTCTTTTTTTTTGTCCTGTAGGAGGCGCAGACCGTCTCAGGGCAGTGAGTCATATGACCCTTATGACTTTGATACTGAGACTGACATACCACAAAGTAAGAAAAAAAAACAACAACAGGCATTTTATACATATTGTAATAAAATGTAATAAATATCACACATCATTGAAAAAATAAATATATTTTAAATATTTTAAACAAAAAAACATAAAAAGTTAAATTGGGATAAATTAATTAGAGATCATTTTTTTATTATTATACCATTTCATTATTTCTTTAAAATTTAAATTAAAAAACAATTTTTTTAAGTTAAATATAAAATGTTAAGATTTTTGCATATAGAATGCACACATGATTAATAATATTTTTTCCCCCTCAGTTCAGTCCCCAGCTCCTGCAAGGCAGGGTGAGGAGCCAGTAGACACACCTGATCAAAATGGTCACACGGAGTTGTCTGATGACAGGTAGGCGTTCAGGATTTGTCTGCTGAAATTTTCTGTATCACACTCAGCGTTTTCAAAGTGCTGCCACATTCTTTTTGAAGTATTGTTTCTGATTGAGTTCTAAACAGAAACTATCGCTGGCAGGTCCGCTGATAGTTTCAGATGCTGTTTGTCTGATGCACAATGTGTGTGTGTGTTTGCTAGGTTGAAGGAGTTCAAAACCGCATTGCTGGAGGTGTTCCGCTCTGCTCATGCTCAGTCAGTGGGCATGATCGCTCTAATGGAGAGCATCAACAAGAGCTGCCCATCACCGTTCAATGAGACCGAGGTCCGTGCCGCTCTCGCCCGCATGCAGGACGACAACCAGGTTATGGTGGCTGATGACATCATCTTCCTTATATAAATGTGTTTTCCGGTGAATCTGTTTAAGACGATTTGCAATATGTGTGCAATGTTCATTTTCTAATTCTTGTACATGCATACATATGCATGTATATAAAAAAATGTTTATCTCTCAAACATCATATTGTGCATTTTTCCCATGCGTATACATAAGCAAAAAACAACCAAATCTATTCTCTCAAACACATTGTCAGAAGGTGTTTTATGTTGTAAATTTTCCCATATGCATTTAAAAAACAACTAAATTTTTTTTTTTAAAACATGCATTTGTTTCATGTTTATCACTGTTTTTAGACTTTTTTATTCGATCTATTTTTTTAAATTCATTTTAGGTTAATGTTTTACAGAAATTAGTTTTCTCTGTTGGTTTAGCTTGGACCAGTTTTTTTTGTGACAACTTGTAAATAATGATTTATTGTTTAAAAAGATAAGTTTGACATCACTGAAAATGTTCAAAAAAAAACAACTGGTGTCAGAGTAATGACAATACACAAGCTGGAGATGCAGTTTTCAATCCAGTCTTTAACATATCTCGAACCCATTCCCGCCTTCCCATCCCAATATTTGTTTACTGTCTATCGCCTCCATCAATAAAAGCAAAAACAAAAACTAATATCTCACTTTTATTTTCTCGTTGACTGTATTTTTCTACAATACACTTAATGTACAAATAGACTACAGATCCAGATCTAGCATTTCATGAATCTCTGCTCTTTTGCGTAACACCAGAAAGCCACATAACCTCAAACTAGTCATGATTCAGACATTCCAAGTCATTATAGCTACTGTTTGCCACATTGCCCTTTCAGTGTCTGTCTGTACCAGTATGACTGGGTTGTCTCATAGATGTAGAGCAAATGATGATTTAAATGCAAAGTGCAGCTCCTCATTTATAAACCTTTCTACTTGAGCATGCAGAGATGCATCTTATTGCTGTCCAGAACTGGACTGATTTGCATGGGAGCTGGAGAAACCCTAGCAATGGTTGCAATAAAATATTAATGTTCATTCTAATTACATTGTAAACAGAATTATGGTTTCCTGATATACTGTAAAGGCATAGACCACTCAAAAATGAAAATCCGGTCATCATTCACTCTCCCTCAGGTCGTTCCAAACCTGTATGACTTCTCATTTGGAACACAAAATATTTTGAAGAACATTTAAAACCCATTGACTTCCATTATATGGACATAAAGATGATATAAAGGTTTGAAATGAGGGTAAGAAAATGACTGCAACTTGTCATCTTATGCTTTAAACATTCCATTGTTGTTGTTGTCTACTTGTAATGTCGGTTCTTAGAATGACTCAGGAGATGTTATCATATGCTTGTGGTCATGTTAGTGTTGGCTGCTGGAACGTACTGTTTCAAGAACCAAGTCAGCACTTCTGTGACCTAAATTGAAATTAGTTGGAGAGTGCAAGAGCATTGTGTAGTGCAAGTACCTGGGGCAAATTTAACACTGATTTTCCAACGAGAGCCTTTAAATCAAGTTTATCGGGGTTATTTCTGTGCATACATGACTGATCAGAAGTTTGAAGTTGGCATTTATTTATGTTTTAGAAATAAGTCTCTTATGCTCAACCATGCTGCATTTATTTGACCAAAAATACAGTAAAAAAACGTAATGTGAAATATTGTTAGAATTAAAATATTTATATAAAATATATATTTTAAAATGTACTTTATTCATGTGATGGCAAAGCTAAATTTTCAGCATCATTACTCCAGTTTTCAGTGTCACATGATCCTTCAGAAATCATTCTAATATGATTTGAAACTCAATAAACATTTCTGATCAATTTTGAAAACAGTTATGCTGCTTAATATTTTTGTGGAAACTGATAGATTTATTTTTCAGGATTCTTTGATGAACAGAAAGTTAAAAAGAACAGCATTTATTTGAAATATAATTATTTTGAAACATTTTAAATGTCTTATCTGTCACTTTTGATCAATTTAATGTCCTTGCTGAATTAAAGTATTACTTTCTTTCCAATAAAGTGCATTTATAAATTACCATTAACCTAGATTAATACATTAAGAAATGCTGTACATTGTTAATTCATGTTATTAAAGGGATAGATGATGAGATGAAAACTGTCATAATTTACTCACCCTTGAGTTGCTTTAAACCTGTATGAATTTCTTTATGACACAAAAGAAGATGGTACTATTTTTGGGTGAACTATACCTTTAACTAAAGTTAACAAATTGAACATTATTGTAAAGTGTTAATGTATTAAAGGTGGATGAAGTCGATGTGTTTTGCCAAGAAAGGCATATTCCTGGGTCAACATATTTGATTGATCCTGGAACAATATTCCTGTCTTGAAAATGTAGTCCTAAACTGAACCCCGTTACTTATCCCTAAAATCTGAGGGAAATGATGGGTGAATAACTGATGTAGAAGCACCTAACCTTGCTGTAAGCCTAAACTTGACAAACTGTAAACTTGTCCCTCAAATCTGATTGGTTATGTGGAACGTTGTTCTAGGATCAACAAAGATGTCGATCCAGGAACATGTACTTGGTGAAACCTTAACCCTAACTCAGGCTCACCCTAAAACACAGTAAAGTCCTTGTCAGGTTTTAGATGCAAGATGTTATTGCAACAAAATACATGGCTAATTTAAATGATAGAATTTGAAGTTTTCAGTAGACAGTCAGGGCACACTTACTAGCTTAGGTTTTGCTATAAAAGTTTTTGTGCATGGCCACAATCAACATGTATTTGCAGTGCATTAGTTCACATATATATGGGTCACTTTTTGTCTCACATTATCACATATGATCAGCAGAAGCAGAAATGATAATGTTTTAGAACATTATCGACATATCCTGTCAAAGCTGTTGACCCATATAAAGTGCATCTCAATGCACTGCTGGTATACAAATTTGTTATTCATAAGTCATCTGATATGTAGGTGAGACGTGAGAGCGTGGGAGAGCACAGAGAGCCGTCTGTCAATCTGATTACAAATTACATGATGAAAATTGTAGTTACTTATTTAAATTTCAATTTTTTTCATAATATATTCTGACTACTTTTTGATTACCTTTGATCAAACTTATTTATCACTAGAGATTCTGAAAATGCATTGCAGGTTGGTCTACATTGTCAGGGAGTTCAGTGATCTGAAGATTACTGTCTACTTTGCATTTTTTCTCTCTGTCTACGTCAATTTTGGGAAGTTTCTTTCTCTTTCTCACCAGCCCATATAAACAGAAGCAGATTCAATGCAGTTTATATTCTGAAGATGCAGCTCTCATTGGTGAGTTAACACCAATTCATTAAACTCAAATTATTCTTTCTTTCTTTCTTTCTTTTCTTTCTTTCTTTCTTTCTTTCTTTCTTTCTTTCTTTCTTTACCAGTGATTAGAGCGATTTAAGGAGGTTGTTTTCATTTTGGAGGAGTATAATCTAGATATTATATCTACTTGAAATTTGATCTGCAGGACAAAATTTTGTTCTGAGAAAATGTTAATTTAGTTTGTTTGATGAGTTCTTAGGATATGCACCACTTCATTCATGTAAATAAAGATGCTTAACTGACATTCAACTATATACAATTTTAAGCCTTTTCTTTAAAATTTACGAATTTCAATTGTATAGTAAAATTCCATCAAATTGAATTTAATATCCTTATTATTCATATTATGGATTACGAATCTTACGAGTATAAATCTTAATGGAATAAGGGAATGGACCATTGAGTTTATGTGTTTCATATTCATAAATTTTAACATATTTTCTTTTCTTTTTTTAATTTATGAATATGTCCATTCCCTCGGTCCATTACGATTTATACAAAATGTTTTATTAAGCTCTAGTTTTTTGTTTTTTTTACTTGATAAATGTTTTTAAGTGTATATGTATTAACATAAGATGTCTAAAGTTAGTCTAAAAAGATTCACAGATTCAAGGGCTGAATGCTTTTTTGGGTAAAATGAACAATATCAAAACTGAAAGTCCAAAAAAGCAGTACTCAACTCTTTGTCTCCATCTCCTCAGGTGTTCAGAGCTGTGCTGCTGCTTTTCCTGCTCGCCCTTATATTAGGCGTAGAATGCGATTCTTCTAAGGAAAAGTCTAAAAGAAAAGAAAAATCAAAACATGTAGGTGCTGGACGTAAAAAGAAAGGACTGTGGGTAATCCAGGACTCATCTCCATACATCTCAATGAGTGTCTCCCTGTCTCCAAGCAGATCTGTGTCACCATGGACATATGAGTGAGTCTGTGATCAATCATAACTGTTGTTTATTTTAATCTCAGTTATGTGAATGGTAACAATGATTTGAAGTAGTTTTGGGGAATTTCACTTGAAGGTAGATTGTGATTGACTGGTTACACAAAAGGCTGTTCTGTGAATTTTTATAAATGTTTCTTTTTCCAATTCAGAACTTCCTTTGACGAATCACGAATCCCACAGAAAATCTCTGAGGCAAAATGTGAAAAAAGAGGCTGTATAACTGAAGACGGTGAGGAAGATTTGGGACTGGAGTCTAAACCCATCTACTACCAGATCAATGTTCTGAGGAGAGTGAAGGGCAAAAACAAGAAGCAATACACCCTTAAATTGGAGACTATAAGCATTTGTGTAGGCTGTACATGCGTTATACCCACTGTTGTGTCTCAGAATTAGTTCTTTAATGTAGGCTACTTTTAATTATGTACTGCTATATTGTTGTATTAATCTGCCAACAGAAAACTTCTGCTGTAATCTTTTCATCAGCTTTGTATTTATTGTAATCTCGATTAATAAATTATTGTAATATTTATTGATTTTCTTGATAGATTCAGTTTGTTTCAGTGCTATAATTGCATGAATTAGACATGTTAGGATGCATTAAACAACTGCAACAAACTAGGATGCATTTTGGTTAAGAGAAGCATTTATTTGACTTGGTTTAGAGAATTAGTCATCTGGAAATTACAAACACAGTGAGCATTTAAGTTCCATTTTCTCACAAAATCAGGTCGATTAACATTAATTCTCATCATTGCACATACGACGGCTCTTTTCTGATGCTGCGTACCAACATCAAACTCCTTTGTATTTGTATAGAACGAGTAAAAGAAACAAGACTATACGGTAAAGCTCAGTGGCATGCCAAAGCAAAGTGCACCATTCATATCTAAAACTTTCAAACTATTTCCCAAATACATACCGGATCTTTATCTCACACCTGAGTGCTTCCATTCTTCATTTTCTGAGATGCCACTATGTGTTTATCTACTGATAAGCGTCAAAATACAAATGTAATGAATGAAAAAGCTAAATGTGCTTCTGAGTTGTGCTTAAAGTGTCATTGTGCTCAACTTTTATTCTGTGAGAGGAATATGAGCTTTCAGATCTATAGGCATCCAGAATGTTCTGATAATCTAACATTAATTTTATAAAATGTTCACCTTGCATCAACACAGCAGGAATTGTGATAGATATTGTTCCTCTAGCCATCTGATTACTGATGCTTAATAATACATATTGTAAAAGCATGCTTGAGGTTCTATGAAACCCTATTGATTATTGAATATTAATATAAAACGATAATTAAAAAAACTTGAGCCAAAGCCTCAGTAAATGGCACATGTTTTGGAAAAAGTGACTGTAAAGAGATATTTCCATTAGTGAAGGATGACTTTAAGATGTAGTTTAAGTTAACACATTCATCTGTACTGGATATGGAGGTTATAAAAAGCATCTCTTCATCGATTTCACATCTTGTCCTCCTTTCCAAGTCATTTCAAAAGATCAGTTTGGTATATTCATTCTTCTGCTCTGAAGCAACCTCCTGTCCTCCACCAAGCAACATATCTTTAGTGCACCTTGCATTGCCATCTAGACAATATTTTTTTCTGTTTTTAATAACATTAAGTAGCTTTGATGTTGTTAATCCCCACAAAAGCTTGGTGTGTGTTGCAAATTGTCATTATCGATGTCCAATATGTCCCCTTTTTGAGATGTATTGGCTATCATTTGTTTAATTTTCTCTTCAGCAGTTTCATCTCCATAACTTTTTCCACAGCAGTCCTGCACAGCAGGCGCTCCTCTACCGGCAGGCCTCCTCTTTTAGCTCTTTGTTCTTCCTCACCTCCTCTGCGTGTTTGTCCTAGACACAAAAGAAAACTTACTCGATCTGTGTTCATGCATGTATTAGTCAGTGTGTCTGAGACAGTGAAGCAAAATACAACAACATAAACAAAGAGTGGAAACTATCCACCCCATGCTAATGCAATATTCATACTGATTCTATAGTTAGACTGGGAAGGGACTCAGAAGCACAAAGGCCAGGAAAACAAAATGTGTAATCATCACACATATATATAATTTCTGAATTATTCTAATTATACACTGAAGATTAAATAATGGCAACTGAAAATTAAGCTTTGCCATCACAGGAATAAACTATATTTTAAAATTGATTAAAATGGAAAACAATTAATTTAAAATTTTAATAATATTTAACAAATATTTGTTTGTTTTGTTTTTAATAAATGCAGCCTTGGTGAGAATAAGATACTTAACATAAAAAAACGTGTCTATCCCATACGGAGCCCCCCTCCCACAAAGAAAAAAATTATAACTATCTCGTGGCCTCAAGATAGTAACTCGTGGCCTCAAGATAGTAACTCGTGGCCTCAAGATACTAACTCGTGGCCTCAAGATACTAACTCGTGGCCTCAAGATAGTAACTCGTGGTGGCCTCAAGATACTAACTCGTGGCCTCAAGATACTAACTCGTGGCCTCAAGATAGTAACTCGTGGTGGCCTCAAGATAGTAACTCGTGGCCTCAAGATACTAACTCGTGGCCTCAAGATAGTAACTCGTGGTGGCCTCAAGATACTAACTCGTGGCCTCAAGATAGTAACTCGTGGCCTCAAGATAGTAACTCGTGGTGGCCTCAAGATAGTAACTCGTGGCCTCAAGATACTAACTCGTGGCCTCAAGATAGTAACTCGTGGTGGCCTCAAGATACTAACTCGTGGCCTCAAGATAGTAACTCGTGGCTCACAAGATAGTAACTCGTGGTGGCCTCAAGATAGTAACTCGTGGCCTCAAGATAGTAACTCTTGGCCTCAAGATAGTAACTCGTGGCCTCAAGATAGTAACTCGTGGTGGCCTCAAGATAGTAACTCGTGGCCTCAAGATACTAACTCGTGGCCTCAAGATAGTAACTCGTGGTGGCCTCAAGATACTAACTCGTGGCCTCAAGATACTAACTCGTGGCCTCAAGATAGTAACTCGTGGTGGCCTCAAGATAGTAACTCGTGGCCTCAAGATACTAACTCGTGGCCTCAAGATAGTAACTCGTGGTGGCCTCAAGATACTAACTCGTGGCCTCAAGATAGTAACTCGTGGCTCACAAGATAGTAACTCGTGGTGGCCTCAAGATAGTAACTCGTGGCCTCAAGATAGTAACTCTTGGCCTCAAGATAGTAACTCGTGGCCTCAAGATAGTAACTCTTGGCCTCAAGATAGTAACTCTTGGCCTCAAGATAGTAACTCGTGGCCTCAAGATAGTAACTCGTGGTGGCCTCAAGATAGTAACTCGTGGTGGCCTCAAGATAGTAACTCTTGGCCTCAAGATAGTAACTCGTGGCCTCAAGATAGTAACTTGTGGCCTCAAGATAGTAACTCGTGGTGGCCTCAAGATAGTAACTCGTGGTGGCCTCAAGATACTAACTCGTGGCCTCAAGATAGTAACTCGTGGCCTCAAGATACTAACTGGTGGCCTCAAGATAGTAAATCGTGGCCTCAAGATAGTAACTCGTGGCCTCGAAATACTAACTCGTGGCCTCAAGATAGTAACTCGTGGCCTCAAGATACTAACTCGTGGCCTCAAGATACTAACTCGTGGCCTCAAGATACTAACTCGTGGCCTCAAGATAGTAACTCGTGGCCTCAAGATACTAACTCGTGGCCTCAAGATACTAACTGGTGGCCTCAAGATAGTAAATCGTGGCCTCAAGATAGTAACTCGTGGCCTCAAGATACTAACTCGTGGCCTCAAGATAGTAACTCGTGGCCTCAAGATAGTATCTCGTGGCCTCAAGATAGTAACTCGTGGCCTCAAGATAGTAAACTCTTGGCCTCAAGATAGTAACTCGTGGCCTCAAGATAGTAACTCTTGGCCTCAAGATACTAACTCGTGGCCTCAAGATACTAACTGGTGGCCTCAAGATAGTAATCGTGGCCTCAAGATAGTAATCTTGTGGCCTCAAGATACTAACTCGTGGCCTCAAGATAGTATCTCGTGGCCTCAAGATACTAACTCGTGGCCTCAAGATAGTAACTCGTGGCCTCAAGATACTAACCGTGCCTCAAGATACTAATCGTGGCCTCAAGATAGTAACTCGTGGCCTCAAGATACTAACTCGTGGCCTCAAGATAGTAACTCGTGGCCTCAAGATACTAACTTGTGGCCTCAAGATAGAGTTACTATCTTGAGGCCACGAGATAGTTCTAATTTTTTTTTCGGAGGGACTAGGGGGGCTCCGTACATTTCCATTCAGTTTTTCGGAGGGACTGGGGGGCTCCGTACATTTCCATTCAGAACAAATCTTTAAAGTCACGCCCTAAAGTCCCTTTATTCTTGTTGAATATCCTGTTTCACTATGAAATATCATGTCTCACTATGAAAGTAAAATGGGTTGTAAACAGCCATTCACATATAATGAAGTTCTAAAATAGCCTATACTTTACATCCTTGTCAGTTAGTTTGTACCTTTTCCTGTAGTCTCTCCAGCATGGCAGCAAGGAAAGCCTCACGGTTCTCTTTGATGGCTTCCATCTTCTGCTCCAACTTTTCTTTAGCATTCTTAATGAAGTTGTTGTTCTCCTCAAATGCCTTCTGGATGACCTCTCTCTCATGCTCCCTCTTCTCAGCAAGATGCTTTAACATCTCGGCCTCCTGAAACTGGAGAAAATACAGTTTCAGCATCAAAATCAGACCAACGAGAGTGATGGTTTGGGTATGTGAGTGTAAATTCCAACCTTTCGCCTCTCCTCAGCGGCTTCCAGTTTCTTCTGGATCTCCTCCAGTGAGGGGTCCTTACGCTGGGGCATGGAAGTGTTAAGCTCAGGCACGCCGTCGAAAGAGGGAGGTTTAAGGATCACCTCAAATGCCTGGCCCGAGGCCCGCTTGTTCAGCTCAATCACCTCCATATCTTTGATCACACACCAGTTGAGATCCACTGCATCTTTAAGAATGATCACATAGAGTAGGCTACTTACTGTGAGCAAAAAGTCTTCATTATATGTATGCTCATTGCATTTTAGTGGTAGAGATGTGTCTATAAAATAGAAACACTGATGAGTAATGTTTTGTTATTTACCCTCAGCCTTATATGTGGGGTTTTCTGCATTGTTTGAGTTGATGCAGGAGCACAGAAGTGACACTAGAGGGAGCTCCTTCACCTTGTCTCGATATGCTGTGTGGGGAAAAGTCAGGTCAATATAAAATTCCTCGTAAATATAAACAAAATCTTAATAATACTTAATTGGTGCAGAAAAGTACACATTTGAAAACAATCTCATTAAAAGCATCTGTAAGAAATTGCACTTAAAAATGTATAAACTAGGCTACCTGAAAGATTTCACTGAATTAACCATATGTAAAGAAAAGCATTATTCCCAGGGATTGCTTTAACTGCTAAAATGTATTCAATGTACCTTTAACACAATGTTAGTCGCTATGGATAAAAGCGTATGTGAAATGTATAAGTGTAATATAAACAGAACAATTGAATTATTTTTTCTTTCGTCCATTTGGAATTACAAACATTTGCGCGTTAGAAAACCTGATAAACCCAACCAATCACGTGATTTTGGGGGCGGAACTAGGTGTCTGCTCGACCAATGGGAGTCTGAGGGAGCGTTTGGGAAAGCTGTTTGGAGACAGGTTTATTGAAAATATATATATATATTTTTTTACATAATTTAAAAATAATATCGATTTTTTTTTAGATTTAAACCTGCTTCAAATATGCATGATATTTTTTGAAGTGTACAACCTTGCCAACGAATTATCAACGAATTTAAAATGTTTGTAGGCCTATTGGCACTTTTTTTAAAATGTCTGATACTCTGATTAAGTTGAAATACAGTTTCTCCTAGTTTCTCTAAAAATATTTAAACCAAGCAAATATTGATTTTGAAAATGGGGGCTTTGGTGTTTGAGAATCAGGGCTGATTTTTTGTATCTTACCTGCCAAGGTCATGTTTATTCAGTATTGTGTGTCGCTTACAACTCTTCGCTCTGTCCTGTTTAGAGAGAGAGAGAGAGAAAGAGAGGATTAGGAAAGAGTGTGTGTTTTTAGTTTACTGGCCACAAGGATAAATCACTCTGGCCTCAAGTAAATGTTCTGAAACATCAGAATTTAATTAATAATTTCTCGTATTTTCAAGAAGAATGAAATGCAGTTCCATTGTGCATGAGATGTGTCTAAAAGGCGCTTGTTGTGATGTGGCAGGACACTTGGGAGAGGAGCATGAATTTAGATGAGGGGCAGCAGGGAGTGTCATGCACAATCTCTGTATTGTTACTCCGCCTGAAAGCTGCCACTTATCAGTATAACAGATTTTAGAAAGCATTACAAACATTAAACATTACATAAATCCTAAAACTAAAATACCAGACATGATCTTAAATGCCCAAACTGATGCCAGCCCAGATGACATTTCATAAGATGGAAGGGCAGAGTGATGCTTTGTTCAGCTTGGGGATCACTAAAACTTAAAGAGATAGTTGCCTGGGCGGTCACCGGGTGTATGTCTGTCTCAATCTATAATCATGAGCAAAACTGGCATGGATGGACCCCTATGGAGAGACACCACTGAGAGAGAAGCATTGCCCTGTTCATACAACTACTTTTGTCTATACACACTTTAGCATTTGGATTAATAGCCCCTGGCCTTTCTGCACGTATAGATGTATATTTACAGCTTATTATTTGTTACAGAAGCAGATAACTGTTTATACTTTCAATATTATATATTACATTCTCGCATCATCGTTGCAAAACAAATTCATATGACTCCTTTACATAATTGTTATCTGTTTCCCTAAATGGCATTTGTGCATAATGTCAGGCTAAACACAGGAAAAATAATTTCTCGAATGACTATATTAATACAAAACGCAATAAGTAACAAAATGGATCCAAATCCAACCCTAAAAAACTGCAGTCAGTGTGAAAGGCTGCTTACTGACTCTTGCTTTGAATGACATAATCTAGTGCACCCTTGAATTATGTCATCTTTTAACACATTGGTGCATATCTATACACAGATAAATTTAACAATACATTAATTTTCATGCATTTAAATTTATCCGGCATACATTATTGATGGCAGACACAGCATGCTGTAAGAACACTGAGTTCCCACTAGACGTCTGATGCGGCACTTTGAATCTTTGAGTCAAAGGTAACCTTTTTCTTTTTAGTTATCAATGTTCAAATCACAGAAAACATCAGAGCACATGCAGTCATTTGATTATGTGATGCCCACACTTACCTTTTCTTCTTGATGAGGTGTTGTCCCTGTCTCCCCCCTCTCTTTCTTTCTGTCTCTTTCTGTGGTATCCTCTTTTTCACCTCCCTCTCTTCTGCTCCTCGGATACAAGAGCTCAGCAGCATCAGCAGCGGCACCCCTCCTATCGCATGACATCATCTCCCAGTGCTGCTATTGGCCGAGGTGAGTGGCAGAGCACGGTGGGCCAGCATTTCTCCATCACAGAGAAGCACGGGCGGTGTTAACTCTTTGTGCCTTACTGCAGGTGTTCATGCAAAATTGCAAGTGTTTTCTAACACGTACTGTAGATGACAAGAGACAGAATACAAAGATTAGAGTTTACAATATTACTATAATGTATAGTACAAGAACACTGAGAACTATTATTCTTAATAATTTCCCCCCAAATTATTTTATATAGTATATATAATATAATATCTTGAAATGTATTTAGAACAGACATTGCTTTATTGTATTATATCCTGTATTTTCATGATGCATAAACTGCATCTGTCAGATTTGTGAACCACCGCCCAGTGTTGCCATGTCTGCTAACAAAACTAGCGCAAAGGTCAATCAAAAATAGCCCAAAACTAGCCCAATCACACTATACCAAACATAAAACCTCAAAATCTGCCACTCCCATACCTAAATTACATATTTTACAGTCGCTGTTTAACATTATACACAATTTCAACTGAAAAATCACATATATTAGTAATTATAAACACGTTCTGTTTTCATAAAGGAGCTCAAAGTGCCCTCCCTCACAAAACCCATCATTGTTTTATCATGGGTAGAACGTAAAATTGGAAAAATATTTCAATACAAGCATTTCAGTCAAGTACAATTTATGCAATATGTCAAACCTTTAACCCGCTGTAATTAAATCAGTTTATAAGAAGCCGGAATATGCGGGAAAATCACAGACTTGGCAACCATGTCACTGCCCCTTCTTCTATTGCTACAGAACTCCATACCCATCACCTCCTATGATGTCACCCAGATGTCAGTCCGTAAGGGATGCAGGAGCACAACAAAAGAAGACAGAAACAAATGAAAGGGAGTGTCTCTGTACTGTACAGCAATGCAATTTATACCAGAAAAGATCTTCAGTCATGATGATAGCTGAACACTGTCATAATCATTTACACAGTCCAGTCTAGTCATAATCATGGAAAGAGAAAGAGAGACATCATCACAATAAAAGATGTGATGATAAAATTTAGGCTTTATAACCACCTTTACAGTCTATCCGGGATGTGTACCATGGCCTCAAGTTTATTGGTATAAGGTATAAAGACTTTGCTGATTATTTGTAATGAAATACTTTGAAAATAGAAGCACTTTCACTTGTGGTCTTAAACATAAATATATCTTCTCAACATGCCAAGGTCCCCAGAGACTCTTCGTCGTAAGCACCACATGTGATTCTGCAGACGTCCCTGCAGGTGCTGTCTGTGTATTGATCTAAGGGGAAGGGAATAGGGGAAGCATAATGATTAAGAACCCTTATTAAATCCCACTGAGGTGTGCCAGATATTAGACGGTTACTGGAACACATACTGCACACATCCACTGGAAGTTGTTAGGGATGAAAAACATCCTCTTTTTTTTATTTAAATACTCAATATTCTATGCTTGCATGCTTTGCCTATAGATTTCAGGTTCATGTAAGCGCACACCTCTTATGGTTTACTCCAGCACAAAGCCTGACTCACTAGAGCTGTGAATACGTCTGACATCATCCTGTGCTCTCTGATGACTTCACCCACACAGATATTGATTCACTTGACCAATAAGATAGCATCTCAGTGCCTTTCAGTAAATAATTACATTGTTTTATTGTCTGCAATTTTCTTAGTCAGCCAGGCCACATTTCTCTGACGCACTTGAAAAGCTTTTGTCAGTTGTCAACCTGGTTATTTCTTCTAGTTAGAGTGGTTATTTTTTCTACATTTCTCTGCAGAGTTTAGGTTGAGATCACTAATCAGAGGAATGACACAGTGATGTAATGGGGCTGGACAGCGGTGGACTTCGAGAGAGAGAGAGAGAGAGAGATAAAGGGAGGGAGAAAGACCAATAGGATGAGATTAAAGGGCAGAAAATGGATTTTTATCCCCTTAGAGATTTGTAATTAAAACGGGAGATCTAAATACATACTAAATGTGCCCTTTCTTTTGATCTTTACTCAGGCATATATGTGACCCTGGATCACAAAACCAGTCTTAAGTTGCACGGGTATATTTCTGTGGGAATAGCCAACAATACATTGTATGGTTCAAAATTATCATTTTTTCTTTTATGACAAAAATCATTAGGATATTAAGTAAAGATCATGTTCCATGAAGATATTTAGTAAATGTATAAAACCTTTATTTTTTAGTGAGTGAATGCAGCATAATCACGAACACAATGCACAACTTTAAAGGAGATTTTCTCAATGTTTTGATCAGATTCCAGAATTTAAAATAGCCATATCTCGGCCAAATATTGTCCTATCCTAACAAACCATACATCAATGGAAAACTTATTTATTCAGCGTTCATGTGATGAATAATTCTCAATTTCAAAAAATGACCCATGTGACTGGTTTTGTCATACAGGGTCACATATGTAAAACGTATGAAAGGGGAAAAAAATTCAAATACTCCAACTATATTTGTTGGACTCTAAATTATGAGCCGGCATCCCCTCCAGGCTCCATATGCCCCTTTTTTCCCACTCGGACCTGTTGACATGCCAGATGCTCTTTTCTCAGGCTTGTTGCCATGGAGACAGTCTTGCACCATCTATACAACTGTCTGAAATTATTGGCAGCTTTGGTACCGAGTTTTAAATGTCTGAAATCATGAAACCGAACGGAAACTTTTCTAAGGTAATTTTAGGCCCAACACAAACATCGGGCTATTTGTTTCAGTTGCGGTAAAACCCAATGTTATAATGAAATACAAAACTGATTGTAAAGGTCACATATACGCCTGGACTTTATTAAATCGGATCCATTGGTTAACCTCAGAGAAAGTGAAATTCTTTGCTTTTTCTATCCCTGTTTCTGGGGATGTGAAGATCATTTCTGTTGTGACAGAGCAGAGCAGAATTTCCATCAAATAGGAATATGAAGAATCTCAACTGGTTTCTCTGACTGCACAGTCTAAATGTTAGCTTTCGAGACATTTTTGATTTATTTTCAGACATAAAAAGAAATGTAAGAATTGATCGTATTCTCACAACACTTTCTCCAGATGTTCATTATGACTTCCTCCTGTCAGTGACCTTAGCTGGTAAAAACACAGAAGGCGGTCTGGAAATGCACCACTGCTCACATAAAATGGCTTACAGGGGAATTACGTTTTGATGGGTCACCGCCTAGGGTCATAGTATATGAGTGAATTAAACTGCATTCAAGAATGAAGTTTTCGACAGGATCTCCTCAAGTTCCTTCAGATCTCTCTTGATCTTTTGATTTTGAGCAGCAATGGCCTGATATCAAATTTCACCCTTCCAATTCTTTAGTGTTCAACGGCTTATTTTGTTTAGTATGCACAGAACTGAAACTAATTTGCTAGAATGGGGGTGTTAGAGGATGGTGGGTAATTCAACAGCTTGTGTTTCATGTCCCTGTCATGTCAGATACCAGACAGGCAGGAGATTTGCAGATTGCAGGCATCATCATGTTCAGAACATTAATGTTGCCACTCCGCCAGCTTGGATCACAGCACTCCTTCTCCCCCTCTATCACTCACTGTAGACTGAGAAGTCTGGAAAAAACATTTATGCACTTCATCATCACAAAAGACACAAACTTAAATATAAACACTATTTTAAAAATTCAGTGTTAAAAATTAAACTTTCTTCTCTTTTATTCTTATTCTTCTGCCATCCAGAATGGCAGCACAGCTGAAAAGTTAGTTTGAGCTGCTCCTCCCTCTAATGTACAGGCAATTAAATATACCTTCAGCCTGAGGCTTATTCATTTCACTTCTGGTGTGAAAAGGACTTTACATTTGCCAAAAATAGAACTTTTGTTAAAAACAAAACAAAAAAAACAAGATAATTGCCCAGCCCATGCAGCCTGGTGAGGAAAAGTAACGCAAAAGTAATGTAACACATTACTTTCCATAAAAAGTAACTAAGTAATGCAATTAGTTACTTTGTACGGAGTAATGCAATTTTGTAATGTATTTTCTTTTTAAAGTAACTTTCCAAACTTTTAGTTATAAATAAAATAAAAAAAAACTCAAGCTATATATATTCAGCTAAAATAGAAGCATTTTCACTTGTGGAAACCAATATATATGTATATTATTATGTATCTAATTTAAACAGGCTAAATAAAGAAGCATACCCATACATTTTCATAAATGTATTTAATTGCAGTGCCCCACATCTCCTGTAGAGAGCTTCAGGCATGCCTCTACAAATATGTCTCCCCCCAGTGGAGAAAATTAATGTTACATATTTGACTACTACTAAATAAGAGCTTAGTCTGGTGGAGAGTAACAAATTAAATACCCCTTCCAGGTCAGCATTCAGTTACCCCCCGCCCCTTTCCTTCCCTTATCCTCTTTTATTTGCAATCAGCTTTTCAATGACAGAACAAAAGTAAAGCACTCTAACAAAGAGCAATGGAGTTCCATAGAAAGGGGAAGCGGTGATGTATACAACACAAGTGACTCCACTCGCAGATTCCCATAGAGTCTGAGCTGAAGTTGTGGGGGCCACCGCAGTGGGTGACTGTGGACAATGTGCCACCCTGTGACTCGCTGCCCTCTCTGTGTCTTGGACTGCAGGTTGTCAAGAAACTCTAATCAACAGGGTTGCAGATGTCAGTCTTGCCAATAGACCTACTGCACCACAACAACGCAATATAGACTGCAGCACATATTCTCTCCTCCCCCTATTTTGTATAAAGCATTTTATCACTATTAGCATACAATCATATTTTTGATCCTATTATTTGATGAAACACTGATTTAGAAGCTGATTAGAAATTCTTACTCTTATGCTCATTAAGGTTGCATTTGTCTGATCAAAACATAGAGTCAGCAGCCACACTGTAAATGATTTCTGTTGTTTTCACAGGATTATACTGTTTTTCTCAACAGTTTCTTACTGTATAACCTATGCACAGTAAGTTACAGTAGATTTAGATGTTGTCACAGTATTATATTGTATTTTCAACAGTTATGTACTGTGCACACAGTTGACAGTATGTTACTGTTGATTTTCAATGCATTCTGGGAAATTATCAGTTACTGTAAATCTAAATACAGCAGTGCAAATTGACCGCGAAAAAAAACACACACAATTCCGCAGGAAAAATTGGTATAGCAACGTTATTTTTAGGCTACATAAAACATTTTCAGGATGGGGGACCATGACAGTATTAATTTTTGTCAGTGGGGGGTGCATGAGAGCGCATTTGAGTTTGAACGAGTATTTCTGTGACTGTCATGTCAGTGCATCGATCGTGTCTGTTTCTGCCGACCTGTGGAACTTCGTCATCTGGTAAGTAATAAATCTTATTATTTGTATGCATACATGGATTCTAGCTAATTATTAACTTTACAGTTACTAGCTGACCACGTATACGGTCAGAATGATCTAAACATTTTGTTATTTACCATTTTAAGTCGGTGGAAGAAGGGCTTGCGGGTAACGTAGGCTACATTTTCATAGGGTTGGGAATTGAAAATCGAGAAATGTATCCTGAAATCGGATACCCAAGGTTAGGATTCGGATTATTGTTATAAAAATTAACATTTCGATTCCTCTTATCGATTTATTCGCGCTTATTTTCGTGTAAATCACTATTTTCTTTTACTCGTCTGTGAGGACCTGACGATCAGCCAGTAAATTTACCTTGTGCAGTTGCGCGCTCATATTTACCTCAGTCTATCTGATGGAAGCGCTCAAAAGTGTGCATTTTTGTCCAAAGACAAAGCTAGGTATGTCATTTACAGTATTGTCAGCTATAATATCGTAATTGATGTTTTAACTATGTGCAAACTGACTTGTTACTTATTTGAAGAAAAAAAACGACGCCTTGAGAGTCGAGCTTTATAGTTCACTTCAAAATGAAAATTCTGTCATCATTTACTCACCCTCAAGTTGTTTCAAACCTTCTTTCTTCTGCTGAACACAAAGATATTTTTAAGAATGTCAGTAACCAAACAGTTAACTGGATCCATTGACTTCCATAGTAGGATAAAGAAAATACTATGGAAGTCAATGGGCCCAGTTAACTGTTTGGTTACTGACATTCTTAAAAATATCTTTGTGTTCAGAAGAAACGTATACAGGTTTGAAACAACTTGAGGGTGAGTATATGATGACAGAATTTTCATTTTGAAGTGAATTATCCATTTAAACTGTGCGATGAAGCCTATTAGAATGCAGTTAGAATGACAATTAAAGAAATGGTCCGTAAGAGTTGTTGTTTTTTATTCAGTTGGAAAATATTTTTTTATTTATTTACAGGTTTCAGGATAAATCCTGAAAATTCAAAATGCACATCACAGTTCCAGGGGAGCAGAAAGAGTGGGAAGGTTGTTCAGAGGAAGAACATGTCTTTGAATTCACACATCTTTCATCAGGGACTTTGCAGAATATGACTGGCAAAATCATTAAGGTAAGAGATATTAGGGATGTGCAGCGGAGCCCATATCGGTAGAAATTATTTGTGTCTGAATCTGTATTTTAGAAAAATCCAAAAAGGGCGGAAATGACTTAAACAATAAATTTTCGATTCGATTCAAATAGATTCTTGGGGTCACGATTTGATTCAAAAATCAATTATCTTTTGAATCAAATTTAAATTTGATATATGCATAGATTTACATTTGATCATAGATTTTAAATATATTCTATGCATATATCAAATCAAATTTAAATTGGATTCAAAATCGAACAGCATGGAAATAAACAGCAGCTACTGTTATTCCCAATCGAGTGGGAGTTATTTAGTTTAAATTATACACACCTCATATCTGCGTTAATTTAGTCTAGCCCGCTGCCGCTCAGCATTCATACACGCATCTTTTTCATCATTCAAATTAGTGAGCATCAAGTCAACAGACATATCTATGAAAGGAACTGACTATCATCAGGATCTGGGTTGCGTTTACCAAAAGCATCGTAAGCCTAAATTGATTGTAGACCATTGGTGGTAATTGTTCTATGATTAATTTAAGGTTACAATGCTTTGGGGAAACACAGCCCTCATCAGTGGCCGATTTTTTGGAGTCAGAGATATAGAATAAGGGCCATTGCATTCTCAATATTTATTACTTTAGCCTCTGATACAGGACATGTTCATGCTCTTTTATAGGCGGTACCATGTTGAACGTGTTTCTTGTATGTAAAAACTAAAGTAGCCTACCTGTACATGGAAAGATCGCAAGAAAAGCCTGAAGTGTGCTCGACTAACTAAACTAAACATTACTTAAGACTAGGGCTGGGGTAAACGATTATTAACTAAACGATTAGTTGGGCGATTATTTTATCGATTAGTCGACTAATCTAACGACTAATTGGGCGATTAATATAAAGATTATTTTCTGCTCCTCGATTAATAAAAAAACATAATGTATCTCAAATAAATACGAACTAGCGTACTGAATAATGATACTGTAGCTGGCTAACGTTAGTCTGTTATGTATTTGAACACCGTCATTAGAACTCTATAACCGCCAAAACCGTGTTATTAAAATATTTTGTACAAACATTTTTTATCATAGAGAATGTTTAAATACTAATATCAGCTTACGAGGGAAACGGAGGCGGAGTTAGTGGTGCTTCTGCTCCTGCTGGAGATGATTCAGGAGAGTCTGTTCCCCTTTACCGATCAGAGCGCGCGCTGACACGGAGCAAAGCCTTGTTTATACTTGACGCGTCCGCACGAGCGTGCGGCAAATATGACGCGTTGGGTGCGCAAGACCGGCAAAACCCCATATCGCGTGCACGGCTTCTTTTGTAACAGCGCGCGCCGCGTCCGCGGATGAACGACTGCAAGCCGGATCTGCCCGAGCCGTACGTCTCACCGCACCCGCACCCAGTTTGCGCGTTTTTTTTTTTGTTAAGGATTTGTTTACTGTGTGTGATTCATTTAATGGAGAGCACATTCACTTCTAGTGGTCTTCGTCCTCCATTCTGCAATGTTTCGGTCTCCCACGTGTGTTGGCAAGCTATACTGCCGGAAACGGTGCAAAAAATAAATAAATGAAGAAGCGTCGACGCAAAAATATGGCGTCGACGTAATTTTGACGTCGAAGCGTCGACGTCATCGACGCGTCGCTACAGCACTATTTAAGACTATTTTCTATTTGTTAAGATATTGATATGAACATCTGTAGTCAAGTATAAGCTTCATTCCTAATGCTTCCTCTGTTTCAAGCTTGTGTGCTCTAAACTGTCCTTCTTTGAAACAACATCATCACATTATTAAACATTTAGATCGATTTTTGAAATGTGTGAATCGGTTTGAATCCGCAGAAGATGGAATCGTAATTCATATGTGAATAGATTTCCCCCCCCACCCCTAATATAGTCGATATATGTATATGTATGCCACACAACATGCAAGCAGTACATCCACCTTATTTTTCAACTTCAAAAGTGAAGTAAGCTATTTTCTGTGAATGTGCGAGACTTCCGGTTTGTGAGCCGCTATAAGGAAATAAGAGATGAATAACAAATGCTGTAAATGATAAAAATATTTGTGCCTCAAACTAGTGTTTACAATTATGATAAATTCAATACATTAAAATAATAGGGTAAGGAATTGCAATATCAAGAAGCATAACAAGCTTTTGTGTACAGCTAGAAATAACTGTAAGCGTATGAAACCGGCCCACTCTTCTGTGAAAAATAAGGTGGATACCATAGGCAAAAAAAAATCCCCTTAAAAGGTGTTGATAATGTGATTTAGTTTTTTTTTTTATGTTTAGCCTCTGATTGATTTGTGCTTATCATTTCTTGCAGGATTATCAGAAGTGCTGTCGCTGCTCTTCCACTTTTTTCCTCACCTGGCCTTCATCCTCACCTGTTCTGCTTTCAAGTTTCTATTTTACCTCTTCAGGATCATTTTTGCATGAATTGAAATACATGAATTGTTCACTGATTTTAATTATTAATGATAAATTGTTCATTAGTCTTTTTTTAAAACAGATTTTCATTGTTGTATTATATTACATTATTATTACTAATGTATTGTTTGAAAATACACAATAAACCTGGTTGTGCAGTTAAATCTTCAATTGTTCTTTTTTCTATTTCCCCTTAACAGTTCAAATAATATTTCTACGGATTTTCTACATATTCTACAGGTTACACAGTAGCACTATAAAAGAAATAAAATAACATTTCATAACTGTATAATACTATACAGTATTATTAAAAATTAACGGTGTAATACTGTAGTTCAACATGATAAAAAAATTACAGTAAAATAATGTATTTAATTTTACAGTATGCTTAACACTACTGTAGTTAGTGTTACAGTAATTTTACTGTTGAATGAAATACAGCAACTACTGGATAATTGTTGCCAGTAAGTTACTGTTAATTTGACAAGAATTTTTTTTACAGTGCATATTATATGTGAAAGTTCAAAAGGATAGTATTTATTTGAAATAGAAATCTTTTGTAACACTATGCCTTTGGTCAATTTCGCATGCTTGCTGAATAAAAATGTTCATTTCTTTCTGCTGTGTGTGTGTGTGTGTGTGTGTGTGTGTGTGTTTTCACCATAAGTTGACACAAAGGATCTCTTTTGGGGGTTCAGGTAGCTCAGTTTACCCTCAAAACTTGCGACACTGCCCTCTTGATCAGGGTTAATAGAAACCAGGTCTTATGCTTCATTCCACGACCTCTGTGTGGAATCTGATCATTTCAGCCTGAGGTCTAAAGTGTGTGTGTGTGTGTGTGTGTGTGTGTGTGTGTGTGTGTGTGTGTGTGTGTGTGTGTGTGTGTGTGTGTGTGTGTGTGTGTGTGTGTGTGTGTGTGTGTGTGTGTGTGTGTGTGTGTGTGTGTGTGTGTTTTGTGTAACAAGACTCCCATGCAGTAAATCAAATAAGATGTAACCCTCTTCCATTGTTCAGGTTGTGGCCCAGCGATGACAGGAATGAACAGGAAGGGAAAACCAAAGACACCAGGAGAAGAGTTGAAAAAATAAACTCTGTCTTTTTTTGTCCAAAAAGACATTTCTTTAACTGTTTGTGTAAACCGGTCATCCTCACTTAAAACAATATGTACAGGAATTCATATAAGAAGAGAGCAGTCTTAACAAAAAAACATATATTATTTTATCTTATTTTATTCATTACTTGGAACCTTATTCTAACTATACTTTACTGATATGTGTTATTGTTATATTGTAAATTTATTTTCTTGTCATGATTTGTTTAATAATGCTTAATGTAAATGTAAACAATCATGCCAGTAAAGTACTTAAAATTTAAATTGTATTAAAATATACAAAAATTAACTAACAATACACAAAGGCCGGATGTTGGATGCTGTTTTCCCCCAGTGCTTTGCTGAAATAAATGTGGAAAGTAAATGGTGAGCAATAGCCAATGAGATTACTGCTTGCCTATTAGTCCCGCCCATCACTGAAGCAACCAGCTGGAAGTATTGTCCTTGCATATTGTCACGATTAAGCTATAAACATTCTTAAGTGTAATTATTGTTACTCTAAAAGTTATTGGGACATGACACAAAATATCGCTACAATATGCTCTCCTTCAAATGTCACATAATGTGTTCCTCTCTGGCCTGATATGGTAGCTAAATTACAAAAATATAGGCTATACCATAATAGTAACATTATTAGGTGGTAAATGTACCAGTGAATGAAAAAGTACAATCTTGAGATCAGGGGAGGAGGTTTACATGCACAGCTCTATGACAGTTACACTTGCCTTACTATGTAAAATACATCACTAATACCCTCTTGTGGTTTTTAAATTCTTTACTTGTCTTGTAAAAGGCGGTTGCTAAAAAGTCCAAAAGCCAATGGAAAAATCGAGGGAACCAGGGGAATGATAACTTCCTGGTTGGCCTACAAACGCATGTCATCCCTGCACGACTCTTGCATATGCACATTAAACAGCTTTTTCATTAACTGTTTAATCACATCATGTTACAATTATACAGCCTAGGTGAATGTAACATTAGCCGTTTTTTGTACTTCAAGTTTAATTGTATCTGACTTGCTATAAATTTAACTGACATATGGCTCCTAATACTGTATGTCTGGAATATAATTGGAATAAATAAGCAAAATGCCAAAAAGCATAACACTCTCCCACTTGCATCCTAAAACAGTAGCAAAAATTCATTTACTTGCAAGTAACTTTGATAATTGAAGCTGTATGAATAATAGATTAAGCAAGGCATCTGCTGAGTTCACTGTAAACTAGGCTACATAAAAATGCTGAGTTCACTGTAAACTAAGAAGAGTGGCAGGCTGCCTTATCTCAAAGAGCCTCATAGCAGCAGACATATCCAGCTATCATTTTCTCAGATGAATATCCTTTTGCCTGCAGGCCTAAACGCCATTCTCAGTTCTATGAACCCTTAATCTATGAACCCTCCTGTGCTCTCACTGTTGTCTTCAGGGAAAAGAAAGCCCTCCATTTTCAGATCTACACCAAGACAGGAACTCTCTAATTCAGATGAAACAAATTTGTCCACTCATCATGACATCTGTATTCTGTGCAGGCCGTTGGGGAAACTTCTCAATGACTAGATCTGAGAGCAAACCAAACTCTTTAGATAGATTTCAGAGAAGGACAGGAAACTCATGGAGTACAGGAACCATGCAGCCAGTATCTCTACAACTATTTGTGACCTATGACCTGTGACAATTTGAATCTATGACATGTTGCATGCAATAGTTTGCCAACACTTCTCAAATCTGAATTTAAAAACATGTCACCTTCGTCACAGCCCTGAACATTTTATTTAAGTAAGTAAGTAAACTTTATTTATATAGCACCTATCACAGATAAAATCACAAAGTGCTTTACATAGCAAGTGTAACAAATATTAACAATTAAAACACATCATACAGAAACATACAAACATAATAGCTCAGTCAACTGAAAGCTTAGTACTGTCTTTAGATTTTTTTAAAAGAATCAACAGAATCGGCCACACGCAACGACGAGGGCAGGGCATTCCACAGTTTGGGAGCGACTGCATGAAAGGAGCGGTCTCCACGAGTTTTAAGGCGTGTTTTGGGGACCATCAGGAGGTTTTGACCTGAAGAGCGAAGAGTGCGGCCAGCACTGGTCAGCATGTCAGCAATATATTGGGGTGCCTGTCCATGTAGTGCTCTAAAAGTTAAGACTAAAATTTTAAACTCAATTCTATATTTTACTGGAAGCCAGTGGAGATTAAATAAGATGGGAGTAATGTGTGCCGTTCTATTGGTTCCTGTTATTAGCCTGGCTGTTGCGTTTTGCACCAATTGGTGATGGCTCAGAGAAAATTTGTTAAAACAGGTAAAAAGAGAATTACAATAATCTAGCCGTGAGGAGATAAAGCATGAATGATCAATTCCATGGTAGCTTTAGGTAGTTTGATCTCAGTTTAGAGATATTTCTCAAATGAAAAAAAAAAAACAATTTCTGACCATCTGTCTAGAATGACCATCCAGAGACATCGATTGGTTGAACAAAACACCCAGGTTTCTACTCATCTGGACGGACGAGTCCAAGGAACAGAGGTGTTGTTTAATTTGGGGTAGTTTTTGTTCTGGAGCAATGATCAACGTTTCAGTCTTTTTTGTATTCAGTTGTAAATAATTATTATATAACCAGGTCTTAATGCACGACAGGCATTCTAATAAATCGGTTAATTTACCTAACTCTGACTCATTGAAAGAGCAATACAGCTGAATATCGTCAGCATAGAAGTGATAAGACACATTATTAAAATTACGAATTAATTCACTAAGAAGGCTAATATACAATAAAAACAAAATTGGACCTAAAATCGAGCCCTGAGGAACTCCATATGAAAGCAGGGTAATGTCTGACAAAATGTTGTTTACGGACACACAAAATGATCTATCACTCAAGTATGAAGTGAACCATTTTAGAACAGACCCAGAAAATCCCATTTCATTACGTAGACGATTTATCAGAACTCCATGATCCAATGTATCAAATGCCGACGATAAGTCGAGTAAAATTAGCACAGTGTATTGTCCAGAATCAGCAGCCATCAAAATGTCACTTGATACCTTAAGAAGCGCAGTCTCAGTAGAATGGAATTTGCGAAAACCTGACTGAAATTCATCATGAACATTATTTCCTTCTAGAAATGAAGTCAGCTGCCCCGCCACCACTTTCTCGAGAATTTTAGATAGAAAAGACAATTTAGATATAGGCCTGTAGTTAGTTGGTTCAAAAGAATCCAAATTTGGTTTCTTGAGTATGGGGCTGACAACTGCTTGTTTAAAATTGGTAGTCTAACATCATACGGACCAACTAGATCAAACACTTTAAACAGATTTATATATATATTTTATATTTTTTTATATACAGTTTATATATTATTTAAATAAAATAATATATAAACTATGAAGATTGAAAGGGTGAATTTACCTGAGCAGCCAATCAGCATATTTTAATGATTTCTGAAGGATCATGTTACACTGAAGACTGGAATAATGATGCCGAAAATTCAGCTTTGCTTTCACAGGAATAAATTAATTTTTAATATACGATAGAAACAGTTATTTTAAATTGTAATAATATTTAATAATATTACTACTTTTGATAAAATAAATGCACAAGAGGCTTTGATTTAAAAACAGGGTCTAATAAAGCCTTTGGGATTAGACCGGGAAGTATTATTTTGACCATTAAATTGCACATTCCTAATGCACAGAAAGGGTTAAAAAAAATGTGATCACAACTGTAACCACTGAAAGAAACTAACTTTATAGGTTTTATATTTCCTATCCTTCTTGCTCATCCTGGGAATCTGCAGCTACTGAAAACAATATGGATCATAACTCAGATGCTACAGCTTCTAGAAGGCCTTTAAACAGACTGATGTGCCTGTGTGGAATGAGTGCTGCAGGATTAAGGGGAACCTGAACGGGAAGACAGATGGAAGGAGACAAGAAGAGACAGGAGATGATGGGTGATGGAGAGAAAAACGCTGAGTGTCATATATGAAAAGAATGTACAGGGCATCATAACATTGAACAAAGACTCGACTGTTCTGCAACCTTTCATCATTTCTATCTTTCCACTCTCCCACAAATGCATTCAAAACCAAACTCATTAATTACAGATTGCCTGCAAACCAAGCAAACAGGATTGAATAATAATATGGTTTTGACATGTACATGGCTTCATTATCACAGCACAGATCCAGACAAAATACTGGAGAGCATTGGCTTTTAAAATGAAACATTTATTAACCAAATTGTTTTTTTTAGTAGATAAATTACAGAATCACTCAATAAAAATGGTTAAGGAGCATTTCAGTTCTTATTACTTTTGCTTTTAACGACAGTTGGCTGTGTGCTTTGATGATGGGACATTTTTGGATTTTGACTAAAGCGATTTAATTTATTTTAACCAGGATTTTTTTTGTAGAAATTGGTTTTAAAATTTGATGCTGTCACTCTAGTGATCCTGATTGTACTTTCGTCTTATATTACTCTGAATGTCTTGAACGTTTTGGTGTTAGAATACCATTGATTTATACAGCAAACTCTCTGTTGTCTTGTCAATATGTAAATCATGTTGTTAATAACCAGTCTGTGATATGATGTAGTCCTCTGACTCACAAACCTTTAATATAAACCATAATAACAATTTACGCTTAATTTCAAATAGAAAAGAAAATACTCACATATCAGTGAGTCAGTTTTGAACTCGCTAACGGCTCTGAACAATTCCCTGACTCATTTAGTGTAATTTAAACCGCTACCTCACGACCGAATTTGAGGCTGTGTCATAAATCTTTTCGACTGTCCTATTAAAGGGGTCATATAATGCCATTTTTGTACAAGTTAATATGAATCTTTAGGGTCTAAATGAAAAGTTTGTAATATACTTTTATTAAAAATTCTCATTAGTTTTTTAAGAAAACACTCATTTTACCTGCTCAAAAACAGCTCTGTGTTCAGCACTCCGTTTAAGTGCATATGCCTTTAAATGATAATGAGCTTCGCTGACTCCGCCCCTCTGTTCTGTGGGCGCTGTAACACAACGCACGTGGAGTGTTAACTTGACAACAGTTGAGGGTTTATTATGGCAGCGGGATTCTCTCTGAGGACGCATCTGTGCAACCGTATCAGTTTGAACCGGAGTCGGACCCGAAACAAGATGACGGCCCCGAAGAAGTTCGACAATAAGGCTCGAACAGGACGTTTCTGAATGGTTGGTTAACAATGTCACTTTGATCTATTTTTGTATGTACTGGCAGGGTAACGTTAGAGTTGTGAGATACAAACGCTATGTGTTTAACGTTACTAATGTAAGTTATAGGTTAGTTCGTTGACAGATTGATGTTGAAAAACTTTTCTTTTTTTTTTTTGTAAATGCAGGCTTGTCAATGATGCGTGACATTATCTCAGTGTTAGGTACAACTCGTGACTGAAACTGACATGAGGTCATGTCAGTAATGATTCTAGCAGTAGTTGAAGGATAACTAAGAATTTGCTGTATGTTTATGTTTAGTGCAGTACGAAAATGTTGTATGTTTTAAGAAAACTTTTAAGTACATCTATAGTTTTGTAACTGCATTGATATTCCTGTTAATATTCCTGTTACGTTAACTGTAACACTGCGTAACTTACACAGTTTTTAATAACAAAACACCAACGCGTTTTTTTTATTATAAACGTGGGATTATGAATTATATTGAGAACGTCGTACGTTACATAGAAGACATGCCGTAATGCACCCTGAGTGTAAACATTAGCCACATTCGTGAAGCGTGCAAGGGATTTGCAAAGATTCATACGTTAAAGGTTAATAAATAAAACGTTACACCAGTGCCGGCCCGAGCCTTTTGGGGGCCCTAGGCAGAATTTGATTTGGGGGCCCCCTTCCACTACGCAAAGTCCCCTGTGCTTGATGATTATTGACACAAATGTCACGCAATTATGATACATTATAAATTAATACAGTGAGGTTATGTATTAATACAAAATAAATACTGAAAATAAAAAATAGATGCCTACTTAAATAAAAAAGTTTTAACTTTTACTTTACTCTTTTACTAACTCTTTGAAACTTCTTCAAACAAACTGTCTCAAAACATGTAAAATAAATTACTTGCTAAAATAATGACAAAACTGAGAAATCAGAAACAAAATAAGAACAAGGGTTCAACAATGGCAAGTATTGTTCAAAACTAAAAATATTATTATTTCTCAACTGTCTCAATACAGTGTAACTGTCCTTAAAATCTTTTTTATTATTATTGTAACAGTCTTTGTTGGATTGTACATGACAGAATCCAACAAAGTCTGTTACTATAATACCGGTAATGATGTACTGGCGCTCGTTGTATGCGTGTATGAAATGTATTTTTCCCCTCGGGGCTTGCCGTAGATAGGAATGAGTAGTACGCACTTGGTACTGGAGTGTCGCAAGTTTTTGGAGTTAGTGATCTGATGTGTGGTATAATTAAGTGGAGAAGAGTTCAAACTGCTATGTTTATTATTTATTCAAACTGCTACCCTTACACCTAGAAGGTTAAGTTCCCCTGCGGCTGTTTTCTCCAACTTAAACCGACACCGTTAATATGCGCAGTTGCGCACGAATTGTCTATGCACGCGCGAGGTGTCTAGATTATGCGGATGACTTAAACGCTGAGACACAGCAGCAGTTGTAGCCAGGTATATTGATCATGAAATCAGAATTTTCTTGTCTTGAATTATAGACATGCCGTAATGCACCCTGAGTGTAAACATTAGCCACATTCGTGAAGCGTGCAAGGGATTTGCAAAGATTCATACGTTAAGGTTAATAAATAAAACGTTACACTCACTTCTTCTGGAGGTCCAGCAGGAACACGAATAGCTGGTACCGATTCCTTTTTCAGTAGCAGCTTCTTAGCTAAACCTGATTTATATTGACCCTCGCCTCGTTTATAAAGCAGTCTGGTGAGAAATGATTTGCGCAAACATGAGCGCATTGACGTTGCTCGTCCTGAATATTTCCTTCATAAACAAAACTCAGCCACTGCGTCTTCAGCTGTTCGGATTTAGGAACATTAAAATGACTGCTGTGTTCCTTATTACACCCAAGAACAGAACACCGCAATCGCTTAGACGGCCGCCATTCTGCTCCAGTGTAAACGATGACGAACTATGATTGACAATGACATCTCACTCACGAGCGAGGGCGGGTCTGTGTTGAAACGCTGCTGTCAATCAACAGTCGTGGGAGGGGCGTGCGAGCTTGTGACGTCACAGGATCGAACGGCTTGATTTGAGGCAGGGGAAAACATATAAGGAGATTAAAACAAAACCACTGGATGGATTTTTATCATTATATGATGGCTGTGTACAGGCACTGCCAACACACATTTCAGTACAATCAACTTGTAAAAGTGCAAGTACCATTATATGACCCCTTTAAAAAGAACCAGTTTATAAGAGTAATTTGTTTGTGAATCAGACATGCTGGTTGCAGGTAACACTTTATGTTCACTAACCAAATTATGTCTGACAAAACCGAATGTTTTTCAAAGCTTTTCCAACTAGATTTAACATTTTTATTGTTTCTATTTTATCAGCAGTCTGAAGTCAATCCAAATAGCCTAGAATAAAATAAGCTAATTTAAAAAAAAAATGTATTACATTGAATTAATTCGATTTTTTTCTATGAGTTTTATTTTCATGTCACTTTGTACTTCAGCTGAGGTTGTGTCTTTACTGCTAAGCCCCAGAGATTTGGATCTCAAAGTTAAACTGCTTATATACGAGCCTGGTTTAAAAGGAATGCTGGATTAAGCATGCGCTTTGTCAGCCTTAGAAAAGAGTCCACAAAGAGAGCTCTTTATTTGAAAGACTCTCAGCACTTGATGCACAACTCCACCCAAGAAATTTCATATTTCTTTCCATCTAGACATTCTCCTCTTTAGCCACCACGCAGTTTATGGCGTGTAAGTAACGTTCCTGGGCGCTGGCATGGTGCAAAATTTATGTTTCCTACCCTTTTCGCTTCCAAATGAGTGTGAATGGGGATTTCAACTACACATTGGAAAGGTTCAGTGTCTAATACACAATCCTGAAACCCTACAGATAAAAGAGATGCAAGGGTCCGGGATCGGCTCCATAGTGCCCACTTACTGGGAATCATAAAGAGAAATATAGCTGCGAGCAGCGATTACGGGCCCAAGCCGGTGGCACCGCAACCCTGGTGCACCAGGGTGGCGGTACCGCCGGCTTTAGCCCTTCATCGCTGCTCGCAGCTATATTTATATATATATATATATATATATATATATATATATATATATATATAATATATATATATATATATAAATAAAGCCGGTGGCATCACCACCCTGGTGCCTTTAGGGTTATTGTGCACGACGTGACACAAAATATCTGCTCGCTATCTGCCGAACGGCTCTGGTAGTCCCGCTTCAGCACTGATGATGTTGTAGAAATAGTGTGCTCTGGTTGGTCTGGATTATTCGGGATTTTTTATTTTATACAGAAATAAGTTATTTATAATTCAGATGAGAATAAAGTTAGTGTTTATTAAAATGAAGGAAAACAAATATATTGATCTGAAATATAGCACATTCATTTTACATTTATTTAGGTTCAATTACCAAACATACAATCTTAATTTAATTTAAAGCAAACTATACATTAAAAATACATGGGTTGTATGCACATTTTTTTTTTATAAAAAATATATATATATCCAAAAAGACAAGGCTTAAAAACTCTTGTCACTGTAACAGACACAATCTCTCTCTCAAACACACACACACACACAAACACACAAACACACACACACACACACACACACACACACACACACACACACACACACACACACACACGTTAAGTCACTTTTTAGATGCAATATATGAATAAGCAGAAAAATCTGATTTTCTGCTCTGAAAATATAAATAAGCATACAAATTGAATAAGCACTTTGAATATTCTAAACAGAATAAGCATTAGTCGCTAATGAATAAGTACTAGTACTTAATGGAATAGATAGTAATATCTAAAAAATAAGTACTAGTAGCATGAAAATAGAGACTAGTATGTTAAAATGATTAAATGTTAAAACGGCTTGCCATATTGGCTCAGAGAGAGAGAGAGAGAAAATGACATTTTAGATAATAGTACCTATTAATAGATACTAGTATTTATTCAATAAATACTAGTTCTAAGTCATTACATACTAGTACCTATTAAATAGATACCAGTACTTATTCATTAGCTACTAATACGTATTCAAAAGAATATCTAAAGAATAAGCACTACTATCTAAGGAATAGGCACTAGTACTAAAGAATAAGCACTAGTCGCTAATGAATAAGTACTATTACTTAATGGAATAGATACTAGTATCTAAAAAATAAGTACTAGTAGCATGAAAAAAGAGACTAGTAGGTTAAAATGATTAAATGTTAAAACGGCTTGCCATATTGACTCAGAGCATCAAAAGCATCAAACAAGAATATTAAAGTTTGATGCGTTGCCACTGCAACAGTTTCAAAGATATCAAGAATCCCTTCACAGGTCTTCATCTGCAGTGTATTTACATTATACAGATGAAGTTTGAAGCAAATCGGGTAAAAATAAGAGGGTGATTTCAAAGCCTTTAGGAAGTGACACACTTCCTGCTGCCAGTTGGTGGCGCTATAACTTTGACTCACAATAGTCACATCCATGTGATCGGACTCTTACAGCGAACACACTGCTGAAGTTTCATCAAGATCAGTTAATGTATGCTGAAGTTATAACACATTTCCTGTTTCCATTATTCGCCATAAATTCGTTTCCTCGCCACGGCCAAACCGTTCGAGATATCAAAAATCCCCTGGCAATTTTTCATCCTCAATGTCTTGACTTCGTGCACACCGAGTTTCGTGGCGATTGGATGAATTCTCTAGGATTAGTATATCGAATTCCAGGGGCATACGCTTCCAAACAAACGATAATAGCCGACTTCCTGTTGGGCTGGGGTAAAAAGTAAAAGTACAAAGGATATATGAACCGATGAGATCTATATGTGTAGCGAGTTTCATATTATTACATGCAAGCCTGTTTGATTTATGGACCAAGTTTTCGGACCCCGTTCCAGGGGGCGCTGTCGAGCCCCCCTGCCACGCCCGGGTACCAGCTTCAGCCCGGCCCTGATGGCCGCGGTTTCTGACCCGTGTGCAAAGTTTCAAGAGTTTTTGAGCATGTTAAGGGCCCCAAAAGTGCGCTAAGAATCTCAAAAGTATCCAAAAAGAATATTAAAGTTTGATGCGTTGTCACGGCAACAGCATCTAAGATATCAACAATCCTTTCACAGGTCTACATCTGGCTTGTGTCTACATTATACACATCAAGTTTGAAGCAAATAGGGTCAAGCGTGTTGGATATATGGACCAAATTGTCGGACCCGTTCAAGGGGGCGCTGTCGAGCCCCCCTGCCACGCCCGGGTACCAGCTTCAGCCTGGCCCTGATGGCCGCGGGTTTTGTCCTGTGTGCAAAGTTTCAAGAGTTTTCGAGCACGTTAAGAACCCCAAAAGTGCCCGAAAGCATAAAAAAGCATGAAAAAGCTTAAAAAAAGGAATATTAATGTTTGATGCATTGCCATGGCAACAGTGTCTAAGATATCAATAATCCTTTCACAGGTCTACATCTGGCATGTGTCTACATTATGCACATGAAGTTTGAAGCAAATCGGGTAAAAATAAGAGGGTGATTTAAAAGCATTTTGGAAGTGACACACTTCCTGCTGCCAGTTGGTGGCGCTATAACTTTGACTCACAATAGTCACATCCATGTGATCGGGCTCTTACAACGAACACACTGCTGAAGTTTCATCAAGATTAGTTAATGTATGCAGTAGTTATAACACACTTCCTGTTTCACGTTTCTCGCCATAATTTCGTTTCCTCGCCACGGCCAAACCGTTCGAGATATCAAAAATCCCCTGGCAATTTTTCATCCTCAGTGTCTTGACTTCACGCTGACCGAGTTTCGTGCCGTGTGTTTGAATTCTCTAGGAGGAGTGTTTCACATTCCTTTGCATGCGTTTTCCAAACAAGCCTAAATAGCCGACTTCCTGTTGGGCTGGGGTAAAAAGTTAGAGTGCGAAGTATATATGAAACGATGAGATCTACATGTGTACCGAGTTTCATATTATTACATGCAAGCGTGTTTGATTTATGGACCATGTTTTCGGACCCCGTTCCAGGGGGCGCTGTCGAGCCCCCCTGCCACGCCCGGGTACCATCTTCAGCCCGGCCCTGATGGCCGCGGGTTCTGACATGTGTGCAAAGTTTCAGGAGTTTTTGAGCATGTTAAGGCCTCCAAAAGTGTCCAAAAGGTAGAAGAAAAATAATAATAATAATAATAATAATAATAATAATAATAATAATAAATAATCCTTAGGAAAACAATAGGGCCTTCGCCCTTCGGGCTTGGGCCCTAATGATTGTTAAAAGTCTTTTCCTTTCACATTGACCTTAAATTTGAGGTTGTCACAGTGGTCAGTGAGATCAGAATCAGTATCCGCAGAAAAACCATTTAGCCCTCTCAGAGCCGACTGCTTGCTCAGTGCTGTATAATTAACAGCTCAATTTGGGAGAGTTTGACAGGAGTAGGCCTGTTCTCCATCAATGTGAAGCATTCAAAGCTTACAACAAGGCAGCATCGTTGCACCGTCTGCAGCTGATGTCCTTGTAAAGAATAGCACTAAGAGGACAAGCAATGTAAATCTAAATGTGTTTCCCAATCTGAGTGGCAGTTCATTATTGCAGTATTCAGACAATGCCTTAAAAGTACAGTTGAAGTCCACACAGTCTACAGTTCACTTTATTGGCTGGAGAAACAGAATTCATCCAGTGTTTTGTGTACCTTTTCATGTTCAACATGCTCCGGCTTTGAACTTTGTGAAGGAAAAACATCTCTGTTGTCTAACAAACCATAAAGCTCTTCAGTAGCGTTCTTACGGTCATGTTTTTAAAGTGCATGTTCAGTGTTCTCCTGGATTGACTAAAAGGAGCTGCATTTTTCTGATTTTCACAGGCGTTCACAGGTTAAGACTCTGAATAACCAACCCATCAGTATGATTTAATGCAGTATGAAACTATAAATCAAAACAGATGATCTCATAAATTTCTTCAACTATAAGGGCACTTCTGGCCTGGTGGACTTTAGATGAAAATTTCATCTAAATTTGGACTTTATGTAAAAAGAAAACATGCTTTTCACACTCAGTGGTTCATATGACCCTTAACCGGGACGTCATTCACTACCCTCTTCCTTATCCATTTTTTGGCGGTAAATCAATGCCTAAAAGAACCGAGCGCACAACTGATGCTGGCACATGACGACATCTTGTAATTGTTACTCTAATATCAGGAGAGATTTATATTATCGGGACATATGTTAGATATAGAGCTGGGTTGCTAAAGACCCGAAAATGTAATCATGATTGGCGAAACATTCATGCATTTAAGGGTTAAATTGTCCAGTAATATAACTTGTCTAACAGTGTAAACAAGTACAATGAAAACACTTTATTAGAAGCTAAACTGCTTAGTGGTGGAAATGACACCACAACTGTGAGACATGAAAATAGAAGACTAAATATTGAAAGATTTTATGATAAATTCCATAATTTGTTGAGATTATGAGTTCCAAATGTAATAATTTATAATATTATGATTCATTTCATAACTGAATATTAAAAGTCTGTGTCTGGAACAAGGGACAAAAAAATATATATAAAAGCCATCTGAAAAGAGCAAAAATTATGAAGGAATTTCAAAATCAGTTTGAATGTGATCTTCATATAACAAAATTAAAATAAAAACTGAATCTGTTACTCAAAAAAACAAAACAAAAAACCCAAAGATGCTTTTTATGCTTCTGTTGTGAATCCTCTGATTGCATCTGTCTTTTCTCACTAAAGCTGTGTTCACCAGCTCCCCCAAGTTTAAACCTCAGAGATAGAACAAAAATAATGGAGCTGTGAGAATGTCCATCTGTCTGTGCTGTCCATTGGCAAAAGGAAAGCATTTCTTAAAGGTCTTGCCCTGCCTCTGTAAATAAATTGGTTATTTAGTCAAGATGAATTATATGAATCTCTGTTTTCCAAAGAATGTCTGTGTTATATTATGTTTTAGTGGGATGAACCAACAGATTTCTGAGAAACAGGGATGCATGTTCTCTCTAATTTTAAGGGGATTTTGACAGGCATATTTTGTAAATGCTTTTCAATGACCAGAATGAATGGTGTATTAAAGGTTTAGTTCACCCAAAAATGAAACTTCTGCTAATGTAACACAGTCTCATCCCAAGAAGTCATATATTGACGTCTTGGGACGTCTTTTGACCATACGTCAATAGACTATAGCCTATGCACGCATAAGTTCCGCATAAATTCCGTTTCCGGTTGGGGAGATTAAAGCGGAGGAAAACCGAGGAAAACGGGATTATGGCAGAGTCTTTAAAATGTACTGTCCTCCCGTCTTTGAAACGAAACTTTCATATGTTTAGATGTAATTTTATGTATAGTTATGTTTATTTAATATAATTTTAAAAAGAAGCATAAACACAACGAGGGGTGTCTGTTTTGTCTGTTTTTGTGACTAACGTTTCTTTAGTATAACCATGGAGTATAAAATTCAATATAAATTCTTGGTATTGCATTGGACTCTACGATCGGCGGAAGTTATCGAGCATCCTTAACCCTTCACCGGAAATACCGCCGTGCATAGAGCCCATATCCGCCTTTTTAGGGTACCTTTAAACGTCGGTTAAATGACGATCCTGGGACGTCATACAACTGACGCTTTACCTTTAACGTCAGTTAGGTGACGGGGTAGGTTTAGGTCTGGGCCTGGGGTAGAGTTAGGATCCGATAACGTCATCTAACCGACGTTTAATGGTACCCTAAAAAGGCGGATATTGACGTATGGTCAAAAGACGTCCCAAGACGTCAATATATGACTTCTTGGGATGAATTACTCACCCTCATGACGTTCCAAACCCGTAAGACTTTCATTCATCTTCAGAATACAAATGAAGATATTTTAAATCAAATCTGAGCGACTTCTCTCCCTCCATAGACAGCTTTGCAACTACCACTTTGATGCATCAAAAAGTTCATGAAGAGATCATAAAACTAATCCATATGAATTGAGCGGTTTTCTGAAGAAAGTTATGATAAATGGAAGCTCATGCTTATGCTTGCTTGACGTGCCAATGAGGTTCATTCTCGAGTTTGAGCTTCTGCAAGAATCAATGAAGTTTGTTGTCACGCGTTTCAGTTAGGGTCTGTTTATGTTCGCAATGTTTAGATGTGAATAAAAGCCTAAATTCAATCTGCTCATAAAAAAATGTTTTGACTAAACCGCTCAATTCATATGGATTCGTTTTATGATCTCTTTATAAACTTTTTCAAAAATCATAAAAAGGTAGTTGCGTAGCTGTCATAACTGGCTCTAATTTTATTAAAAATATCTTCATTTGTGTTCCGAACTAAAGTTTTACAGGTTTGGAATGACACAAAGTTGAGTAATGACAGAATTTTCATTTTTGGGTGAACTATCCCTTTAAGGCTGTTTGTGATGAAAAATTCATTATAATGTGGTATACTGACTCACTAATGATTTAGATTTGTTAACTGAACAAAAACTGGCTCCCGTGTACCAACAGTGCACATGAATTCAATCCTGGACAATGGGGGAGTGCAAAAAGAGGTAACACATGTTTCCTGTCGTGCTACTTTATAAATTGTGGCAAGTGGAAGTGGGAAGGTCAAGGGCTATATTCCCATTTCACGAGGGAGCAACAAAGAGATTAAAGCTTAGAAACTTAAAGCAGGAACTCTTAAGTGAACAGACTGAACCAAAAAGTCCAATGATCACATTTAAAAATACACTTGACATAAAAAATTGCAAAATCATTTCCTCATGAAATGAGGAATTGTGATTGGGGAAATGTTAAAGTATATTTAAACTCACATCACCCAAATTAGCATCCCGTTTCTTGATATGCACTGGAAAACATGTTAACAGTGGGCCACAGCTCAGAAGCTTTTCTATTACAATGATGTGTCATTTAACACAGTAGGCCTAGGTATAAATATCATTCAAAAGTTTGGATTCGGTAAACATTTAAACATATTTGAGAGAGGTCTTCATTATGAGATCAAAAATAAAATGGTTATACTGTAAAACATTATCACAGTTTGTTTTCTATTCGAATACATTACAACTATTTTCTATATTTAATGCATTTTAAAATGTAATTTATTCCAAGATAAAGCTGAATTTTCAACATCATTATTCATGATCCTTGTAATATGCTGATTTGCTGCTCAAGAAACATTTCTTATCTATTAATGTAAAAAACAATTGTGCTGTTTAATATTTTTCTAGAAAAAGATATTAATTTCTTTCAAGATTTTTTGATGAATAGAAATCTCAAAATAAATACTTTTTATGTATATTTTTTGTAACAACATCTGTTTGTCACTTTTGATCAATGTGATGTAGTGAATATACTGGCGGGAGATATACAATGTTTTTATAATAGTCAAACGTATGTCTGAATATTTGGATCTGTATGACAGATATTTGAATAAACATCTTAAATATTTATTAACTAGACCAGCATGTAAAAGTTTGCAGTTTTGTTGGACATAACAAACCGTAAATTTTGTAAAAACAGACAGAAGGACATTCTTTATTTCAATTGTGAAAGAAACTTAGTGGCTTTAAAACTCTTTTCCAACAATAATATTTTCCTCCAAATAAATTCTGTGCTCCTTTACATTATTAATGTAGGGTGTCTGACTGCAAAGTTGTTTGTGCAGATTTAGAAAAAAAAATTGCAGAGCTGTTAGACAGAAGTAATTGGTCTTTAATCAGCAATAAAATACACAGAGGTTTTAAGCAAAACATATGCATACTGCCAAGATCATCCATCAAGAAACGAGAAATGTTTACATGAAGCAAAGGAATGGGCTTGACATGACATTACAGAGAACATGGCATGAGACTTTGATAATATTTTAAATCTGTCCTCCACTCGCCCCCATATTGTACAATAAAAAAAAGCAGATGGTAACAAGGTAAATTAGTTCTGGTCATTATTTAACAAAGAGGCCTAACCTCAGTTCCTGACAGATTTGGCCACCCCAACTTCTATAAAACAACTCTGGCCAATATAATGTCTTTGATCTTTTCCCTTTATAATAATTTGCAGCCAATTCATCACCCAGTAGCACCGTTTCATGATAAAAGTAGAGGAAGGACAGCCAGTGGTTCACTACAGCATTCCACGCACAAGTCATCAATTTAAATCAGTCCACAGGGATTTACAAGAGCTGCACAGAACCTATAAAGCATCTGAAGCGTGACACTTGCAGAAGATTGAGGAAATGCAGTTTACCTCTTTAGACTCTATAGGGAAAGTCATGAGGTTTGGGGATAACAGTGAATTTAGAAGCGTGCCTTATAGAATTAACCCCACTTCCTCGACACTACCCAAAGGGACACATGTCAGGGTGATCTAATGGGGTTAACCCTACTACAAAAGCAGCCGGAGTACGCTTATAAAGGAAAAGTATCAGAAGATGAGAGGCACTCACTTGACAGACATTTTTAAAGCTTATCGGTTAGCTACTTCCACCGCTGAAGAATTGAGTGGGTGCTCTTAAACAGAAGCCAAAGTAATAAGACCGTAAGGACCCAACAAGTGCCTATATCAACAAACCTGAGCCGCCCAGCTTAAAATGCACTGTGGAATTAAAACTTCTGGTTCTTCAAAAGGTGCTCCTAAATAAACTTTAAACCCATTTTGTTGCACATATTTGCATTAAAAAACTGCTGTGACAGACAATAAGGTATATGAAAACCAGTATTGTAGAATAACCACCTTTTTAAGTGCAACATTTTAGCGGTTTAGAAACAACATTTATAACCCAAATCTGTCATTTTTTGCAGTCATATTAAACATACTGTGGTTTGAAATATTCCCTGTCAGCCGAAAATCCAGATTTATAGTTTGCTGAGCACTATTTGTGCATCAAATGATGGAGGATGTTATAAGATTGTGTCTTTGTTCTTAATCTTACATTCGTCATGGTGATTTGTGTGATGGGAGTGAGAACATATGAGTCTCTCACTAATGAGAAAGGAACAGATAAAACATTTTTTGGAGTGCAGCAAAGTATTTGTCCATCTTGAGTGAGAAATCAGGCACTTAAGACCATTTAAGTAAGGCCAACTTCTCTTATTTCTTTTCAAATAACTTGTTTGACATTGCTATGGGGCTCCTGGAATATAAGGCAAGTGAATTCATAATTGTCTCTGTGTGTATACAGCCTCTGATTTGATGTCTCGGATTATTTGTGCAGCATTAATGTTGATTTCAACTTCAAATAAGTTACGTATTATGACCATAGCAAAAGTTACAAATAAAAAAGTAAACTGTTAACAGATGGACAGTATCTGCATCAGAAACAATAGACATAAAAACATTGATTTGGTCAAGTTTAAGTAAATACTTTTTAAAGCAACAAATTCAACCAATATAGCGTTTGCCAGTGGAATTCATTATTAATGAAATAGCTGCTGTATTACAGACAATTATCTGGCAAACTCAGAAACGCAGGTTAAAGATGAGGGCGGGTTACTAAGTTTTCAGTTTACAGGAAAGGCCAGCTGTAAATATAGCACTCAGAGACGTACAGACAGATCATGCAGGGCTCTGGTCTGGATATCTGCTGATAAGCATTAATACACAGGTCTGCAGGTCCACATTCTGACCTGTTTCCACCATCACTGCTGTCCTCACCCTGACTTTGACATAGTACAGGACAAGCCCTGTGACCTGCTGTAGTTTGGTCACTAGAGCTATACAAAAAGGAAAGATTGCCTATTTTGAAACAAGCAATTCCAATAAAATAAGTAAATAATGACCTTATTTTATGTTTCTAATGTTAAATATTTCTGAATGTTTTGAAATAATCTGATATTATCTAATATCTGTTTGCTACCAGGCCAAGCTGGTGGCTTCAGCGATTTTAGCCACATTCTCTTTTTACCGCGTTTTATTGATTCGTTGCTGGAATGCTGTCAGGAACATATCAAAAATGAAGGTGCAAACTCCCCCAGTTTGCCAGGCTGGATGTTCATTCCTTGGCAGAATGCCCAACTAGGCCGATAAGACCAGATGTATCTGGACTGCTTCACACTCCTCTCCCTTTGGGAATGTTAATAAATATTTGGGACAGATAACTAGTGCACTATTGGTTTCAATTCAGTAGTATTTTGTGTGAAACTTGGGTATGAATATCCCAAAGAAATACTGTAAAAATCCAAAATAAGGTTAAATCCTAAATGATTTATAATTATATATCCATGAAATATAAATTAATATTTCACCTAAAATTAATTATTTACTCATCCTCATGTCGTTCCAAACCTTCTTTCTTAATATGAAGAGATTTTGCACATGGCCTACAGGTTTGAGGAGGGGCGAGTAAAAGATGACTTCTTTTTTGTTGTTGGCTGAAATGAAACACAACGGCTACAGTTACTTGTAATAAAACGGAGACCACTTCTCGCTTTCACAGTCAGTATTATGCATTTTTGTTAGGATGTTGACACTCCTTGACAGTCAGCGTGTGTGAGCTTATGAATGCTGGCCTTTATACCAGCCATGCAGTGGAGTACAGCCAACTCCCACCTTTTAATTTAAGGTGGAGGAAAAAAGAAAACAAAGTATCACATGGTCTTATGTGACAGCAGTGTCCTGTTGCAGATGAAGGCTGTTGAAGTCTGTCTTTCTTCTGGCTCTTGGTTTTGGGTCCCTCAAAAAGAAAATACTGTTAGCTATAATCAATTTTAATGTACTTTATGTTACTCCTAAATTTGACTGGTGTGATTTTACTCAAAACATTCTCGCTTCACTTTTCCATTCGCATTTGAGATTGGGATGCAAGCTATATACTTGTATTGCTTCCTTTAATATATGACTTTAAAATTATTCCAGAAAGGAAGCATGTTTGGCTTTTGTGGGGTTTCAGTGCTCATTCCTCCATTGATCTTGTATTTGGTTACGCTAGTCCAAAACGATAGTAAAGCAAGAGCTAGTGTTGGGGCGGGGGTGGAAGTCGAAGGTTGTGGATGGTCTCTCCCCTCATCCACTTGCACAAAGGAGGGCTTTCTTTCCTCATCCCTTTGCTTTCTTAACTCTTGCTGCCATTAACCCCCCCAGCCATCCACGGTTCATTGAGAACACAGTAGCTACCCAGTGGACCACTGCTGCTCTGGTTGGTTTAAAGACACAGCAGGATCACACCAAAACCATTTCCCAGGCCTTGATCCCTCTGGGCAGGGTATCCAGAGTGTCTCACCTCTGTGCCATATCAAAGAAAAAGGGTCTGAATCATTCTGGCATTTAGGTTTAATTATAATATTTATATAATTAACCACCATGTTCTATTAAATCCCCATGATGTATAAGCAAAATATTCATGGCAATTTTGAAACTAACTTGATATTTTCACTTAAATTTGAATGTGTTCCTCTGGTCTAATCAAATGTAGGCGATAACTTTATCCTAATATTTTACCACTATTTATTTTATTTGACGTTCTAGTAATGTTTTTTCTGTTTGGAGTGAATTTGACCCTGGTAAAAAAGCATTGTGGAAAAATACAATAAAAGACACAACAGAACATGAAAGTTAATCAGCTATCGAGATCTTCACTGTAGACTATGTGGGCTGGTGCTTTTCATTTTTATTTAGTTCCTGAATCAACATTGTTGTAATGTATATTATTCTCTCAGGATCATTAGAAGGTCATAAGCGTAAGCCACAAAATGTTGTGGAAATGTTTCGCTTTGCATATCCAAAATGAATAGAAAAGCGAATGCTTGTTTGAAAGCAAAACATAGACAAAGTTTATTTTTCCCACATGAGAACAATGCCAACAACCAACATTTGTGACCACTAACTGCGTGAATGCTCCAGCATGCAGATGGTAAACATTAAAAGCAATACAGAGTTCTCATAAATGAAAAGAGTTGGTTTTCTCACAGCGGTTTTCTGTTAAGTCTTCATATGTAAACCATGGAGTGTATGTAATTGGCAATTAAAACAGAGGTTAACGGGAATCCTGGTGCATGCGTGCGGTTGGATACAGAACACATGTTGTTACAGGTGGCTGTTCTTTTGTTTCTATTATTGCTTTAGTATTATCATGATTCTCCGGAAAACTGTTTATTGAATCGTATTTTAAGTAAATTATCCCTCATATTAAATGGCTACTCAGAAAATGGACATGGAGTATTGATTTGATTTGAAATTATTTAATATTTAAAAACAATTTTAGCTTAAGAAAAAATTAACATTATAGTCCATTATTACCACCATGTCTAAAACAATCAGTCTAGCAATAAAAAACATCCATTAATTAGTGTCTATGGTTTTAACTGGTCTCAGATCAGTTTTTATGATGTAGGTTCATTTTTAATTAGTTTAAAGGTGCAGTGTGTAATATTGTGATTCATCCGCGTTTGAATATGCCTCTGGACTTTTTAGATGGATGCCGAGGCTTTTAGGTTGGTTAGAATCTGCAATCTCTGACATAGTTTGTTTGCTGGCCTGTGTTTTCTGCCAGCTGGCAACCCTGGGTATCAAAATACTATTGGGTGAATAAATTGGCAGTGGGCAGAATCACACAGACCAAAACAAAAACAGAAATTAGAATATTTGGCTGTAACATTGTTTTTTAAGAAACAAATATGTGAACTTAAATATCTGAAAACTTATTATGGTAATTTTGTGCTTTAATACAGTCAAAAAGTTACATACAGTACCTTTGATTAATTTAACCACTTGTACATGCATAATACAAAAATGAGAATTGTGCTAAATTGATTCTAATTGACCTAGTTTTCCTTCCTAATAACACAAGCTATTCACTCAGTCGGGATCATTGAATCAGTTGCTCACTGCTGTTGGATAAGTTGAATTCACAAATCATCCGATGCGACAAAATACGATTCAATAGGTTCAATAAAAATAATCGGCTTAAAAAATGATTAGTTTAAAAACTGGACATCGTTATCGAGTCATAGAGCAGGTCTTTATTTTTTTACTTTAAAGTCTGCATGAAACAGAAGTTGTGAATTTTTTTTCTTTCCTATTTAAGTGAAACGGCTTCTCGAACAAGAAAAAAATGTCACTTGTGTTGTGTGACCATGATTTGTGTTGGTTCACTGTAGTTTGCTATTGCTGTGATGTCATGTGAGTGACAGGTTGTCCCGCCCTCACACCAGTGAATACATCATCAGAGAAGAGAAGAGATATTGCTGCAGGTGAAAGGGAAGTTTTGATTATGAGGGCACATGAATTAAAAAATAACAATAATGATGTACACCGATATATCATTTGTAATAGATACTGCAATATTCCATAAATAAAACAAAATATAGAATTGTTCATTTTGATTTCATGGTAACGCTTCCTGTTTTAGAAACACTTAGGGCCACTTAAATCATGAGTTAAGGATTATCCCACGTCTGAGGAGGCAAGCAGGCAGCAATGTCATGACACAGTCAGAACAATCCCTTAGTTAAAGACAGACACGGTGACTGCGCTCTTAGAAGCAACAAGTAAAATCCCAGAGATTGGTTTTAACGGGACTGTGTTGCAGGGAGTGCAGCTGTCATTGAGGTTGATTGAATGTATTTATGTTAACTTTTGGAATGTGTGCAGAGACTCTGACAGCATGCTGGAGGCAAACCATAGGGCAGTGCACTGGGGTTTAACGGCTCTCGATGACTCCTATTAAACTAACCAACCATGAATTCAAGTAGTATTTTTTTTAATTTTTTAAATAGTGCAACTACTGTGATCTTGTAAAATATATATTGGTGGTGGGTGGCAATCACTGGCATTCTTGGGCTGTTTCTAAGTGTAAAATAACAACATACAGAGAACACACACAACTAAACCAAACAAAATGTCATGACCCACTGGTGTTAGGATGGCAGGTCAAGACAGAAAGAATGTAAACATACTTGAACTTCAAGAAAAAACTGATTCAGGGGAAGGAGGATGATGTGTATAATTAATGAGGGTCTGTAAAAAAATATTCAAAGGCACAGTTCAGTCAAAATTTAATTATTTACCTTCATTTTGATCCATTATTTGCACATTCATGGCAGCTTATGAGAAAAGTCATTCTTTTAAGTTCACAAACGGTTCACAAAACTGATTTGAGTCATTTGCTCATGAATCGGGTTTATCGGATTCATGAGTTCACCACTATACTGACTCAATCAAATTCTCCGGTTCACATCTCACAGGAGGGAAAAATCGGTTTTGTCACATAACTAGTACTGTAAAACTACAGTATCATATGGCATCAGAAGACTTGGAATACAGTGCACAAGATATATGAATGACTTCTTTGATACTTTGGTTCTCAAAGTACGAATGGACATTGGAAAGCTTTGGGTGAGAAAATTATGACAGATTTTTAATTTTTGGTTAAACCTATTTCTTTAAAACTTCTGTGAATACAAAAATTCATATGTTGCCTGTGCTTCAGGCGACCCTAGTTCAAGTTCCGGCTCGAAGGGCTTTGCCTGTCCTGTTCCCCTCTCTCTCCTTCCCATTGCTCATAAAAGGCCAAAAATAAAGCTTAATAAAACTCAGAAAGGATGGGGTGAAGACATAACCCATGTCTTCATCATTTCTCAGAAATCTCTCTATGAATCCCTGAGAAGAATGTGACTACCACAACACCCCCAGTTTGTTCCGTGTTGTGTACCACAGTTTTTGTTCACTGATTGCAAATAAACTGTCCCCTCAGGTATTTTAATCTGTTGTACAAAGTCCAGGGACTAAACAGTGCTTTCAGTTTCAAAATGAAAGTCGGGAAGATACAATGTTGGGTAACGTCTACACAGCCAAGTTTGAAGGAAAATCGGAGTATATAATGCAGACTAAACTTAAATAGAAACTGGAAAATGCTGTCTTGTGGTTGAATGACATTAAAATGTAATGAATATTAAAATGATTCATCAAAAGTGTCTTTCGCTTTCTGTGGTAGACAGACATGGATTAAGAGAGATTTGAATCTGTCTGATGCAAACAGAAAAAATACAAAAAAAATATTACTAATAAGCTGTGTGCTTTTAAACACACATATTTTTAGATCAAACAGTGGAAGGGAATTCAAAACAAACCACACTTGCATTCACACACTTTTCCCTCACATCTGGCCAAGAAGAAAGACCTCACTCAAACTAACCTTGAATGTTTCAACTGCTGTCTGCCTGGGTTCTTACATTACCACTGCCATAACTGAGACACTACAAGTTGTCATAGTGTTCAATGCTGATGTCTAGCCAGTAGCCACTCTCTTAAGACAAAACTTGATTTAGACAAGAGATGAAAATTAGCTGAGGCTGTTATTCTGGTCCAGTAGACCGGAACAATCTTTGATGGTTAGGGTAGGTTAGGTCATGTCTCTTAACGGCTTGGATCCTCCCTTCGGCATTGCTTTAAGATCACAGCAATTATATGTGATGCTATCTCAGCAACCTCGAGATCAGAGGAAACTGTCCAGGGAATTCCAGACCAGAACTGGGACAGCTTGGGTCTCTCTTAACCTTTTGTGTATTTCAGGGTTTTTTAAACCGGGGTTTAGAAAATTTGAGAGAACAGAAACTTTTTTTTATCTTTTTCTTTTTAATTTTATGGCTGTCATGTTATAACTTTAAAGGTGCATGTCATTTTTTTGACTGTACTAAAGCGTAAACATACCATAATATGTTTGCGATTTAGGAAACATGCTAAGATGATGACATACTTCATTGTTTTTCCTCCGAAAAACAATGCTACAGACAATTATTCTTTAAATTGTGCGTTCCGTGTCGGAATGCCTGTTTTTGTTTTAGCCTGTGTGATCCCACCCGCTACTTGACAGTTGGCGGGAAATACAGCGTATTGCAGCCATGGAAGCCAACAAACAAACTAGGTCAGAGATCGTAGATTTACCTAACCCAAAAAGCCTCGGCATCAATGCACCAAAAATCTCTATATCCAGAAACAGATAATTCAACTCATCAAATTATTCGTCACCTTCCATTTTTTAATTGCGCTCGTTCCTGTTGCGTGTCCCAATTTGGCAATCCGCGACTCAAGGTGGGAATTTTTTGTTTTTGGACTGCAGTACCCATTTCAACCACTAGCTTTCAGACAATATTACATACTGCACTTTTAAATAATTATAAAACTATTTTTAGCACAGTATTTTTTTTTTTTTTTACAAACTTTACAAATATGAATCTGAATTTAATTGAAAATGTTTATCTTCAGGTTTATATCTCCATAATAGCAGGTTGAAGAAAAAGCCATTGAAGCCACACACATTATAAATGAGTAGCTACATGAAAGTAGGCTATAGCTACCTTTAGCTATCATCATATTTGGAAATCTTATAGGCATCAAAAAGTACGAAACCCCCTGGTATATTAGGAATTTACAAACAAATGAAAGCAGTCTGATTTTTTTTAAGTGGGTCAAATTCCAATGCCTTAAAGACCACAGATGAAACAACAACAGAGTAATGAAAAGACAATGGGTTAAATAGATAACAGTTATATGTCTGTTATAATTAGAGTTTATGCTCACATTTGAAAAGAAATCCACGAGGGACCCAAAATTTAAAAGCAGAGCGTGCCTTCCTGAGAGGGTTCCTTCCTGAGAAGAGAGAGAGAGAGAGAGAGAGAGAGAGAGAGAGAGAGAGAGAGAGAGAGAGAGAGAAAAGAGAAGAGAGAGAGAGAGAGAGAGAGAGAGAGAGAGGAGAGAGAGATTTTTTGGATCCGCATCTATTCAGGGCAGTTTTCACATTATGACTGGGCAGACGAGAAAGAAAAAAATCGGACTCTTTTCATTAGGGTTTGACTGCGTCATGGGGAAATTGACGGGAGCATCTTTTGCGATTAATGAACACTGCGCGAAATGATGACAGCGGGGCATAAACATTTAGCTACACAGAACTTTATAAAACATATCAGTGCTGAACATCGACTCATGGAGAGTTAGTAGGGCTGTTGGACTGCGCTCGCTGTGTAGCCTACAAGTTGGATTTTCTACGTTGAAGTTTTTGGATGTACTTTTTTTAACGATCGCATTTTAAAATTCTGTTTTTACTTCTAAGTCATGGCACTATATTTAGTTTACTTATTCGCTCTGTTGGCTCTGATTTTGCCCGGAGATATTTGGGGAGCGGGAACTTATGCGTCACGATACACTCAACATGTGGATGAGACTCAGTCTGTATCTGCTGCACAGAGTGGATCTAAGGTGACCAGTAGACATAGGTAAGATACAAACGAGTTTTCATTTTAGCAACAACAGGTCTGAGTTGATGATTTAATCATATTAATAATAAGTAAAGTAATACATTTGTATACACTGAAAAATGTTTTGTCATGTTAAATAAATGTCCTTCATTTGGTGGCCCTAACAAATGAAGTGATTTTAGAGGTATGTTCTACTACATATTTAAATTAATAAAATAATCTATAATGCTATTTGAAAATACTCCCTGATGATAATCACAACGGGTCAACTGTCAAAGCACTTCATTAAGTCCTGTGTGCCATTTCTTGTAGGCTAACATTCTGGTTTATCAAGATCACGTGGTATGTTGTCACACACACGTACCTGTCGTACACGGAGCTGATATGCTAATATTGCAAATATTTATTTAGTATTTTAAGTTCATACTGTTATAAGTTTACTAGTTTCTTGTCACTAAGACCAGTATGAAATCACAGACTCTTGCCCTGCGAGCGTGAGCTACTGTTGGACAGGTCCTCTCCCTTTTTTGGCATTAAGCAGACGTCAATGTATGTGCAATGGGACGGAGGCCAACCGGCAAAGACCTTAAGTGCACTTATCCTGGCATTAGCACAACCTAGTGGTGTACAGAGGTTCGACGGGAAAGAATGTGTTGGCCCCTGGCACCATTGCTTAAGACTGTTTGAACTCTGTTTTGTTTTTACAGATGTGTGAAATATTACACGACTTGTGGTAGCTGAAATCCTCCTTCACAGTGTGTCATGTTTCCTGTCTGTCCAATATCTTGGATGATATAATTTGCCTCTCTACTTTTGATCGAGTTGTAGTATTGTACTGAGTCAGTCAGTTCACATTATGCCTGATAAATGGTATCCCTTACGAAAAATAAGTATACTTCAAGTTCATGTTATGAAGTACCGGTATAGCCTACTTAAAGCTACACTGTGTAACTTTTGTAGTTTATTCTTAGCTAAAAACACTTAGTTCTTTCAAAAATATATGTGCTCATTAATGTATATTTACTTCGTTCAAGTAATAAAGTATTCTCGTGAGTGTATAATATGCCATTGAAAAGACATACGGGTAAGGGGTTCTAATGTCGGTTGCCATGTTGCCCCTCCATCTTGAAAGTACATTAGCCAAAGAGGGACATAGGCCGTTAATTCAAGCTTCGCCTTTCGCGTTTTAACACTCGATGGCACCGTGTCGAATGTGGACGACGTCGAACTGGAAGCCATGTTAATCTTGGACTACATTGGCCACCGTAGGAGTTAAAACGAAATCTCAATTGAGAAGAACAGAAACTAATAGTCACTGGATGGTCATATACCTTTTCACCGCTAAATGGGGTGAAAATCACACAGTGTAGCTTTAAGTAATGTTCAAGTATATTTTAAAGTATACTTTATGTAGGAAGTATACTAATATCAATGTGTACTTGTAGTAAACTTGTAAGTGTACTATTTCATGCTTGGGACTAAATTGACCCTTCGCAAAGACCCGCCCTCCTTAGTTACTGTCGCTATGCCCGACAAGCTACGCCGCTCTCACGCTCTCACCATGTTCTAACGCAGTGAAAAATACATCGCGGAGCAGAGAGGAGACTGACAACACGCGGACAGACAGGACAGACCAGGATACTTTTCGGTTACTTTTGATATTTGATATTAACATATTAAACAAAGTCTCAGCTTTCAAATGTGGTCATTTTTTGAAAGAAATTTAAACAATAAATACCGTTTTGTGGCTCTTTAATGTGCCGTGACAGATCGCTGTAGAGCATGAGTTAAAGCTGCTCGTGATCCGATCATCTCTTCCTTCTAGTTCATTTATAGCATCAAATAAACATGAACGAACATAAGAAGTAATGTTGTTTTAACCGCGGAAAGGCGTCAGTATATTCATTTTACCAAGTTCAAATCCTCCCATGTTAATACTAACTCTACTGGCTGCTTTTTCGGACAAAATGGCGGATGGCGAAGTATGATTGGTTAGAACACCTGTCAATCAAGCTCCATGCGAAGGGTCAATTGGCCCACTTTTAGTATATAAAAGTATAGGTTTAAGTGTACTATAAGTGTAACAGTACTTTAAGTACACAACTAGGTTTCCTCATTTGTAATGCATCTGTACTACAAGTGAACTTATAAGTATCTAGTAGTTTACCACATTTATATAAATAGTACATTTTTAAGTTTATTAAAGTACACAATGAAGTGTACTCTCAGTAAACTACTAAGTTAGAAGTGTGCACGCACGTACGAGCGCTGCGATCAGTGTTGCCAGGTCCGTATGCCTGCACTGTTTCCGCACGTTGTTTGTGTAGTGCACGGGTTGACGCGATTGTTTTACTCACTGGAACATGATTGTTATCGGGGAAACACCCGGGAACACTATTTGACTATTTTTGGCCGTGATTGGGTTAGTTGTTATGAGCAATTGGGCTGGTTTTGTTGTGCAGACCTGGCAACCCTGGCTGCGAGAGCGAGCAGAAAGGAAGAGCAGTTCTGTTTTTTTTTGGCCACAGGTGTCAGTCGTGAGTTTAAATTTCAGAAAAACGCATATAGGCCCTTTAAATGTACTTTAACTAATTTTAAAAACATGTATTAGCTTCATGCATCCGTTTTTATCAACACTTGAATGTTGGTAAGTTTCATAAAGAAAGGCAACATTTTAAACAAAAAAGTTAAGAAAATCACATTTTTGTCAAAGACTACGCCTTGATCAGATTCAGAACGATGATCAAAACACAGATGGAGTAGATCGAGTCCAACACCCACAAAGCTTCACAGTCGTTTTCTCTTCATGTGATCGACATTTCATTTGGTAACATTACGCAGTTTTGATTTACATGCTGTTTAATGTTTGGTGATCACGTTATTTTACATTTGCGTGAGCAGTCTTATATCACTTGTTTCAGCTGCTTCTTCTCCTGTGTCTGGAGATTCTACACCCCCTTCAGTATAACTGTGAATACATGGATAGCTGGAAAATTCAGTCAATGGTGGGGAAAGAGTTTAGTAGAATTTAAGTAAATTCCTATGTGCACTACCAATGGACTAGCCTACACAAAAATTCAGATACGCAGAATTAGAAACATATCTGTTTTATATCAATATTCTATTCTATATTTTCAAACAATGTAAGTTTCATTAGACTGTATATGAAAACTATGTAAAAAAAAGTATATTTAATAGGCTACTCGATCAAAAGAGTTAACACAACTACAAGTATATCTCGATCAAAAGATTGAGTACAAGTACAGGCCAAATATACGACTTTTCTCTCAGTATAAGTCAAGTACACTTAAGTGTAATTTTAAGTATATTTCTGAGAAGTACATAAACTATATTTCTGAGAAGTAATACTATACTTTCTTATGTTTAGTTTAAAAGAAGTATACTAATAGAACACTAGAATAAACTTACACGTAAGGGATGCCTTTAGATTTAGGCCTTTAGATTGCATGCAGAAAAACTAATCTGCCTTGATACAGCTTGCTTAAATATATTTGAGCTTTGTTTGTATGGATAACTCAATTACCCTGCAGGCCTACCCATGGTTTCTCTTTTGAGCATAGCAATACATTGTTGCCCTATGTTGCTGTGTATTCTCACTATTATTTCTGTCCAAGTTCTGTTTGTTGAAGGGATACTTCATTCCTTGCCAAATTGGGTCCTGTGGATTTTTATCCTGTTGAGGAAAAGTGTTTATATTCAGCCGCCTTAAGCTGGATGTTCTTGAGTCTGAGTGGCACAGGCCTGACACTTGCGTCTGGGTTTTTTTTGTTTATATGACTAAGCAGTGAGTTTTATTCTTGTATAAAAAAGTATGCTGGCAGGTGCAGTGTCTTAAAAATAATTAGATGACTGGAAGTGTTTACAGACAGAGTTCTTTCCAACACCAAAAAAAGTATACTGCTTCCAATCTTGAGCAACCATTGTGGTAATTAAACCGGGAGCAAGAATACAAGAATGCTGCACATTCTTAAGACTGATCATGAACACAATCAAAATGGATTTGTGTACATATGAGACAAAGAAACCATTGTGACAAAGTTTTTGTTTACTTTTCCTCTCTCAAATTTGATAAAGCTGAGAACCACTATTTCCGTTTTTCTCATTGGTATACATGGACCCAGGCCTTTGTCTTTCTTTTTACTTTAACCACCCCCACAGACTACAACAGAAACAATGGCTCAGTGTTCTACTGCCATCACTCTTTAGTTGTATACCCCAAATACCACAATTTGTATGCGTGCCCTAATTAATGCATATGCACACGTCCTTAAATCCATCCATGAACTTGCTATTAATGTTGGGTTATATTCAGAATGTCTATACAAGCTCCTTCATCACACCCCCAATCCAAACTCACATACACGGTAGGATACAAACAAACACAACATTTTGTATTTATAATGCATGATGAAAAACACTTAGTCAATATTTAGATCCACAGAAAAACAAATAAATGCACCTTAGTCTTATATTAAGTGTGAGTGTAGAATTTGAAAAGCACGTTGTCTGTGGTGAAGATGTCCGTGTTGAACTTGTGTACTCTGAGTGTTTGGGCCCCATTTATTTGTATGTGTGAGAGCAGAACACTTGCAGTTGATGCATCGAGACATTCCAGTCTCAGCACTGCTCATGATAACGAATGACTAACCAGGCTCAATGAGTTATTTTAATGAACCAGTAACATTGGATTCCAGCCTGGTTTCGATCCCATCTAAACAAGCTCTCTGAGAAAACAGCATAATTTATCACTTTAATTAGAAAATTAGTTTTTTAAATCATACAGCTCTCCAAGGTGTTGGGGAAACTACATTAAACTCTCATCGAATATGAAGAAAATCCCACATGAACAAAAAAAAAAAATCTTTTGTTTACCATATTTACATTAGTTTTTTTTAAATATTCAATTCATTAATCAGGCTAAAAAGAAGGATGACCTGTTTTTTACCCATTCGATAACTATACAAGAACAACAATAATTAAAATTTGTATTATTATTATTATTACTATTGTTATTAAAAAAATATTTCACTAATTTAAATTATTAAAAATACACATTAATAAAGAAATGTATTAGTACTGTTCTGTTAAGTAAAAAAATTGTATTTAAAAATACTAATCGTTTTACACAACAATATTTACAAATTATTGCTGTCTTAATTTCTTTCCTTTCAAACTTAAACCTTGGAGCTTTTATTTTGGTGGAAAAACCCAGGAAGACCATAAAGCTCTTTTTTTGTGACCGATTTATAAATGATTCTCATTACAAATTTGGGAAGATTTTCCCAAACCAAGCCTTTCCAATAAACTGAAAACACCACATTATGAAACATGATGTAGCACGTCAGACTATTTATATAATTACAACGCAGCCTTGCACATAGTAATAATAAAAGCCATAGTTGTGTATGTTTCATTCATCATTAGAGTCACTCATCCGGAAATCGGACTACACTGGTCAGCTGTAAGTTTTGATTCACCAAAAAGAAGGGGTTTATAAGAGACATTCGTTTAGTAGGCTGAATATACTTGCGCTGAATGTTTTGTCTCACTAAAAAGAATCATTTGTTTGTGAATCAGCCATGTTTGTCTGTTTCACCCAGTAGATTTAGTAGTGGTGTTGTTCAGTAGTGCAGGGAACTCTGTCAGATAGTTGGCAGAAGATTGCACATGCTCTTAACTGAACAGAATGTCAATTGACCCTACGCAAAGGCCCGCCCGCCTTAGTAACTGTTGCTACGTCCGACAAGCCATGCCGCTCTCACGCCAAACAACACGTTCTCACATAAAGAGGAGTAAAGAGGACACTGACCAACAGACAAGACTTCAAATTGTCATTTTTTTAAGAAGTCCAAACAATAAATACTGTTTTCTGGCTCTTAAATGTGACGCAACAGATCGCTGTAGTGCCTCAGTTCAAGCAGCAAATAAACTGACCAGTATGTTGATTCAACCGCAGGGAAAAAAACAATACACATAATGGTTCAAGTTCAAGCCCTACGACGTTAATCTACTAACTCTCCTGTCTGGTTTGTTTGCCGGTGTTATGATTGGTCAGATCGCTTGTCAATCAAACTCTCAGTGAAGGGTGAATTTGAATAAGGACCAGCTCTGGTCGCCAACCCTAATGCTGCCATAACCTTGCAACTGGTTGCACTGATGTGATGCTTTGTTGATGTCATTGGAGGAAAGTGTTGGTTTTGAAGGGCAATTATTTGTACTTTAATTACAGATAACTTTTTTAATTAGTTATGTATACAATGAAGGATGGTGGTCCTCATTTGAATAATTGAAGAATAATAATTTGCCCATGCTTTGTACACAAACAGAAACTGGTGTGCCTACGTAGTGACACGGACTGTAAGCTGTGTAATGGAAGATGGAGTGGAGACCTATGTGAAACCTGAATATCAGCGCTGTGCTTGGGGCCAATGTTCCCATGTGGTTTTGTAAGTATTGAGTATGAGCAAAAACACTGCCAAATTGCATTTCATTTAATCTTGGTTACCACTCACTATTATGACAGTGTTAAACTGGAAAGTTTTGACCCATGTCCCTCTCTCAATGGGATGCATGTTGTCCACCAAACTATTTGTGGAATGAGATTGAGAGAAGTTGAGACAAAAATCTGTCTCTGATGAAACTACTAATGTACAAGTTACTTGTAATGTTGTTATTTTAATCATTTTTTAGAGAACAAATTTCAGCCTTAAGTCCAAGATGAAGTTTACCTTTTCTTAGGTCTCAGTAAACCTCAGTTTTATCCAAGATCTTCAAAGACAGCCATAATAAGGGTCCCCTATACAGAAGCCACATCACAAATATGAATGGATACAAATATGAACAATGTTCTAATAATAGCAACAACTGCACTTGAAAGTTAAGTAAGACATACAAGAGGCTTGCCAGAGCAAAGCAAACACTTTCAAAGATTTTAATGATGTACTGAAAGCTTTGACTGAATAAAATAACAAAAAGCATGCCCAGAAACAACAGCTCTAAGAAAATGAAGAACAGACCTTTATTGTACTGTTTCCTAGCAGAGTTGTGGCCTTCTGAAAAGCGATACATAGCCTAGGATATGAAGAGTAACAGAAATATTTTATATCTGCCTACATGAGCAGTGCCATTAGAGACGCTCGTTTAAAGTCGCGAAAGATGATTCAATTAAACTTGACAGCTTTAAGTCTCCATTTTCATAAATGTCAGAAAAGTACACACATCTTAAATTTTACAACAAAAAAGTAAAGTTGGAATAGTATACATATAGTTCATATTCATAGTTTCAGCTCTTGTTAGAACCGAATATGTATGACAAAATATCTTACACCACAGGTATCGGACTTTTAGAAGACCACGGTACAAGATTGCCTATAAAATGGTAACACAGATGGAATGGAAGTGCTGTCATGGTTACTCCGGTGATGATTGTAGTGAAGGCTCCTCTGCCACACAGGACAGCAGTGGCAGACATACTGGTGAAGAAGGTATGGCGTTACACTTAACCCTAGAATGCATAAAGGGAGTCAAATTGATCTGCTAGGTTGTGATTTTGAGAATATTTGTATTGCTGCAGCATTTTGTTTTTATTTCATGTCTTAATCAAAAAACATTATAGGTATAATGGGTCATGCATGGGAAGATAATATGCTTACTAAATGTTAAATAACTTCAATGTTAATCAATGTTATTGATAGGGAGAAGTGACAACGACATAATTAGACAACTTGAGGAACAAATTCAACGCTTGAATAAAGACCTTCACAACCTCCACTCAACCGTACACAGCATGAATACGAAAATGCAGGAGGAATCTCGAAGGGACGGCATCAGTGGAGGCAACAATCTAGCCGACGCTGCCCAGTCAGGGATGAAGGAGACCATTCACAGCATCCAGACCAAACTGGACATGCTGGACAACATGACACAGGTCCATGACAAGACCCTCACCAGCATCAACAACCACCTTGTGGGCAGCAATGGAATTGGGAACGAATTGGACAGTCGGTATGGCACATTGAAAGAGGAGATTCTCAGGGAGCTGGAACGGCGAGTGACGCTGTCTTGCTCGTCTTGCCAAACTGGAGTGGAGAGCATGCAAAGGCAACAGCAGGAAGACAGAGAGAGGATCCGAGCGCTGGAGAAGCACATCAGTGTGATGGAGCAGCACCACCGTCAAACTGTAGAGATGCTTGAGAGGGATCTGTCACGCTCTCAGAGTTGCTGTGATTCCCTGAGCGATCTTGACAGGAGACTTAGTGCCATTGAGAAGAAGGTCAGTTCGACCGCAGAGACGTACGATATCCTTAGAGGACGTCTTGAAAAAGAGTTGAGAGGATCAGGCAACGGAAATGGTGGTCGGGGAAAAGCACTTGATGAAAAACTCAACAGTCGTCTTAGAGACCTGGAGAGAAGACTGAACGGGACTGTCAGAAAAACTGAGCAAAAATGCTCCCACACTGAAACAAGTATGAAGGAGTTTGTCCAGAGAGAGATCGGACAGATAAAAAACTCTGTCCTCAATCGAAATGATGATCATGGTTTTAGAATATCTACCATGGAAATAGGCATCCAAGACTTGAAACGTCTCTTTAACGATCACAAAAATAACCTGGAACGGTTAGGGAACAAAACAAAGGATCTCGACAGCGGACTTAAATCAGCGATTAATTTGTGCACAGAGACATGCGGTCCAAAAGGGAGTGAGACAGCAGATACTGTGAAAAGACTAGAATGGAAGGTTTTTGGCAACGAGGAGGACATTAAGAAGTTTGACACCAAGCTAAAGGAATTAAGTGTGTCTGGTGACTCCTTATTTGACCGTATTGAAGATCTAAGCCATGACGTTCAAAAAAATTAAGGATCTGACGGGACGCGATGGAGAACACTTTAACCAAATCATCACAGATGTGGAGAAAATGGGACGTGATTGCGACATATGTAGTACGATAGAGAGCGAGCTAAAAAAATTAAGAAACATAACCAGCTATTCTTTTAATACGTTCCAGGGAGAACTTACAGATTTACGCAAAAAGGTATATTCAGATGAGTATGTTTGTTCGCAGGTATGCTCAAACCTCCAGGAGGAAGTGGGAAAATTGAAAGAAGAGGTAGAGAAATGCACAGGCCAATGCATGAACAGTATGATTGACCATAAGAGGAACATAGATAATCAAAACACCATAACTCGCAAGCTTGGCAAAGACCTCAAGTCCATTCAGGGTGAGCTCACAGGAGTGGTCCAAACGTTCAGCTCCATCAATGACACTCTGAAAGGCTTCAGGAACACCATACAGAGGCACGACAACTCCATTTCTGATCTGGACAGGTCTATGGACAAAATGAACTCAGAGTTAGATCAGATTGAGGATGATTTTAACAAGCACAAAGAAGACAGTATAGAACGTTTTGACGGCATCAGTAGCTTTAACAGCAATTTGATGATTGAAATGGGAGAATGTAAACTTTCTCGAGAAGGGCTGGATAAGAGACTCTCGAAGTTGGAGGATGTCTGCAGTAGACTGGATTCCTTGTCAGTGAACCTTCAGACTATCAAAGATGGCCTGAGCAAACATGTCTCTGGGCTTTGGACGTGTGTTAATGACCTAAACTCCACAGTTATCTCACAAGGTGAGGCCATCAACACATTCATGATGTTCACTTAGAGAACATTCGTGGCAGGATGAACAACCTCAACTCTTCCATACTGCACGTTCTCAAGGAGTTCCAGATCTTCACTGAACAGGACTTTACTGGTAGGTTCTTATCTATTCATCTTATCTAGTTTGGAATAAGTAATATTTTTGAAAGAAGTCATTTATTAACAGTTTTCTATTTGAACGTATTTTAAAATTGTATTTATTCCCGTGATGGCAAAGTTGAATTTTCAGCCTCATTACTCCAGTGTCACATGATTCTTCAGAAATTATTCTAATAGGTTTGCCTGTGTTCCCCTCCTCTTATTTGTTTCCATAGTTTTCATAGTATTTAATCACGCACCTGTTTTCTGTTCAGTTCATTAGCTCTCCCTTGTATTTAAGACCTTAGTTTCCTCAGTGCATGGTTCCTTGTCGTCAATTTATTGTGTTATATTTCCTGAAGATACTCTAAGTGCTCCTTATTTAGATTTATGAAAGATTGTTTATTATCTCAAACATAATTTGTTTATTATCTCAAACATAATTTGTTTATTATCTGTCGTGCGCTCATTACTATAACCAGCCATAACATGACATTTGGGAGAAAAAATATATATTAGTGTAGTTAAAATAAAACACTGTCCTGATGTATGACATGCTGTACCCATCTAATTATTGCAATTATTACAATAACTTTTGGGCCAATCCTCAGGACCTCCTGGACTACCTGGTCCTCAGGGAGAGAAAGGATCCAAAGGACCTCCTGGGCCACTAGGACCTCCAGGCAGAGAGGGACCACAAGGGAAAGTGGGGCCAATAGGACCTCCAGGTAAATTAACGAATAAATGAATTATTTTTTTCTCCTCACAATTTTAACAGAACTGGCAAAATTAATAATATTTTCCTATACATTTTTCTTAATTGTCTCCTTTTTAGGCCTCAGAGGTGAACAAGGTCAGTATTCCTATTACTACTGCCTTTTCTTCTTCTATTAAAATTATTTTACTTTATATTAATAAATATAATAAAACGTTTTTTTGTCTGTTCTTGTCCTTACCAGGACCTCCCGGAGAGGATGCCAACGTTCCAAGACTGTCATTCTCAGCAGCACTCACACGACCACAAGACAATGCAGGCACTATTGTCTTCAACAAGGTCTTCGTCAATGAAAAAAAGGCCTACAATCCAAAGACAGGTATGTATGTCAAAGACAAGCATGTTGAATGTGAATTAAGGACTGTCATAATCATAAATGCTCTTACCATATGTATTTTGACAGGTTTGTTCACTGCTCCTGTGAATGGGCGATACTTCTTCAGTGCAGTCCTGACGGGTCACAAGAATGTCAAGATTGAGGCAGTCTTGTCTAAATCCAATTATGGTATTGCCCGTGGTGACTCGGCAGGCTATCAGCCTGAGGGTCTTGAGAAACCCATGGCCGAGGCACGGCACACTCCTGGCTCCCTGGTCATCTTCAACATCATACTTCCTCTGCAGGAGGGAGATACTGTCTGCATTGACCTGGTCACAGGTAAACTTGCCCACTCAGTGGAGCCCCTGACGATCTTCAGTGGGATGTTGCTCTATGATTAAACAGAGGACATATATTAAGACTCATCTGAGACTCAGACTGACAATTTCAGAGGTAAAACTTTGCATTTGGACAAATCGTGAATTTATTTTTTGAAGAACACTTTCACGTATTCCGTTTATGATACAAATGTTATGCAGGTTTCATTTATAAAAGGCCACGAGGACACACAGGATGATTATATTTATCTATTATCAGAACAATGAACTGAAATGTGTATATGGTTGTTTTTTTACATTTTATTCTTGAATGGCAAGTCATATGTTCATATACTGTGAGTGGCCTTGTTTGCCTTTATTAAAATGCTGCTGGGAGCAGCAAAGTTCCTTCTAAAAAAACTAGCCCATCCATGTCGTTGTTTGTCCCGGAAGAGATGAGACTGAGTGACTGTCAAACTGGGAGAGGACTCAAGTGGAATTTCTTACATAAATATACAATAATCTTTATGCAATCTTTATTTGAAGTGTCAAATTACTCTCAAATTACTGATATGCATCAGTGTGTAGATCTGAACTATAAACTTCCATTCTGGTACATATTTGAAGGTGATTATTTGATTTTTTTAATGCAAATAAAGATAATTTGTGGTTGTCAGTAGGGGTGTTGCAAGACCCTTGAAATATCTCTTTCCCCGTAAACATTACTGATAAATCCTTGTCTGAGAATGTATATTACCATAAACCACGCTGATAATGATTTTTCCTGATAATATTTCAGCAATACTGTCATTTCTATCAGCTATTTAGAACCTGAACTGGTCATGTCAAATTAATGAATTAAGAACTCTTCTGATTGAATAGTTTTGCAAAAATTCAGATTTTTTTCACAATTCAGTTTGATTCATTTGGATGGTTTGCTCACACACTGAATTGCTTGCAGTGGTTTCTCAAACTGAAAAAGAAAACAAAAACAGCGCTGGATGAGGTGGATATATACCTGCAATAATTGTAAGAAACAACCTCACACATGTCTTTTATCAGTGATTACACAGCGCATGCATCTTGTGAACTCTGTAAAGACAATTTACAGTATATCCACATAACAGTATATAAAAAAGGTAGGCAGTGTATTGCAGTGCATAACAATAGTGTATTATTCACATGTGCACAATACAGTGTATTTACAGCACTTCCAAGTAAAGAAATACATGGATATTATAAATATTTTTATTATTGTATTTTTTTTATTTAAGAAAATACTTTTTCTAAGAAAAGAAAAAAATATAGTAGATGAATGTGATGTTCAATCTGCCAGCAACTGAGAAAAGACTGAGAAATCCAATCCGAAAAAGTTAGCCTATACTTTATATACTTTATACGTTCTTTATTTAAAGCTTGTATAAATGCTTTTTTTAAAGAAGGTTGTATAGATAAAGTTTATATATGTACTTTTTGCCCACTAATAGTTTCTTGACATTTACCAGCCAACCAGTGTAGCTTCATTAAAATACACTTCAAAAGTAGGAATTCATTTTAAAACAAGAAAAGGTCTTTTCTCAAGATGGATGCAATAAATACTACACACGACCTGATATTTTCTATTATTCCCCATTTCCCCACTGTGTTATTCTTTCACATTTGCAGCACATTTCTTCACTTAATCTCCAAATTTGGAAAAGTAACTATAAAAGGATGAATTCAAAGAAAGCAGGCTGTGCAAAGAGGGACATTTTAGCCATGCCAGAGGCTATAGATCAAGAAACTTCTAACACATCCTCTGGTAACTCTTCCAAAGAAAACTATCAAAGTTGTTTATGCTAGATGCAGAAAAGATTTTATCCTGGCTATCTTTTTGTCAATGGATTTTTTTTCTCTCTCTCTCTTTGGACTGCAGATGTTCTCTAAATAGACCGAATCTAACAGCTCAGAATCTCCATCTTTGCCAGACATGTATTTGTGCGACCTTAGCTGTCTTGGTGGTCTATGCCTAATGTTTTCTTTAATACAAAGGGATTTAAAGGACTTGCACTAGAGTCAAGGCCTGAGATCAAACCTTGACCATTCAGTCCATTTAAACCTTCAGAAGAGAGGAATTACTTCAAATAAACTTCAAAATGATTCATTGCAGTAAGAGCTGATTTGCTTAATTTGCAATTGGGACCAGGTTATAGATGTAGACTGTTCATATCTGACAGTTTCACCTTGCTTCTCACTACAGGTATTACATAGCAGTATTATAAATCAGTAATGTATCTGACTGTTGTACAATCCAAATAGTCCTCAGATCATTTTCCTCTCCCAAACTGAATGTTGAGTATTGGATATACATAACTATATTTGCAGTGCTGGTTTCTAATAAAAAATATATTTTGTAACAAATTTCCTTTTGTGTAAAGATGTTATTTTTCAAAAGCCTAGATTAAGATTTTTTTAATTTTACTAGGAAATTTTTTTTTTAATTTTTTTTTATTCCAATATGAACAAACAGAACAACTCGATACATTAGTATACGTTCAGAATACATTAAGAGAGGACATGTGAAGGAAATTAAATCTATTCAACAATAGTCTTAAAAAGAAAAAGAGAAGAAAGAAAGAAGAGGGCACAAAAAGAAAAAAAACATTAAGGCACAATATTAAACATGGCACAAATTCTGGATGTTTTCATTGCTTTCTTGTTAACAGAAGTTGAAATTGTATTGCAAATACATCTTCAATTCTTCTTTGAAAAAGCTAACTTTTAGCTTTTCATATATTTACATTTATGGATATGAAACTTTCCAATACCTATATAAAAGAAGGTTTGTACAAAAACGTGCATTAATTAGATTCTTGACTTTGACATAAAACCCAAAAAGAATGTGTCTATATGATAAAGAAAAGTTACAAAAAACCTTTTGGACAATCAGAGCATCAATATTATTCCAGAAAGACCGAGTAAAAGGACATTCCCAAAACAAATGATCTTACTAGGAAAAGTAGCCTACTATGTTTAGTGTTCTGTTCCTTCAACCAACCACAGGCTCGCTCTGCCTCCAAAGCCCCGCCCTCTAAAGTCTCATTGGCTAAAAAAAAAGGCCGGGCCACTCAACTTATTTATATAAATTTAGCGCCCTCTAGTGGACAATTTGAAATCTTCCCTAAGTTTTCCTCTTGAACCCGACCCTATTCCTGAGAAGAATCGGGTGCGGGTTGAAGTGATAACATTTTAAATTATGCATGACTTTGACTTCATGGTGAGAGAATCATATCCCATATGAGCATGGCGCGAGGAAGCCTCTCTTTGGGATAGATGCCACTTACTGTCACTCATTCAAAAAGTTACTCACACGCTTGAACAAATTGCCATGAAATCTGATAGGCCGTTCATCGTCAGGCTACTCAACCCCGGTCAAGTGATCACGTAAAAGTGCGGTAATTCTACCTGCCGAGGCCGCTTCCACATAAAAAAAGAGGCGGGGACAATGAGGCGGAATTTAGGTACTTTGAAGAAGCTTTTCGAGAGTTCACGAGCCACTGCGTGCTGTTGCCATAGAGACACACAGAGGACACATCGACGCGCTGGAACCAATATAACATTTATTATAATTTTAAAGCAAGATTTTAAACATCGACTACAGGTAAGGGTCATCTAGCTGTTGTTTAACGTTGAATATAGTCTTGTAAAACTTGTGGATCCGATATACACAGACTATATTTGTTGCTAGCCTAAAAAAACCTAAAACTAAGGTGCAAAGTGGGGGAAATTTATTTTGGGTCCACGTAAAATGGATTACATAGTAGTTCATGTCAACATGTTATAAATTGAGAATAAAACTTAAAACTTTGGCTAAGGTCTCCATAGACTTGGGGTCGCATTTTTGGGGGTTTTGGTTTTGAGTTTTTGTCATCATTTCATTCATAACGCCTTGACCGTGTATACCCAAACAAGTATACTTCAAGTTCATTTTATTATAAGTTCAAGTATATTTTAAGTATACTTTATGTAGTAAGTAGAAAAGACAGTAAGTATGCTATTATCCATGTACTAGAATTAGACTTGTAAGTGTACTACTATTTCAATACTACTTGGCACTAATTGGCCCACTTTTTAGTGTATGAAGTATATTTTATGTATAACATTAAGTGTAACACTATTAAACTAAGTACACACAACTAGTTTAACAATTAAGTTTTTCGTTTGTACTTTAAATAGATTATAAATAAATTCCTATGTACACTACAGTGGACTACTCAATTCACATACTCAGAATTAGAAACACATCTGTTTTCTTTATAAATCAATATTTTCAAACAAATCTATTGTATTGGATGCCAAAACATGTTAGTGTATGTAAAATAAAAAGTAAATATAAAAAGTATGTAATAGACTACTCGATCAAATTCTTACATGCTTTATTGAACTTTGATAAAAATGTATGCATTCATTTAATTTACACATTCAAATAGATCCAAAATAGAAAAAAATATGCAAATGCTACCATACCATACATATAATATTTTCAGGTTCAAAATGTCATGCACCCCCGGCCAAGGGAAGGCTTGAAGTTTTGCAGATCTACCGGCTGCTTCAGTGCGTCCAGGATGGAGATAAGCCGTACATAGAGAAATTAATCAGCATGGGTGTTGATGACCTCATAAATCTCACCGATCCATGCGAGGGGTACGGCGTCTTGCACCTGGTATCAGTGGCCAACAATCCCGACATGCTGGAGTTCCTCCTAGCTCAGGTGGCCCGTCCAGATGTGCAGGACAGGAGGGGGCGGACACCGCTGATGCTGGCCGCGGAGCTCGGATATGATGGTATTGTGTCTCTACTGGCCAACAAGAATGCAGACATGAAACTTGTCGACAAAGATGGGAAAGGTAACTTTTAATTATTTTATTTTATAATATAGTTATATATTAACTGCTACTTTTGATCCATTACAAAAAACTTTAAAAGCTTTGGTCAGTGGCAGGGTAAATAATTTGCGAACATCAATGAACTGTATTAAACTTTATCTGTGAATCCGAAATCATTTTATTTAGCTTTCAATAGCTCTCAAGGGGTAGATATTAAAGGAGTAGTTCACTTTTAAAAAAACTTTTGCTGATAATTTACTCACCCCCATGTCATCCAAGATGTCCACGTCTTTCTTTCTTCAGTCGAAAAGAAATTAAGGTTTTTGATGAAAACATTCCAGGATTTTCTCCATATAATGGACTTCATTGGGACCCAAACGGTTCAAGGTCCAAAAGACAGTTTCAGTGCAGCTTCAAAGGGCTTTAAACGATATCAGACGATGAATAAGGGTCTTATCTAGCGAAACCATCGCTCATTTAAAAAATAAATAACAAAGTTTAAGTTTTTTAAGACAAATGCTCGCCTTGCTCTGTTCTGTGATGAGTGTTCGTGACTGTCCTGTTCGAACTCGTTCATCAAAATTAACAAATCTTTTTTCGAGTCATGACTCGAAGGGTCCTAGATAAGACCCTTATTCATCGTCTGGAGTCGTTTAAAGCCCTTTGAAGCTGCACTGAAACTGTCTTTTGGACCTTGAACCGTTTGGCTCCCAATGAAGTCCATTATATGGAGAAAATACTGGAATGTTTTCATCAAAAACCTTAATTTCTTTTCGACTGAAGAAAGAAAGACGTGGACATCTTGGATGACATGGGGGTGAGTAAATTATCTGCAAAAGTTTTTTTAAAAGTGACCTACTCCTTTAATGAGGCTTACCCCACAAGAAATAATTCTTCAGAAGACAATTTGACAGCAGCCACATAGTCGACAGAGATCGTCAATGGCTGGCAGCATCATGCCAGTTATGGAGATTTACTGTATGCAGTCTATCTAATTACAGATCAGGGCACGACCAGTTAGTGTAAACCGATCTGAGTAATCCGTACTCTGGCTTCTCTCCCAGGCTTGCTCTTCTACTGCATCCAGCCCACCAAAAGGCACATGCGCTGCCTCCAGGTGGCCCTAAAAGGCAATGCAGATGTCAACAATGTTTCAGAAACTGGGATGCCAGTGTTCCTGCTGGCCTGCGAGCAAGCTCAGGACTGTGAGGGAATGTGTCTCAGTATCCTAGAGAGAGGAGCAGACCCCAATGCCACAAATCAAGTATGCAAATGTTGTGTAATTGATAATGATATTTGAATCTTCTTTCCCTGAGCTGGATTCAAACAAACCAACCTTTTGATATCGCAGGCATGTAATTTAAATACCAAACCATTTGTTCATACACAAAGTTATTGCATTGACTACACAGAATAACATGTAGGCCTCCTAGCTCTGTTGACTGGTGTTGCTAGATTTTGTGTGTATGATATCCCAGAAAACCGGTTTGACAGCTCTGATGGAGGCCAGCAAAGCGGGAGCAATAGATCTAGTGAGAGCCATCCTCAAGAAAGGAGGAAACGTCAATGCTCTGGATAAGAAGCGATTCCACTCAGCTCACTTTGCGGCTGAAAAAGGCTTCTTTGAAGTGAGTGATAAAACGGATATAAGCCTATGCATTTCTCCCAGTGGTTATGATCACTGCTTTTAATTCTAGTTATGCTATTTCCAGATCATTAAGGTGCTGTCTGCGTATGCAGCAGATTTTGGAGTGGTAACGACAGAGGGGGACACACCGCTACACTTTGCTGCCTCTGGCGGCTACACAGATTGCTGCAGGTTTCTAGCTCAAAGAGGTAAAACTATTCATTCTAAGTCAAAACTATAAGACAAAATCATTCAACCAGGGGAGAAGGCTGCTTATAAGTCATCGCATTTTGTGATTATTTTCCATATTTTCTTTATTTATTCCTTTTAATTCATAAGGAAAGTTTATTTTCCTTTCATTCTAGAGTAAATTTGATTGGATAGAAATCTGTGCAGTGCAGGATGAGTATCAATCAATAATCAATATTTTTTGCTCTGTTTTCCTGAGATAAAGACTGGATTTAAAAAAAACCATACAGCCATACAATCGTGATATTGCTTAGCCATTTAACACGCACAAAGGCTGTGATTTAAAGTAATAAATATATGCAGATCATGTTTCTGAGTGAAGCGTGGCACTGTGTGGTTTTGTGTATGATCAGCTCATGACCCAGTGTTTTTTAGTGTCTCAGACCGGCAGGGTTCACATTAAATGTTTCTCCGTAACTTTAAGGTCCTCCTGCCGTTTTTTTCCTAATTAAAAGCTTGGTGGTTTAATGTTTGAAAATGAAGAAATTAAGACAGCCATAAATATTAGTTCTGCAATTCTACTGTTGTACTATTAAATATATTTGTTATTATTATAATTTTTTTCTAAATACTTGATTGTTTTTTACAGTGAGTGAAATATTACAATAGTATTACAATATAAATATTTCGTATAGTTTCATATTTTCATTTAGTAATAATTATAATAAATTGTGCAGCCCTAAAAAAAGCATTTAAAATTGCAATCAAAATTTTCCCTCAAATCATGCAGCCCTACTATAAAAGCAATCATGCTTCTGATTGTGGAACATGCTGAATTTTATTATATGATATTTCACACCTTTATTCCTACTTCAGGATGCAATCCTAAATTGAAGAACCAAGAAGGTCTGCTTCCTCGTCAGATTGCTAAGGACTGTGGCCACAAAGCCAGTGTAAAAGAGCTTAAGAAGGCTGAACGACTACATGGAAAGTTCTCTAAAGGGATGGGCGGCACAAATGAACCATGGGCTCTGACACTTCACGACTGGTCTCTTGAAAACGAGAATGCGCTAAGAAGTGCTTTCGAGTCTGCATCAGATGGCATCATGGGAATAGAGGTGGTGTCCAGGGTGACGTTCGTGTCTGTTCTTCAGGAACTTCACGCTCCTCTAGATGATAACCAAATTCATACTCTTCTGCTTGCTCTCGATAAGAGAAGAGAGGGCTTTATAAATATAAATGACTTTCTAAGAGGTCTCAAATATCTTCCAAAGATATATGTTATGGCATCTTATGGGCCTAAGAAGAAGAAAGCAACTAAGTCAGGAAAGACCAAAAAGAATACGTTCAATCTACCCATGCCCATCTGCACTGTCCCACCTGATCTCTTGCATCGCCGTGATGATGGTGGGCCACCGCATTTTATGATTGAAAGCTACCAGCATTTTACAGATAACCACAGATATGACCGGGACCATCGACCAGCACATCCCATCGAAGATGATACAACGTGGTACATCGATGAGCCCGAAAAGATATACATAAACATGAACTACTGTGCTAAAACAGGAGATATTGAGTCTCTTAGGTTAGCACTCATCCAAAAGGTTCCAGTAGATGTGAAAGACCGGTTCTACAAGACACCACTCATGGCTGCATGTGCAAGTGGGAACTTTGAAGTGGCAAAGTTCCTTCTTGATAATGGGTAAGACTTATGAACTGTTGACTTAAAAGGATAGTCATAATTCACCCTCATGACTTTCCAAACCTGTTTGCGTTTCTTTTTCTACAGAACATAAAAAAGATACTTTGAAGCATGTTGGTAACCAAAAAGTTTTGTTTCCCATTCATTTTCCATTGTATGGGAACAGAAACTGTTGGTTACCAACATTCTTCAAAATATCTTCTTTCATGTTCAACAGAAGAAAGAAAGTCATACAGGTTTGGAATAAATGAGGGTGAGTAAATGACAGATTTTTTTGGTGGACTATCCCTTTAAGGAATAAATATATTTACATTGGCATATGTATATTATATTATATATAAAAGAAATTATACCCAAATGATAATCTCATTACAGGGCTGACATGAATGCATGTGATCAGTTCAACTGGACTCCTCTGCACCATGCCTGTCATGCAGGACAGCTGGACATTATACAGTTGCTGCTGGAGGCGGGAGCTTCTGTGGACCCGCCCACTCTCAATGGAGCCACTCCCCTCATGAGAGCCATTGAGAGCTGTAGGCCGTCCTGTGTGGAGTACCTCATCAAAGCTGGGGCAAAGATCAATGCAGTAAATAAGACAGGTACAGTCCACTTTCTAGGAAGGACAGTTATTTTACAACTACATCTGATAGAACAAATCTATTGAAGCAAATTCATAACCTTTCGCAACCAGTGCAGACTGTTTCTACGTCATTCCCTCAATGCCACCTCTTCTTTGCTGGAGTGCTCTTATGAACACCCAGATTTACAGTGCATTAAATCTCTGAGATTGATCAACTGCTGTCATTTGAGTCAGGAACTTTCAATCTTTTAATTGCAGAGCAAAATTGCTTGGACGTTGCCCATGCTTATGCAGACTTCAGAGTGGTGGATTTGATCCAGGCTAAGATTAATACGCTACCGAGACCTAAGGACAACAAGAAGCCACAGCCTGTCAAAGTCCACCGCAAACCAACGCCGGCCTCAACCCCTAGCTCTACAAAAGAAAAGGTAGAGCAAGCGTAATGTATGTGATTCAGCAAATCCACCTTCATTTAAAGTCACTATGAAATAAAAATAGACAATTCTTACATTATTCAAACGTGTACTATGAGACTAGGGATCAATATTTTTTCCTTTTTAATATACTTTAAAGATGATATTTTAGTTATTTTTGATTTGTTTCTACAATGGTCCTGGACTTTATACTGATATCAAATAATAATATTCAATGAACTACCTCATTTAAAGTCACGGTGAAATCAAATAGTACAATTCTTACATTAATCAAAGTGTACATATGAGATAGGATCATATTTTCCTTCTTATATACTTTAAGATATATTCAGTTATTTGATTGTTCTAAATGTCCGGACTTTATACTGATTCAATAATATATTCAATTACCTTAGTAACCTCATTCACTCAACTAGTAATCTGTACTAAGAGTGTATGCACCTCATATCTCAAAAGTCTTTAGTTTATATTAAAGAAAGACAGCTACCGAGTCTTTCCGGAAAAACCCGAGCGGGTGGAGGCGTGCCGTGTGGGCGGGAGCGCGCGAAAGCTTTTGCGTGTGTTGTAAACAGACAGACTTGTGGTTTATGAGGACATGATTTATTTTTACAATAAACAAACTGACACCTACAGTGGCCAGCTAAACAAATGTATTTAAACACACAAACACACACCATACATCGCATGCTCCATCGATACATTAACTGTATGTGATCATGTTGTTTACTTGCTGTGCTTAACGTTACACGCCGATAGTTAACAACACACAGACATTTGAAGCAGTTTTACTCACCGCCTGCGGTTCCAACGCACGACCGTGAACCTTTATCGTTGGGACTGCTCCATCTTTAAGTATTAGGCGATCTGCAAATCTGGCGTCGAACTGGGCTTTGTTTATACAACTATTACCATCGAAATGAAGGGAACAAACAAGAACATTTGCACAACTCCGTTGCTGCTCTGGAAAAACAAAATCCATCCACAGGTCCCTTAATGCTGGGTTCTTTGGAAATGTGTGCAGTGTTGTCTTGCCCTGGCAACCAAAAACACACTTTTTTGGTGCCATTTTTTTTATTGCAGCGCAGCCGAGCCCATCTCTCTGATCTCTCTCACGCACTAGGCTACAGCTGCGCGCGCCGCCCTTCCGGGAGAAGTGCTCTTAAGACCCGTATAAGGAAATTCCGCCCCACCTGACGTCACACAGAACCATACTCAAAAAAAACTTTCCGAAACTTGTGACAAACCGGAAGGAGTATTTTTGGAACAGAAATACTCCATAAAACGTACAGTTTTGAAACTTTGTCCATGTTTAGCATGGGAACCCAACTCTTTAACAGTGTAAAAAACTCACTATGCATGAAACAGCATTTCACCCCCCCTTTAATAACAATATTATTGATTTGACTGCACTGACACTATTGGATGAGAACTCAACTGAGCTGGATGATGACATCACTGTTTTTCTGCAGAACTGTTTTAAAAATGAAATTAACTAATTTAATAATTGATGAATAATGATAACCATAAAGATAACTATAAAGATATAGTTAAAAGGTAAAAAAAAAGGTAAAAAAGGTTTAAAAAAAAAATCAAAATTTAAAAGAATAGCAGAGTCCACACCATAACGATATAACGGATAACCATAACGGCATCTAGAAAGATACCGTTGGAATCACTTTCAGAACAATTTTTTCCAGCTGATAAATGAATAAAAACTTTGGCAGCCAATCAGAATCCATCCTGCTTTAAAGAGCTTGAGCATTTAAAGGGCCAGACGATTAAACTGCACCATGTTCTTAGAATAAACAGAACGATATCGTCCGCTGGTGTGGATGCAAATATAGTTATCATTATCATTATAGTAATCTTTATAGTTATCGTTCTCGGTGGGAATGGGCCTTTAGAACGGAAATGAATTAACACTAAACTGACTTCAGCTGAACAATGACACTTTTAGAGCTGCTGTACAGCAGAAATGAACTGTTTGCGTCATTGAATCAATGTAAAGCTGCTTTAAAACAATCTGTATTGTATAAAGTGCTATATAAATAGTTGTGACTTAACTTGACCAATGGCGCAGATGCAGCATCACACAATAGCAAACGCTTTCAGATGTGCAGTTCACGTTTTTTTAATCCCTGATAAATTTATTCTGCAACCAGAAGTGTCCCCTAATAGGGGGTTATAGACTGCAATATCATTATACTGCCATATCAATATTTATCCTAATGTAGAAATAAATAAATAAATCATATTAGTCAGAATTACTATTTACAACAATTTGAGTTTTTCATTTTAAAATTGCTGTGTCATTTCAAATCTAAGCTGTGATCGAAACCATCTGGCCATAAACATGAGATGGCACCGAAAATGAAAACCCAAGCAAAGAGTAAGCAAATGAGTCCAGACGTGTCATATTACCCCCCAACAGGGCACTGGCGGCTTTGTGACTGTTAGTGTGCTCAGGGAAACCCCGCTGAACCTTTGTTGAAAGTCACACCATTGTCTATGTGTCACCACGTCCAGTGTGTCTTGATTACGGTGTTAGCGCTTTATCTTCTCAGCAGGGCACCGTTCCCACTCCCACAGCCTCCTCAAACTCAGCAGTCAAGAAGGCAATGAAGAAAGACAGTGTTATCGTGCACAGCACACAGATCACCAGCGGCAAGCTCAACAAATTGGACATCAGTTTTGTGCCAAGAACGGTAAGCTGGACACCACACACAGGTATGCACAGAGAGAAATGTGAGCTAGCCCTGTGTGAGCAGCACAGTGGGCCTCATGTACTAATAAAAAGTGTTTTCGTGCAAAAACAGGTGTGTGTGCAGATACATTTGCTCTTACTCTCATTCTACGTTCATTAATCTGGATTATTCTACAAAGATATGTCTCCATATAAGGGCTGTACTCACAGTAAGGATACATTCTTCTTTTGCAAATGTATCCTCACGCTCACATTTTGCATGAAAGCACTGGCAGCAAGATCTTTAAAGTCCCCCTGTAGTCAATTGTATCCCTTAAAACTCATCTTTGATCACCAAAATCAAAGGTTTTTTTTCCTTGAAGAAAATTCTTCATGCCTTAAAATAGTTTGAATGTAACTACACCCTTTGCCTCATTTAGTATACGCGGTTCTATGAATATGCAAATTAGCCCCACAAAAAAAAACACGTTTTTGGGACCGTCTTTGGTTCACTGCCATTTTAAGGAGAGAATACTCAGCAATGGTGTTGACTTATTCATTTACACATGGTTTGTCTTAAAGCATATTAAAATCACCACATACTGTAGTATGCCAAAAGTATCGACTTGAAATTTTTCAAATGTGACGATACCAGCATTTCCTGTTACGCTGTTGAACGGATTCTTAAACACCTCTTGTTTGGCCATTGTGTTCACGCGCTCAATGTATATGCATGTGATCGACTACTATGATCAACGCTTCAAAAACATGTTGTCTTCACCGAACGCTTACTCAGAGACACACAGGAGTGTTTGAAAGCAGGGGTCTCTCAGATTCAGCAGATATATTAGGGACCTGGGGTCAGTACTTTTGACAACACTACCACATAGACATATAAACAACATTAAAAGCTTGGTTTTTACCTCAGGGGGGACTTTAAGTAAAGCCATGCTAAGCATGCCATTCTCAAAAACATTTGAAATATACACGTTTTATATTGGCCAAAGCACATTTTCAGATGCATTGTATGCAGAACCTATTTTTGTTACTCTGAAATACAACAATTTGTTAATTGTTATCATTTAAATTATTCAAAACATCCTGTTTACAGGAGCACCAAGATTGTTTTTCTTATGTTATCTTAAATTTAGAATATCATATATGAAAAAATACAAATATAATGTTTTACACATAAATATGTGGTACAAACTTCTAGTTTAAGAAAGGATGAGATGTCATGTGGCTAAAAGATTAGCACATTTATTTTCAGTGGATTATGATATTTGTTTTTCCTGCTATTTGTTGTAGACGTGGAAAAATCAGCTGACCACAAGCGAGCTGATGGAGAGGAAGGCAAGAGGAGGCAGCGTTTCAGTTTTGAGGTGGACTTTGATGACTTCAAGATGCCATTCAATAAAAACATTCAGAAGAAGTCCGTGGAGTTTGAATTTACTGACTGAGAGGTGAAAACCTGTCTTAGATCAAAACAACACTGATCTTTGGCATGTCCTTTTAATTTGAAGTGAGCAGACAAACCATTTCTACCCGGCAGACAATAAAATGGACAAAATAACTAATCGTAAATACATTTTACTGTAGATAATCCATAGATTGTAGATAATCCCTGTCCCATCTAGAGACCAGGGGCTGGACTCATGACAACCTTCTTGAGGAAGAAGGCAAGAAATTTCTTAAGATAAAGATATGTTAAGAATTCTTAAGGAATTCTTGTGGTGTTATACCGATTGTATGCCGGTTCTTGCCAAAGACTTGCAAATCAACTAATCTTTTTGTACTGCCTGCAAATTACCATATGAATGATTATTATTACACACTATCTTTGTCACAACTGCCTTAAAATGGGAGCTCAGCACTTGCCGTTGCATTTTTTTAATGTGCCATGTATCATATTTATTTTGTGCTGAATGCTGCCGATAAATGTTAAATTAAAGAATTCCCTGTTTCAGTTGAGTCGTTACTGATTGTTACTTTACCAAGTCACTTCACACATAATAATGTGTTTCACTTCAGTGTACTCATGCACGTCCCTAATAGCATGTATTACAAGTAGTGAGTGTTATGTTGTAATGCTCAATAATTTAAACAAGCCTTACCTTACCTTAACGTTGGATGTTAACTTAACTTATCCTAAGAACATTCTTTTCAGGAATTCAGTTTTGTCTTTAGAGCAACTTGAATTGTTTTGTAAATCTGGCCCCAGTATATCATATAGACTTGGGGGTCAGCTATGTTAGAAACTTGATAGCAATGTCCTGACAACCTTCCAAAATGCCTTGGCATCATTGTATCAAACTTTGCATGGGCATCAGCACTAGTTTAGGTAGCATTCTAACATAGGCCTACAGTGTGATTTAAGCTGTGGTTGAGGGATTAATACTGCATGTCTCACGGCTGTTTCTCTGTCGCCTCAGAGAGGGAGTAGGTACGTTAAGTAAGATTGATTATGCGTTTAGGAGAGGCAGGAGATGAGAGCTGCTGCCTACGTGCTGGCATGCAGTTTGTCTCCTCCATGTCTCAGCGTCTGTCGGGCGTGCTGATTTCAGGCCTTTCACCACAGGCAGCTCTGCGCAAAACCCCTCATGTTGTTTATCTCAGGAAAAAACCAAGCTATTCTATCCACATGCTTTAACAAGAATACATTATCTGCTGATTAACCATGTCTGATATATTCATAGTGGAAATGTGTGATTGAAACTGTGACTAGTAGAAAGACTTCCAATAAAAGCTGTTCTTATTTTCTGTACTTTACAGGTTACTGAGACGGCAGTGGTTTCAGAGTCGATTCTAGAGTCTTTCTGGTATAAGGAAATGCGCCACTCGGCTGTCTTGCATTTTTATTGCATTGTTTGGCCAACAGATGGCGCAGTAGTGTTAACATACCAATACTGTCTGTTTTGGATGGCTGTTGTTGTGGGATCCTCAAGAGCTCTTGTGTTACAGCTCAGCACAGTACTGCAAAAAAATATTCAAAACTATTGTGATTATTCAGAGTTGTAATTTGATCTCAGTTAAATAACGTGTGTTTGAGGGTCATTCAAAATGTGCAGGTATGGATTGCAATTGCATGTATTATGTATCATAGCTGCCATTTTAAGTCTCTTTCCAAAAACAATTTCTCTGAACAATGTTTTCTGTTAGTTTATAAACCAATAGAAATGTACCAATAGTGAGTGAAATGGATTCTTACAGCATGAAAAAATAAATAGACACAACGTCACAGCGTTTTACAGTAACCACAGAGTAAGATCTGTTTAAAATGTCAATAGTGGCGTCTGAAAAACAAAGATAAGGTGTTTTTTGTTGTATGGCATGCTCACATCTGCTGATACCAGCGTTTACCACCGAATTGGATCATTAGGATTGCTATGCCTTCAAGATCTGTTGGGCATAGTTACATAACAAAATTAATGGTTAAAACCAACAGCAATAAATCAAGGCTACTGAAGCTATGATGCTTTTACATATCCATCTGGTATCCAATAAGATTATGGAGAATTTATATAAATGATCATATACTGTAACTAGCATTGGAGAGATATGTTTTTTTTTTATGTGCATGCGTTTCTAAATAGACTTTTTTTTTTACTACGTTTGTTTCAGAAGCTGAGAAAGAGATGATAGACAACAAAAGAGCAAACATGAGTGGCAGAGAGATATATGGGGCAGCTCGGAGAGTTAGTGCATCAGAGAGAGAGAAGGACAGGGCGAATGAAAGTGATAGTGTGAGTGTTAACTCGTCTGTGACATTCATCCCTGTAGATGTGGGTAACGACAGAGCCGTGTGGGGTGAGTAAGGGATGGAGGGATGGAAATAGTGAATATTTTATAAAATCAATGCTCTTGGCTTCATTGTAAACTAGATATTTCAAGAGTGATGAGCACATTCAAATTTTGCTTTTATGCGTGCATGTCGAGTAATCTCACTTAATCATTGTTGTATTTAATAGGATTTGTCATAATTAAAAAAAAAATGTGTCTTATGCTGACCAAAGCTGCATTAATTTGATCAAAAATACAGTGAAATATTATTACAATTTAAAAGAACTTGTCTATTTTAATATATTTTAAAATCCAAGTTATTTCTGCTTCATTTTCAGCATCATTACTCCAGTCTTCAGTGTCACATTATCCTTCAGAAATCATTCTGATATGGTGCTCAAGTAACAGTTTCTTATTACTATGTTGAAATCTGTTGTGCTGCTTCATATTTTTGTGGAAACCATGATAAACTACCATTAAAAAAATGAACATTAAGTACATTTTTTAAAAGAAATTAATACTTTTAATTCAGCAAGGGTGCAGTAAATTGATCAAAAGTAACAAGAACATTTATAATGTTACAAATGATTTATTTTTTAATGCTGATCACAAAAAAAAAATCAGTTTCCACAAAAATATTAAGCAGCAAAAACAGTTTGCAAAATTGATAAGGATAAGAACCCTAATTAATAATTGAGCACCAATGATCATTGATAATAATTGACCAACAAATCAGCAGATTTTTTGTCAGATGTGACACTGAAGACTACAGTAATGATGCTGAAACTTCAGTTTTGCCATCACATTTTAAAATATAATCAAATAGAATAATATCTCTAATAATATTTCACAATATTATTGTTTTTACTGTATTTTTTATTATTAAATAAATGCAGCATTGGTAAACACTAGAGACTTCAAAAAAACCTAATTATTCTAAACGTTTTTCTTTTGTTAATCTGGTCATGTAGTGCTGTGCTAAGACTTTGTTTTGCCCCATCTGAAATGATGTGCCTTGTTTTCGGGGTTGAAAGTCTTTCCTTGCAGCACTGCAGTGTTTCTACTCATACACACCCCCACACGGAGCTTACTCAGCATTTTTGTTCCTCCTGGGACCAAGGGGAGACGGAGTACTCTGCTGGCCAGGATTGGGCTGAGCTGTGTTTGTTTGTGTTTTATTCAGTGCCTGTCACCGCTCTAGCAGCACTACCAGCGGCCGCTGATCTGAGCACAGCCGACTGGCTCTGTCCTGATAGAGAGTTAAAACCATCCTGCAGACAAATCCCTTTCAGTTCAGAGACTGGGCATCTGCATACACTTGAGTAGACACAGAATAGCCATAGAAACATAGGTATTAGTGTTGTGCAATATCATATGACCTGTGAATCAGGGTTTTATGAGGTCTGCCGAATAGAATGTGACCGCTTTGTCGTAATAAGTCCCCTGATGCCCATAAACAGCAACTTTCTTACACATACGGTGAAGGGTACAGTCTGTCTGTCACAATAAAACAGGTCATCACTGGTTTATGTGGGTAATTCTTGTAAGGGGAGGAATGTGGAGATGTTTACAACCTCCTGTGTGAAGCACTTAAAATAGTGCTAATATATTTGGACAGAAAATCCATATTACAAAGTAGAAATAAAAAAATTATTTTACATTTTTTTTGTAAATCATGATTATTATCATCATTCATTGATTAATAGAAAGTTCAAAAGAACAATGATAATTTGAAATAGAAATCTTTTGTAACATAAGCTTATAAGTTTATTAATCTTACTGACCCCAACCCTTTGAATAATATTGCATATGCCTCAACCTAGATAAAGTGTTAGGCACAGCGGTATCCCTAAAAGTAATATTTTCTTTCAAGTTAGTACCAAAACAACTCTTTTTCTTTCTCTGATGTTCAGTGAGATTTACCAGCAGCCTTAAATACAGTTGCTGTTGTTGTAGAGTGAAGGATTATTTTGGTTTGAGTTCCTCTCAAGTTCTTTTCCCAAGGAGTTGGTGTACAATTTCAGTCGATAGAAGCTGATGGCAGAAGTTCAAGTATCTTGCTGTTGAGCATTTTTCTGCAATTACCATTTGCATTTGGCATCTATTCTTTTTAGCATCCCCTTTGCCTTCCCAGCCATCTTTTACATGCTGTCCTTAGTTTATTTTGGTACCTAGCCAGGGGAACTTAACAACAAACAATACAGATGCAGACACACAATTTTCTCAGCCAGGTTACTTTCATCGGTTTTAAAATTGACAAGAAACCAATGCCAGTGAAGACCCAGTAATACGATGAGTAATGTAATCACCACGGTGGTCATTTAGCATTTGAATCAGGCATATTCAAGAACTCTCTTGAGAATGCCCAGGCAGACATTAATCTTTAAATCTCACTACCAGATGCTGTGAGGAAAGAAATTATATTGTCTTGTTGCCATTCCAGCAGTCTGAAAAAGCAATTTTTATGAACCCTCCAGTGAATAATTTCACTAATCTATGATTGTGTTGTAGTCAGGTCTAACGCACTGGGGTTGAGCGGCATGCAGTGTTGGAGTAAGTGGCCATATATCAGTGACAGGGTTCTGAGGATGAGAGCGTGAGGCTTAGCAGTGTGTAGCCAGCAGGGTGAAGCTGGCAGAGATCTGCTCTGCACTCCATCGATTTGTTTTTCTGGAGTGGGTCACGGTTTCAGTGCTGGGCAGTTTCATTTTCACTGCAGTGGAGGCGTCTGCTGTTCCACCTCTAGGCACAAACAAAGCCACATAAAACACACGCACACACTTGCATAGCTGGAAGCTGGATGCACTGAGGTACTAGTTTTCCTTTGAGCAGCCCTTAAGGGTAAGATCTGCCATCAACACCATGGCAAAAAATGCTGCGTCAGGTCTGCAAGAAATACTGTGTGTGTTGCAGGCACCAGACATGATAGTGTGGGTCCAGGTCCTGGTGCTCTACACTCTTACACAGTGTTTAAGCCACAAGAGAGTGGCACGATGCAGGAAAAAAGACAATAGAACCCATTATAATCAGTGATGCTGATTTTCTTGTTGCCATTCCAGCAGTCTGGAAAAGCTGTTTTTATGAACCCTTCAGTGATAATATTACTAATGTACGACTGTTGTAGTCAGGCCTAACGCACTGGGGTTAAGCGGCGTCTACATTAGATGCGACATGACATGACCTTCACAATAAGACAAAAAGTTATTTTAAAGGGTTATTTCACTTTTAAATATGAAAATGTTGTCATTAATGACTTGCCCTCAAGACTTTCGTTCATCTTTGGAACACAAATTAAGATATTTTTGATGAAATCTGAGAGCTTTCTGTCCCTCCATTGATAGCTTTTGCAACGTCCACTTTGAAGCTTCAAACAGTGAAAGGTCCCCTGACATGAAATTTTCACTTTCTGAGGATTTTTAACATTAATATTAGTTCCCCTAGCCTGTATTTGGTCCCCTCGTGTCTAGAATTTTCAATCGGTATAAACCGAGCTTTGGCTAACTATGGCGTTATTTTTTAGTCAAAAGTTATGAGCGTGTAAGACATGCTCACGAGCACATTATGTTATTTCACACGCGCAAAAATGAACCTTCAGCTCGCATGATAAAAGTACTCGCGCATAAATTCAACAACCTAGAGGTGTACAGGTAGCTGCGAGCGAGCGCCTGGCATACTCTCATAGGTTAACTCTGCTTGGAATCCTGCTCGCGCGCAGCGGGCTTCTGCTCGCGGAGTGCTGTTTTGCTCGCGCAGTGGATTTCTGCTTGCTTAGCTGATTTCTGCTCCCTCGAGTCTACATGACTTTTGACAATTTGGGGGAGGAAACCAAGGAGGGCACTGACCCTCTTATGATTGGTCACTTATGATTGGTACCTTGATTGACAGCTCTCATTACAGGAAGCACGGAGTCAAAGTATCTGACGGAGTTCAGTCATTCAGTTAACACTGCACAGTGGACGGAATGGCGGCGACACCTGAAGATGTAGGCGTAAGTGATATTGTAGGCCTATTGATATACGTGCAGAGACATTTATGTATATTAGAAAACTCATTCTAATTCATTCACTTACCACTCTTCTTCGGTGGTAACTTTACCCAACTCCGTGCTTCCTGTAATGAGACCTGTCAATCAAGGTACAAGGACTGTGGTTGTGATTACGATGAAAGTGACCAATCATGAGAGGGTCAGTGCCCTCCTTGGTTTCCGCCCCCAAATTGTCAAAAGTCATGTAGACTCGAGGGAGCAGAAATCCACTGCGCGAGCAAAACCGCACTCCGCGAGCAGAAGCCTGCTGCGCAGTAGCACCTCAATGCAGTACATGAGATCCACGGGGAGGAGTCGGATCAAGATCCAAAGGGTGGAGATGGGTAGGATTAGGGTTGGGTTTAGGGATTAGGGTTGGGTTTAGGGATTAGGGGTGGGTTTAGGGATCAGGGGGCGGAGTTGGGTAGGTTTAGGTGTATGTAAGGTGGGAGGAGTCGGATCTGGATCCGACTCCTCCCCGTGGATTTCATGTTCCGCAGTGAGGACCATCTCACGCTGTGCGCGAGCAGGATTCCACTGTACAAGCAGAGTTAACCTATGAGAGTATGCCAGGCGCTCGCTCGCAGCTACCTTCAACACCTATTAATTGTTGAATTTGTGGGCGAGTACTTTTATCATGCCAGCTGAAGGTTCATTTTTGCGCGTGTAAAAATAACAATGTGCTCGTGAGCATGTCTTACACGCTCATAACTTTTGACTAAAAAATAACGCCATAGCTATCTTTCTCTTCTCTGCAGCTCAGACGCGCTGATCTTGAATCTCCTCATGACGTCATAAGGAGGAAAGTTTACCTCCCCTTTCTCTGCTTTGCCCGCCCAGAGAATTTGGCTCATGAGAAAACGAGTTAGGAAGTACGAACGCGCTCACGCTTTGAGTTTTTCCTCGAGAGATATAATGGCTTGCAAAGGAGCGAAGCATGGCAGTTGATCAGTGTTCGGATGTACAAATGAACACAAAAGTATTTTTTAGTTCCTTTATCCGAGCCTCTGAAGAAACAATGGGTTAATTTTATTTTCTCTGGAAATGCGCCGACACAACTTCCCAATGTTTTGGATGGTCCAAACATTTCATCGATGACTGTTTCCTCAACTTGGGCCAATACATAGTTCCCACAGGCCAATTCATGTCACGTGACTTTCCCGGAGACGCCATCTTTGAGGGCATAAGCTGCGGTGTTTACACAGTTTTACAAGCAAATTTCGAATATTTCTTTCTGTTTATAAAGTTACGAAAATCATGAAGAGACAAAGTGACAGAGATTATAAAGAGACACTATTAACACAGAGACAGAGAGAGGTACAATGGGAAAATTTCAGTCATAAATGGTTTGGATCCGTATGCGCTAATGAAGCACTGAGCACTGATTATGCAGCTTTGCCTCATACAGTATTATCGTGTGTAACGTTAGCATTATCTGGTATTTTTTACACATGTGAGCAATTCCGAGCCTGGAAATCACTGGAGGTGTACAATCAGTTTGTCGAGGGTTGGGTTGGTGACGTTTGCTCAAGTGCAATCAATGGAAAAGTAGTCATCATAGCGAATGTATGTAGCATGATGCTAGACTATCTGTCTATTAAAAAGCCATAGCCTGCTCAATTTAATTCCTATGTTCCCCTTAAAACAGTCATCGGTGCTTTCTGTAATATGCATGTACTTATTTGAACAGTGTAGAATAGGGTTGGAACGGTACATGTATTCATATTGAACCGAAACTGTACGGGCGTCACGGTTCAGTGCATGAATATACGCGGTATAAAAGTAAATAAAACTGCGTGCAAATTAATTAATGTAATGCGGAACTACTTTTTACGCGGGTTCTTATAGGGACATAATCTGAGATTGCAATGCTGGAATGTGTGTGAGTCTGAGTGAGAAAGAGAGGCGCGGGTGGGATCAAATAGTGGAAACAATGTTGTTTTTAATACCTGGTCATTATGTTCATACAGGACACCATTCAAACTGCAAAGTGTTAACTTTTTTATCACCTCCGTCGTTGTTCTGACAAAAGCTTAGTCTTCTCACATTCATGAAGTCTAAAAACGGGTATACTGTAAAATCCAAATTTAACTGAACCTCCGGCACGATTTGAACATCCATTGACCCAGCAGGAGATGACCATTTTCACTTTTTATCACGAAATTAACTCGTTTCAGCTTCTTCTTCTAATATTCTGCCTTTACAGTCTATGTATTCTGTCCACAACATGCCCACAGAAATGGCGCCGGGTCGGCAAATGCCCGTATGTTGTGACGTCATGTAGGAACTATGTATACAGAGCTTGCCTCGATGAACATCTGAAAATAAATCCATCGAGCTACCAAGCAACAATTTAAGTTCAAGTTCAGACAGGTAATATTTCTCTCAAAATCGTTCAATACTGTTAATGCATCAGTAAGTCAAGCCAGTGACTAAAATATCAACTTCACATCGTTTTTTTTAGTAGGATGAAAATAATCTTATTTAAATTGTGAACAAAGAAAGTGATCAAAGAACAATCTTTCCACACAGCGCGAGTTTATCTGGACAACTCGTTATGAAATCAATGACGTTACACTGCACCACGAAGCTCTTACTGTATGGACATCATCGTGTTTGCATTGGTGAAAGCTTTAGAGATAGTGCAGAAACTGTTGCAATGATCTTCAGTCTCGCGATCAACAGACTGTCATCTGCTCAATGCTCATCACGGCAACATTTTATGTGATGGGAATAGATCTAAATACTTTAAAAACTTCTCATGATTCGTTAATCTCGACAGCTGTATTAGTAAAAGTATTCGAGAGAGTTTCACATGTAATACGTAGCTATTTCATATGCAGGCATGTCAGCCAATCACAGCAGTGTCCGGTTACACTGAATCCCACAGCAGACACGCCCCTTCAAACGAGTGTTCAAATCAGAGGCTTAAATCAGGCTAGGAAAAATGCCTTTTATTTCTAAATTATGACTATTTTTTATCTAAAAAACATACTAACATTATAAGGGCAACCCAGGAAACATTATAAAATAATAAAATAACCCCATGTCAGGGGACCTTTAGTAAAGAGTTTGTGCAATTAATCCATTTGAATTGAGCGATTTAGTTTAGTTTCTGATTAGACACAATCACTTTATATGATGAACAGATTGAATTTAGGCTTTTATTCACAAATAAACCAAAAGAGTTCACAACTGACTCCTTCACTGAAACCACGAGTCATTTACAGTTATGTCAGATTTTAAATAAACTGGGAACCTTGTACTGGGATACACACTTAAGGACCCTTGGGAGTAAAACTGTAAAGTTAATGTATGAGCTATCAACACGATATTTCACTTTGTTTAAAATAAATAAATAGATAAAAAAAGGTAAAAAGTTATATTTATATAGCAAAATACAATCATTACAATGCCATAATCAAATGGGAACTAAACCTCTTTTTAAAAAGTCATGTAGAGAATTTACTGATGAACCAAACACAAATTAATCTTTCTAATCTCTCATGGGCTTCATTCAAATGTGATTCAGCATTCCGGATTTTAACACCACATTCCTAAGTCACCAATTCCTAAGTCCTAAGACTGGCTCCAAATTGTCTAGAACCCCCCCAGAGAAGATTTTATGGCCCCGCAGGGACCAAGGAAGCGGACCATCTTTGACCTGTTTAACAGACTCGTCTTTCTTAAGGAGCAAGGTCCCATGAGAAGATGAACAGAGCAGACTTCAGCAGGGACCTTGCCGTGACCTCAGATTGGAATGTCTTTCTTAAACCCCAGAAACTTTACACACCAACACACTTTACATATCAAACCACATTAATTCTGCACATTCTGCAGAGAACAACTCACACAGAACAATGCTCAGTGGACTCATAATCAAACATCATAATTCTTGTTTTTCCTACAATTCATGTTTGTATTATGCTTAGATTCCATATAAATCATGTAATGATGATTATAACTGTGTGTATGAATGAACGAGTATCGTGCTTCCAATCAAAATAATCGTATGCCCTTAATTCATAAGATGGCTTGTTTGAAATCTGTGTAAAATGCTTTGTATGATTATAATAATCTATAATGTTTAAACTGTGATCTCTTGTTCTCTCTGCTTAGTGCTGGGAGACAGATCCCAGATAACGATTTATGATAAGTAGTAACTGGTCCACCTCCTAAAATGATGCCATTGTCTCATTGGTCGGATACTCCAAAAGAGGTTGGACTAACTTTAAGTTAAAGACCCGTTCAGTTCAGTTCAGAGAGCAGTTCAGTTTTCGGTTCGGTTCAGTTCGGTTTTGAGTCGGTTCTGTGGTAAATTAAGTTGTGCCTCTCTCTATTGAACAAACAGCCAGAGAGTGTTCATGTTCGTACGCTCCTACATCGACCAGACCAACTTTAGACCAGCAGACAAATAACCCATCAAGATCGGGGTTAAAACAGCTCATTCAAGCCACCTTACTCGTCTTACTTTCCTTTCTTCCTTTATTTTCTTTTTCGTAAAAGTCTCGGTTCTAAGTTAAGTTTTGCTGCAAAGTTGCGTTTAACGTTTCGGCTGCAAAACCCGCTTCCAACTTCAAAGACTTTCATTCATTTGCGCCAACACACCACGTGACTGGCCGTCCAACTTCCATACAGACAAAGACAACCAGCCACGCGGACCCAGCCGGGAAACCCCTCTGACGAAGCACCTCAAATAGGGAATTCCCTGGCCTAAGCAACGCAAAGGACAAGCAAGTAACCTCCAGACTCTAGCTGAACTGGTGCTTTTTAATTTAAATTGAATAACCTGTCTAAGAAACGAAGGTTTAAATTAATGCTTGGTGGTTCGTTCAGGTTTATGTCTTGCAAAGTGCATCTCACTCTGAAAACTCACTCTTTCTCTCTCTTTCTCTCTCTTCCTCTGCGCCTCGTATGAATGTGTGTGTGTGATTGTGTTTAGACCTTAGTTTTATGTGTTTAGAATAATCAATAAAGTCTTGTTTATATTTGAAAAGATATTTGTCTTGTGTTGTGCTTACACATTTAATGCCTTGTACTGTCGATCTAAAGTTACCTTGCTAATACATAGTGTTTCACTATAGATTGGAAATATCTGTTGCCAAGGTTAAAATTACGGCCCGTTCAAATGAACTCTAAACGAGTCATTTGCTCGGTTCCATAGTGATTCGGTCAATGATTCATTGCAAATCGATGAATCATTCCCTTTGAGCTAAATTGGCCTTCCGGCCCCCTTAAATACATTTTATGTATATTATTATTATGTAGGTTCGCTACAGTCATGACCCTCAAATTTCTTATACTATTTAATTAAAGCTGCTGTCCGTAGTTTTTTCCTCTTTGTCGCCATCTCTGTTCGAAATTTGCAATTGCAGTTATTTGCGGAATTATCAACTTTACGTGGGTTGTAAACCCATGTACGGATGAATCCAATGTTTTGAGGAAAATGTGTGGCTGTCACTCAGTCACCGCGCGGTGTGGATACTGTCATTTGTAATCACAGATTCTACTTTTTGGAAGTATGACGAACTTAAGAATTTTCCCCCGAAAAAATTTCATCTGAACAAGTAACATCCACTTTTGTTCTGACCAACTAAGGGGGAAAAAAGCATTGCAGTAACGTGCTGATTAAATCTAACGATCGCTTATATCACGTCAAACCGTGCAAATTATACTTCGTTCTCAAATTGTTAATGTTAACAACATCAGCATTGCGTGACTACATTTAACGCCCTTCTGATATTTATCCTTGTTTTCGCATAGGCACATTTAATTATATAAAGTGCTGTGAGAAAAGGCTATAAATCTCATCCTCCAACATCCTCATACGCAATATAGCCCTCTAGCCGAGACTCCTTTTTTATGTGTACAGATGTGACGTAATGACCCAAATACATGTTTGAATTTCCCGCGGAAATCCACCAGTACCACTGGAATTAAAAACATTATCACAAGCTTACCGTTGAATCGAGCTGAGGCAAGCAGATAGTTTTGAACACTGGCTGGTTATGTCCTTGCTCAAAAAATTATTTTGGATAATTTTTAACCCAAAGTTACTGAATGCAGCTTTAAAAAGTAATTGAACATTTTTCCTTTTACCATATAGTATTTCTGAAAACTGAATGTGTTAAGGCATTCACTAAAAATAATAATGAAATTAATTGCAAGTAATTATTTTAACATTTTTACAGCCTTCATTTTTTTTCTTAACTTTCTTGTACTGAATCTGCTTCAGTACTCTTGGTTGGGAATCGCTGCTCTACAGCAACATAACCAAGCAGGAAGGGAAGCGTCACGAGTGAATTGAAGCATCGTTCATTAAATTCATGCACATTATGACACAACGTGGCTTCCGCTTTCACCTCTTCGCACATTTTCTACATGAACGTGAGCATCTCTGCAGGAAAAAAAATGAAGCTGCAGGTGACGCATGGGGAGAGAAAACCCCAATGTTTCCATGGCAACATGCAGGTGAAGGCATCGAGGACTAATCTGGTGTTCCATCTATGAAGCTTAAGCATTGTTACACTAGTCTTCCCTTAAATCCATCACACACACTCGTTCACCATTACCTCGATTCTGCTGATGTCTCCAACTAAGCCTGAAATGATAATGATCACAAACAGGCAGGTTTGCCTCGCCAACCAGAACACTGCACTACTCACAGCGGAGAAGGAGAAAAAGAGAATGAGCGAAAGACAGCAGTTATTGAACCATGTGTACGAACCCCGAAAGACTGTTAGCTTGAGCAAAACTCTTCCCCACTTCCAATCTATTTTCCAAACAAGACGCTAAAAAAAAGGGCAGTCGACTGAAAACTTTCATGCTGTAGCAAGATGCAAGTCTGCATGGTCTAACACTGTCCTGATGTCCTTGTTTTGAGAGTGTGGTCATTACGTCTGCTCACTGGACACATCAGATGTAGTCATGCAGTAAGAGCATCTCAGCTGTTCCACAGTTCTTCCCATGATGCAAATGAGCAAGTGCATCACTGCAAAAATCATTGATTTAATTAGTATTTTTGTCTTGATTTCCTGTAAAAATCGAAACCTCTTTGAACAAGATTTACTTGGTCTATTGAGAATGTCTTTAAAATCCCAACTCAGTTCCTGAATTTGAATTGAGGTAGCAAACAGGATGCAGAATTACAATCGAATATATACAGTATATATATGAGCCAAAGCATTATGACCACCTGCCTAACATGCGGTTGGTTCTCCATGTGCTGCCAAAACAGCGGTATGTACTCTACAAGTCCCCTGAAGGTGTCCTGTGATATCTGGCATCAAGATGTTAGCAGCAGATCCTTCAAGTCCTGTAGGTTGCGAGGTGGAGCTGCTGTGGATCACACTTGTCGGTCCAGCACATCCCAAAGATGCTCAGTTGGATTGAGATGTGGGGTATTTGGAAGTCAGGGCAACACCTTGATCTCTTCATCATGTTGCTCAAACCATTCCTTAATGTATGCAGTTTGGCAAGGTGCATTATCCTGCTGAAAGAGGTTGGTTGCAGGGAACACAAATGTCATAAAGATACCTGGTCTGTTTTAGGTAGGTGGCGCGTGTCAAATTTACGTCCACATGAATGGCCGGACCCAGGGTTTCCCGGCAGAACATTGCCGAGAGCTTCACACTTTCTCCACCGGCTTGTCAAACAGTGCTCAAGTACACGGCCATCCACGTGATGTAAAAGAAAATGGGACTCATCGGGCTAGACAGCCTTCTTCCACTGCTTAAAGGTCCAGTTCCGAGTCGCTTTCCATAGATACATACACTAGATGTCGCCTTGGGGTTCTAAGCATGCTTCAAAACCGCCGCCATCTCTGCCATTCATGGATGATGCCGGACTTATGTGCTGCGCATGGATGTTCACACAAACAAAATCTAAAAACCAGACAGCAAGGGATTACATTTCACAAGAATGTGACATTTTGTAATTTATTATTTTATTTCTCTGGACTCAAATGATAAATACATGACTGTTGGAAGGAACCAAAAAAACTAGAAAATCGCATTCCTGACGATTTATGGTGATTTTATTTCCGTTAGACCTTTTCCTACATTGATGCTGATGCATTAAAGAGGAGGGACTCCCCTGTTCCATGATGGCGGCTCTATTGATTGACGCATTCGTTCCAATGAACTGCCATAGCCAATGAAACATCTAGTGTATATGGTAGCTTTCAATGGTGGACAGGGGTCATCACAGGCACTCTGATTGGTCTGCGGATACACAGCCCCATACGCAGCAGAGTGTGATGCACTTTGTGTTGTGAAACATTCCAAAATGTTGTGTGACTTACGGGATAGCTTTCGTTGCCCTCGTGCATCGATGAGACTTGGGCGGCGGTTTGTTTGTCCCTCTTTAGGCCACTGTTGGTAAATACTCGTCACTACTGTCCCACAATCCTTCACATTTCAGAGATACTCTGACCCAGTTGCCTTGCCATAACAATTTGGCCCTTATAAAAGTCTCTCAGATCTTTATTTCTGCCCATATTGAATACATTACAATTGTGAGCCAGATTGGGAGAACACCATTTCTGGTGAGTTGATTTTTTAAAATTATAATTCAGTATATTTTTCTTCCTGTCATTTGAACTTTGTGTGTTGCTCAATTAAAATTGCAAATTGATTAAAGAGGAGCCAATTTATTAAGAGTAATTTATTACGATAGCTAATTAAAAAATAAAACAAAATAAAAGATATACATTTGTCATCTTAAGGATTTAAAAAAAAATTGTTTACTGGGAAACCAGACAAAAACACTGATTAAGAAAATCATTAATTACTGTGCACACAAGCATTCTTTACACAACCATAGATGTGCAAATAGGCATCACCACTTCACATGCACGTGGAGACTGGAAAGAGGAAGTGCACAGATTCAAATGGCAAAAGTATAAGACATCCTGTTAATTGGCTAGAAGGGATATCACATTCCAGCCTAATGCACACATGGCGTGTTCAAAACTATCCTCTAGTCTACAATATCATCCGGGCAAGAATGAAACATTCTAAGTCTACTCAAGACTCCACTGTGGTTACACCCTCGTACATATACATAAATGCATATTGATGTTACATGACTTTGGATCAAATCAATTTAGGTAGTAATTAACCTTTGACCTCAGTGCTAAAGCATGCTGCCTCAGTGCCCAGGGGATCAATGTGACCCTTTCCTTCCCCACCACACTCAGAAAGAGAAGGACAGCAGGTATAAATAAGTGCTTTGATACTAGTCTTGTGCATTTTGGTGATTATCCAATACATATTTTTGATAACAATCTTGTATTTTTTATGTTTATTTTAATTATCCATTCTTGTTTGGATTGAATGAAAGGGTGAGATGAAACTACAGTCCCTTATAAAGCTCGGATCAATACGGATCAATATTTCTTCTGACACATATCTGCATCAGTGCATTTGAGACCTCAGTCACACACTTAACATTGCCACCCATCTCAAATCTAGCCACTCATCAATTATCAGACTGAATGTCACTTTCTCGAATTATCAAGCTTGCAGTCTGGCATTTTCACTCTACAGGGCTCAGAGGAGCAACTAGAGAGAAATCTGAATGAACCTCTGTGGAAAATAGGTCATGCACGTCTAGGGCAAAGGAGACAGAATGAAATGAGCAGCTAGGACAATATTGTCTGCTGGAGTGACAAGGCAGCCAAAGCAAACTTTTGTATAAATTCTAAATGAAAACAAGTCACCAGATTAGAAAATGCATGGGGTAGGGATAAATAGTGGTAAAACAGAAGATCTAAAACAATTCTGTGGAGAACAGTGTTTATTTAGTGCAGGATTTTCAAACTCTTTGCCAGGTAGAAAGCTGGATTTCCTCAGTAACAATTGACAATAAGTACTCATGTATTTAGTATCATGTTTAAGAACGTTATCTAATACTACATTATATAATGCTTAAAGAATAATGCGTTAGAAATTACTTAATAGTTGAGATGAGACTTAAGAAACGTCATGAAAATGCAAGGCAAACTGATATGGTAAACAAACAGGCTACTATAGAATTGATTTTTGCAGGGATAGAATGACAAATCAGAAGCCAGGACTGGAACAATCTATTTTACATAATACACAGCTCTCTAGAATACTTGATTCTGATTGGTCAATATCTGCATCCTGCAGTCCAAAATTTTTGTATAATTATCACTAAAACTGTAATGCCCTGATCCTTAATAAAAAAAAAAAAAAATCACTCTAACATTGCCTTATGGCTAATTGTTTATAGTGAACTTTTTTTTTTATCAAGGGTCAGTGGACTACACTGCACTATTTTAAGATAAAGCTGACTGACCAAACACCACATGCAAATAAGAGATACAGTCAGATCATCAAGTCAAATAAGTTGATATATCGACACTGTGATTTTCACATTCCTCCGAGTCATATTTTAAAGGATTCCTTTGTAGCAGCTCAGAATAAACATGTTTTTAGACTGCTGAGTCACTGGTCGAATCCATTGCCGAAGCGTGCTCCCCCTCCCTTCAACAGCTCTTCTCCTCATTCTCTCGCTTTCATCCTCTCCCTGGCCTGTTCTCTCCCTCCATCCCCTCTCGTGCTCTGATCTACACCCACCCGCTCCAACCCCAACTTTTTCTCTTTATCTCTGTCAGCACCCCTTGCCCAGCTCCCTCTGTGCTCTCTCTCCTCTCTCTGGTTTAATTAAGGGGGAAACGAGTCTGTGAGTGACGTGTAAGAGAGCAAGGTCTAGTCACAAAGAGAGTTGATAATGCAACCACTAATTCTTTTCTTACTGCCTCTGTTCCGATAGTGCAAAAACGCAGCAAAGTCAAATGCTAGAGATTAAAAAAAAAACTTCAAAGGCTTCAAAGAATCAGCAAGACTTTTTTAAAGATTCACTTTAATCTTAACATTACAAAAAAGAGCAAGATCTGCTTTGTTTCAAGTTAGGATATTCCACGACAAGTATATGACTTTAAACATCAAAAATGTCTTTGATTTAACGAGAAAGTAACTCATTTATTTGGGACCTACGGGTATGTAATAACATATTTGATACATTTATGAATATTATTACTAATAATTTTAAATTTACAAAACAATTACCATTAAATCTTCATTGATTGTACTAATATATTCTCTCTCCATTACCCGGTAATAGCATACTGAGATGATGAGAAAACTAAAGCTATTAAGGGGGTACATATCACATTAAACTTTTAGTTGAGTTTAAACGGTGTATTAAAAATACATAAAATCTCTGTAATTCTTGTGGAATCTGCAGGAAAAACACACTGTGGCATAAACTAACATTAAATTGAATGATTTATGAACACTAAAAATATGACATCTGTCCAACTTATTTCAAGAGCACCTACTTCAGCTTTTGCAAGTCATTCTTCCAGTTTTTAGGTGTTTTTGCTGTAGCAGTTTGTCCTGCTGGTTTCCCAATGTTCTCCAGAGGGGTTTCCTAATGAGCATGATGAGCTGTTGTCACATGACTTCCTGACATAACAAGTAGTGGGAATTTAAGAAAGTAAGTAAATATATATATATATTTTTACCTTATTGCATGTTACTCTGAGTGGAAAAAATAAGCATAGGTGTGAAAATCCCTTTCCTGATTGGCTTGCAAGATCTGCCATTTGACCAATGGCTGAGACAGAGTATCCTCTGTCTCTAGAGCTTGCAATAGTGACATACAGTCTAACCTGCAAAATTTTAATCTTAGCTATCTGCTTAACATATTTAAATGGTTAACTATTTAAAATGACTTCTAATTGATTGATTAAACAAAAGAAACTGCTAAATTCTAAAAATCCCACACAACATTCCCATTGTCTAATCTCAAACATGTTGTTTCAAAAACAAGTGTGACATTTTCATTTTTTCTTTTCTCAACAGACAAAAACAAGTTATGTGAGTGATACTCAGACCAAATTAGATCGGACGAGTCTTGTTGTTCTTGTCAACTCAACATTCACATGCTGCTGCCAAACAATGTTCCACGGCAGGTGCTACATTTTATTTGGGCCTCCCCTCCCCGACAGATTTCTATTAAACGTCGGTGACGTCAAGCGAACGCCATCTTTGTCGAGGGCAGAGTTGCTATCCATTGAAGACGAACACACACGCATAGCCGTTGCAGCAACTCAGTCCCTACAGAAGGGAGTTTGATGGTGGTTCGCTGTTGATAATCGCAGACAGACACTTCCGTACTGACGGTCTAACAAAGACTACGGGATCAGGTAAGCTTTATTTAAAAGAGGAGATGATAAAAAAAATTTGATACGATGTCTTTTCTTCTTTATTTTTAATTTGTTTGGTAAAAAAGTGGTTGAGGCAAGAGCAACAGTGGATGTTTTCTTTTGTCAAAATGAAAACTGATGGCTAATTAAAAGATATTAGTAACCTTTCATTTTCGTATCCGTTTAACTGATTGAATGGAAGCTTGATGCACTGTTTGGAGGATGTCAGACCATGTGTGGTTTATACGCATTTGAATCGTGTGTTGGATGCGGCACGATGTGGACGGTTTCTGTGTTTCAGCACCCCGGACAGCGACTGCGTTTCTGTCCTCGATTCACATCCAGCCTCTGCAGCTAAATTGCCATTATATGTCTGGCAAAGTTTTGCGCATAGGCGCCATCTAAGTAATGGCTGATTTTACCAGATGTTTACCCGTTTTAAAACGGCTCTGTTGCATCAGGCCATTAATCACTGAAATGACAGCGAAAACGCCTAGATGTTTCATTTTGCAGCATCATTTTATGACCAGGTCGGCTCAATGCTTTCCTTGCCAGAACCATTTTTATCTCAGAATATAAATAAGTAAGGTTTGATAGCATCGTGTTGAGATTTAACGAAAGTGATCAGCGATTGATAGTGGGGTGGGGGGGGGGGGGGGGGAGCCAATATGGAAAAATGCGACAAAGTGGTCGAGAATTAATGTGCCGCATGTGCGTGTTGCAAAGAAAGCAGAGTGGGGAAAGTCAGACGGGATGATGCAGTGATCAGACTTAATACATTGAACTGACATATTAATTGTTTGAATCAAATAATCTCAACCTTGCCGTATTTAGCCCATGTATGCGATGGGGCAGCGGTAATGATCAGTTCGTGTCTTCCTGGTGTTAGACGATGGGCGGGGGCTTGAGCAGAGCCGAGCGGAGGCGGATGCTGGAGATACCCTCACTTACCATGATTATTTGGGCTCACGTATAATTAGGGGTGGCAATCTTAACGAATTTCATGATTCCCTTACCAGCTACTTTTAAGGAAGATATTTTAGGGGAAAATAACTGTTGTGTTGCCGTATAATGAGATCATTTCAGATTTCGTGCAATAGCCTACAATAATTGGTCTTAATACTAATTACGAATACTAAACCTAATAATAGTAACATTTCATTAATCAATTTATTTATTATTATTGATTAACCTACAACTAAACTTATAATGTGACACTTCAACTCAACATTCAGCCAACGTTGTCGAATGATTAACCAGTCAGTATGTTACACTGATGTAAGTCTCACGAGATTATTATTATTTTGATTAAACTCCAGTCATACATGACAAAAGTATGTTCTGTTCAGGTGTGTTTCATTCACTTCAAAGAACTGAGTCATAAGAGTAAGACTGGTCGTGCTGTAGCCTAGCCTTGTTGATTCACTATAAGAACCGGCACATAGGATTCATTCTTTTGACTACCTGATCTAAGATTCTCTAAAAAGATCAGGCTTATATAGAGAGGAATCTTTTTCTCGGAAATAGCGCTTGTTGATTCACTGAAAAGAATCGGCTCGTATGAATCATTCTTTCGGCTACTCATCCAGACTTGTGTTTTTGACTCTCTATTAAAGAACCGGCTCGCAGGCATCCGTGTTTGCTGTACATTCTGTAGCGATGTTGAACAACACTATCAGATCATTTTAGTGTTCTAACCACATTGGCTGAAGAATTTCACGCTCGAGAACCGAATTTCACCAAAATAAAAATCGAATGGTTCTCCAAACCCTTTGTATGATGCAGATTCAATTCTTCGCCACATTGACTCCATCCTCACGTGTTAAACACTTTCTGGCTCACAGAATGTACTGATTACACAATAGTATTATCGCGAGGTAAAATCCCTACAGGATGTCCGTAACAACCCGAAATATCATGTAATCATCCGGTCAAAATGCTCGTGTGACTTGGGCATGCCAGGATACTGCAGGCGAGCTCCCTTTTTCAGTCACGTGCCCTCATCTTGCACCTGCAAATACTCTTAAAGCCACGGTATTGATTAACATCACTCTGTTTTTGTCCATAAGTCTGCTGTAAGGTTAGTAAATGCGCATACTGACGCATATGAGCAACAGAAAGCGATACTTGTGAGTAGATCGTTCAGCAGTTTCGCTTGTTCCGGTCTGTATTTGTCTTGCGGCGGTTGTGAGAGACAGGTTGGCACGCTTCTGTTGTTGAATCTGATGGTTTAATGCGGCTTATTTTGGCTTGACTGCAGCGCAGGGCGGCAGGGATGTTCCCCAAATAAGTGGTGACTCACGCGATAGCCTTCCAGACCGCGATTCATCTTTTTATCGATGCTCATTGCTACTTAACATAGTTGTGGAACCTAATATTAATATATTCTATATAATATAGCATAATACAATTTGAATCGTAGTACACATATTCGAGATAAACAAAAAGATACAGTGATTTGTTCATATATAATAGGATACCCATGGATTGTTATGGGTTATTTATGCAAATTGATTGGAGTGTAAGGATAAACAGTTGCATGCAAATTCTAATTGAGCCTATAAGTCATTCCGGCTTTATTATATGTATTTTAGAACAGCACATGTTCACAAATTCTACTTTTAATAAATGGCTGAGCTCAGTCAGGAGTGATTTACTTAAATAACTCATACAAACCAATTATATGTCATTTGGAAATTGTTTCATCAAATCTTGACACCGAGACAGCGAAGTGCTTTGTTATGGTTGCTCCGATGTCTTGATTAATCACATACACTAACATTGTATAAATGAAATATTGTGATAGATACAATGAGGGGGGTAGATAGATACAATCAAAAGCTTTACCAGCCTGTTACTGCAAATTATATGTTATTGTCAGCTACATGTATAACTATCACCCTAAAGTCCTTGATTTCATATTCCCAAATACATATCGCCTTTTAACACAAAATTGTTTCAGATTAAAGCACCAGCTGGGTAAAAAATGGAAACTGATTTGCAAATTCCCAACTGAAAAACAGCAGGTAGTCTTGGGGAACACTTCACATCTAGCAAATAATAACATGGGCCCAAGTACAAAATGGCTACTGGATATCTCTGCGACAGTCCTGCACAAGTGGACTTGGCTGAAGACCCACAGATTGAAAATATGGACAAATGCGTCACAAGAGCATAAAAGACTGAAGACGGCTATGGATAAAAAGATGAGCAATAGAAAGAGGGAGGATAATGTTGGTAGAGAATTAAAAAAAAAACAGATAAAGCAAGTCAGAGGAGGGCGGCTGAGGATGAAATGAGAAAAGACAAGATACCCCGAAGAATTAGCTTGTGTGATGCATAATGACTGCAGAAGGAAGCCCCCTCATGCCAAGCATCTCAGCCTGTAAGCTCTGCCCACACATGTGGGTTTCCCCTCCACCATTTATGAATATCAATAGTGCTGGAGGTTTCTGAGGGTGGAAAGAGAAGCATCATAAATCAGCATAAGGACTGACACTGTCCTCTTTCTGTGAACACAATGTAAGAGAGGTCACAGTGGTTAATAAGTGCAGTCTTAAACTTACTGAATAAAAGTGAGATTAAGCAAAGGATTAAGAGCTAGCTGATGTAACTTACTGTAGTTTGTACTTGCCACTTAAACCTGAGAGAGCTGAAGCAATGTATTTTATATTTGACATCTAGTTTTTGAAAATGCTCATATAAACTCATATTTGTTTGTTATGATGTGGAAATAGATGTGAGAATGCGTCATAGGACGGGCATTTGTTTAAAGTACAAATGGATTAAAATACGAATGCGTTTTAGGACGGGCATTTGTTTAAAGTACAAATGGATTAAAATACGAATGCGTTTTGCGTTATCAATATGATTTTTCTTACCTGTGTCAATTCTCTTTCGTAGGCATCTTAATGTTTGTACCAGATCAGATGGACTTGTGCAATTTCAATGTATGAATTTGGCTACTTTTGCAAGCTGTTATTGTGAGCAATTTGGACAAATGTTACGGCATCTGTTCATTTGCTCAGCTGAAGTCTGAAGCCATTTTAGAATGGTGCTCTTTCAGAGTACAGAGAGTTCAGTCAGTTCATGTCATGAAGTTTTCTACAGTGTAGTGCATATAGAGATAGATAATAAGATACATGATGATTAATACTTTCTCAGTTCACATTATTAGACAGTCCGATTCCATTAAAGTGGAATCATATTTCAGTATTAAGCAGCATGCTATAGTAAACTCTGCTCATAAATTCAATATTAGCCTTTCATGTTTGCATTTTTCTTTTGAGGATTATTTGACTGTTGACCTATGTTTGATATGCCAAACAGTCATTTGATAATAATACACACTGGCTCATTTAAACAAGTCAATATGTAGAAAGACAAACTTGCTATAGTTGAAGTTTTGATGCATATTCAATCTTTGCTTGTCAATCACAGATGTTTCTCATTTAGAAAAAAAACACATGTTAAAGGGTACCTATTATGGCATTTAAAATGTTCCTAATAATGTTCTGGGAGTCCCCAACAACAGTTTTACATGCATGCAATGACAAAAAACACTTTTGTTGTCTTATAATATACATTTATTTTTACCTGATTTGCTCACCGACTCCCTAATGATTCGTTTGACGACTCATTTGTCCAAACCCCTCCTTTGCGTGACGCTAATCGGCGGTGATTGGTCAGATGACGCAGTCAGTTATATTTTGCGTTAGCCCAAAGTTTAAACATATTGATAAAGCACTGCAGTACTACAATACGCTTCACATAATTTCACATATTTCAAAAAACAAAAAAAATGACATTGGAGACCTAGAAGCTGCTGAGCGTAACCCTCACTCTCTCACACACACACGCACGCGCGCGCACGCACACACACACACACGCGCGCACGCACACACACACACACACACACATAAAAGCAACAATTATTAATAGTACTTACAGGTTGTGATTCGGAGGAGGAAGCTGATCCAAATAAACTTGGTATTGAACGTTCCTTCAGTATCAGGCGACTCGCGAATCCACACGTGAAAGCATTTGTGTTTGTGAAGCGATCGTCATTTAAATAACGCGAACACAGCTCAAGGTGGCTATACTTGTGTGGTATAGTTGTAAATATAAACTCTAGCTAGCCACTGAGTCTTCACATGCTTGTCCCTGGGCAGTGAAAAAAAAAGTTTGCTTTTGATTCGCACTTCAGAACAGAGTCTCGTGGACATGATGTTGTCAGGTTTCTCTGTCTGCTGGGCGCGCGCACTGAGTGGGCGTGTCGAATTCAAATAACTTGTACAAGTGACGTACGAAAGTTAGAGAAAATGCATCGTTCGTCTATCGATTCATATCAGCGACTCAGAGTCGACTCTTACTTTTGAGAGACAATAACTTTGTATACGGTGAACTTTCATATTTAAAACTTTGCAGGATGTTTTTGTTCACTTAGATCTATGTTACACACTACATGAAAATTAATTTTCAAAATTCCATGATAGGTACCCTTTAAAGAAATTTGATTTTGTGGCATTCACTCTTTTTGATTATAAATAATCCAAAAAGAAACCTTTAGATGGTCCTGCAGTGGATATCTATCATTATACATCATTATGAATATCTTTATTTGTAATTTTTTTGGTACATTTTTGTAGAACTTTTCACTATGCTTATTGATTTAAAATAAACAGTGACCTAAAAGTACTTTTGTTTTGTTTTTTGTATTAAAATATTTAGAAATCTTTAAACCATGATATACTTGAGATGCAAAATTGCATGAGGTATTAAGACTAAAAATGATTTGCTAATGTGATAATAAAAATATAAAGATAATTTAATATATTCTCTGAACACAAATCTTCATACATTTTTATATCTTAAAATATCTTTATATATAATAAATATGGTAATCGATTATTAACTGGTGCTTTCAAAAATAATTCAGAATACATAATTTAATTGAAGTGTTTATTTAGGAGTTTTACTTCCTTTAGCTAAATGTACCTCTAGAAAATAAAGTGCTGCAGGGATGATGTCAAAACCCGGAAGACTAATTCGCCAGCGCTTCCCTTGAGATTTCCCGATGGTTTTTATAATGGGCTTTTTCAATTGATGAGTAAAATAAGGACTCTGGTAAGTTGCCGATACTTAAACACAAAAATTTGGATTTTGAAGCTGTTATGTTTATTTAAGTTTCTAATAAGTAACAAGATAAGATTGTTTGGGGTGTGATTGTCCATTGTATTGTTTACCACATATCTTATTTTACTCATTTTTAAAAAAAAAAAAAAAAACATTATAAAAACCCATAGGAAAGTCTCGAGGGAACCAGTGGCGAATTAGTCTTCTGGATTTTGACGTCATCCCTTCACCACTCTATAAGTAAATAAATCTGTTAATCATGTTTCCGTTGAGCAAAAGCTTTTGGCTGCTTTCTGGATCTAGGCTTCTTAATCGTTTTTTAATGTCTGTTGTTTATGACTCTTCAAATATTGAACACCTGCTGATGCTATCATTCAGGTGTCATTTTTCTGTGCTTTCTTCATACCTCCCCCTCCTCCTGTCTGATCAACAATACAAATGTCACAACCACACAATACCATCAGTGCAGTTTATGAGATTTTCATATAAATTAACTCTGATGGCACCCAATGCGTCTTTGATGCAATTTGACTTTTCTGCAGCGTCTGTTGTTGAATATTATGTAAATGCAATAACAGTATGTTTGGATGCCGATCAAAAGTAAGATGGCAAAGCAATGATATTAGTGGAATGGCAATGGCAGTTGAAAACAGATCTTCTGCAAGTGTGAGGACGTCTGAATGTTGTTGTTTTAAGTGTGTCTGTTTCTATAGAACATTTAAAAAGATGGCTGCGCTCGCTCTCATTCCTCTGCCGCTTTCTGATCATCATTTCTATGAAGCTGCAATAAAAATGTGAAGGTCACAGTCAAACAGACTGCATAGCCAGCCCTCCAATCCTTGCGCTGTCAAACTCATCACTTCATCACTCGTCATATATCGCCAAGAACCTTGGAGCCAGATGGGGAGGCGAGGGAATCAGGGTGTCGGGTGGGGAACACACTGTCTGCTTTAATGGCCCCGTTTTTAATAAATCCATCCCGGGGCTTCCCCATGACTGGGAGTTTACAGGCGATGAAAAGGGAGGGCTCTCTGCAGAGGACCTGATGCTAGTGTTGCTGCAGAGCTGACAACAAATGGGCTTGTGAAATGGACTCTGTCAAATCAATTGCACTGGCTATTGGATCCCTGCTAAATCACAAGACCCTTCAACCCAATGTAAAAGGGGGGATATAGACGAGGTTCTGAGGCTGCTGCGGTTATTTATGGTGCAGAAACATGAGTGCGTAGTGTAGATTCTGCTATGAAGAATACTCAGCATGCAGCCACACGCACTCTGGAATCTAAAATATAGATCAGTACTAATGACCGCCACAGATCACAAGCCTAATGATTTTCTGTTGGAGAGTACGAGGTTTATTTTATTTTGGTTAATTTAACTTTTCACTATGCTTATTGTTCCAATGCGGATTTAAATGAACAAATACAGAGTTTTTTGTTTGTTTTTTGCATTAGTAAATATTTCTAGTTTTTAAACCTTGATACATTTACTTGAGATGCAAAATTGTATGAGGTAGGCTACTTGTTTTTAGACAGTTTATTTAATTCATTTTTCAGAGAGAGAGAGAGCATAAATAACACAATTTAGACAAATATATGCTTAAAGGGATAGTTCACCCAATAAATGAAAAAAAAAAATTTGAAAATCAATGGCTCCCATCCACTGTCTAGTTGCCAACATTCTTCAATCTTTCAATTCTTCATTAATTTGTGTTAAACAGAAGGAAAAACTTGAGGGTGAGTAATGATGACAACATTTTCCTTTTTGGGTGAACTCTCTCTTTATATAATTTGCTAAAATAATTTAATAAGAGGTAATAATGAGATAATTCAAGATATATTCTTTGAACGCAAGTGCCTTAAATGCCTTAAATTTATGTTTAAGGATGTGTAGATATTTTTACTGGAATTTTTAACAAAATAACAATAATCACAGTGTAGATGAGAGGAAACCTAAGGAACTCGCATCCAGGCTGGTGGTGGAGTTTTCCTAATTCACGGCAGTATAATCAAATTATATTAGATTGTTTTTGCAGCAGAGGTCTTTTCATCTTATAGGAATTTCTAAATATTATATACATGATTTATATAAGTGTGAACAGTAAGAGGTTACGAGACGTGTTAATAGAGCCCTGGAATCACTCCACGCAATCCTCCACTCAGGAGGAAGGGAACTGATGCTATTAATCACTGCTCGTGAGAGGAGGGGGAGGCATTGCTCAGGCCTGTCCTCCTCATCTGGTTGCATTGCATTGTGAATAATAAGCCATTGCTATAGTTTACAAGTTGCCGGCTCTATCCGTTACTAACTTGGTTTTCAATCAAGCATGGCTGGAGACAAATGGAAGCATAAATGAACTCCGTGACCTCCCTAAATGATGCATCGCTCACTTCAGTTTATATTTTACATTAGTTCAGCAAAACGTTTTTTTTTTTTTTTTAACATTAAATGTGCTTTAGCTATGCAACTTTCTGATGCATTCAGTATGTTATTTTATGACAAACTAAGGCTTTCAATTTACTGTGGAATTTAGTTTGATGGTCATAACAGATGTCCATCAATTTTGCCAAGCATAAAAAGGTAGCGAAATGAGTAATAAATGGCATATGGCTTGAGTTTCTATCCTTGCATCTGTGAATAAGAATTCTCTTGGAGATTTTAAAACATGTCAAGCTCAATAACCCGCTCTACGAGAGTCAATCTGTTGCAACAAACATAACACTGTAGAGGGGAAATACCATAACCCGATTTCAAAGGTAATCTCGTAAAACACGTCTGTTTCGCCTGACTCAGAGATTTAGAGGTCAGGCATGATAAGTTCATTCCGTTTGAGGGGATATAAGGTGAAGTTAGCGTTTAGCGAAGCATGTGAGGGGGGAGAAAGAGAGTGCAGCGTCAAGTTTTGGAGGAGGACAGTTTTTGTGTGGTAACTGAAGTGTTGCAGTGAAGGGAGAGGCTGCATGTTTGAGGAGAGAAAACAAAATGGCAGCCAGAGACAGGATGAGCGAGCTCTCTCACACACACACAGCTATTCTAAAAGAGCATGTTTAAACCATAGAGCTTCTTATTGTCTCAGTAAACAAACATACAGCTACATACAACTTCCAGTAACCAAATCAATAAATATTGCTCAGTAGCCAAGTTCAAAAACAACTTTTGATATGTTTACTGCTTTTAGAGGCATTACTGTGGAGCTTCTATTTCGGAGGTCCAAATGTGGGTACAATCTCAAGTTGTTTAATTTTAAAAATATATTTTTTTCATTTTTCAAAGCAACAGTTCTGCTAAATGTTTCACTGTCCTTCCCACTTTAAAATGTATTAATTAAAAGTTAAATGTGATGCTTACGCATGTAATTCTATACATCAGTAATGCTTATTTAAATGGCTATCCATCACAAAGTTTGGAAATACATTAATATGGTACTCTGTGTGCATAATTATAGGCCAGTCTTAAAAGGTAGAAGACCCCTGGTTTATTTGCATTTTTTCCCCAGTTTACCTGTATTCATTTCTTGTAATCCCTGTCCATTCTTGGTTTATAATTTACACATTTGCATAGTAATGTTCTGAAAAGATGCACATCATCAAATGCACGTTCGACTGCCTCAAAATTAGCATGGTCAGCCATAATTCAACAAGCATAAAAATAATGACAGTCATAAATAAAGCACGAATGAGAGCATGTACATATTTGCATTGTTTTTCTTCTATTTAATGACATAGTGCACTGGAAAAAAAAAGATAGAAAAGGTTACCACTACCCAATGCATTATTAATAATCCCTGGATATAGGCAACAAGTACAATTATTTTAACCTGAAAGCAGAAGTGAATTGAAAAATAATTTAAATTTGAGAGCACCTGCTGCTAACCAGTCAAAATCTGCTCAGTTCTCTGGCCTACCATGTTAGCTTTTTACATTTTTCAGGATTAGCTAGCCTACAATCCAAAGGACTGCTAGTAGCGCCATTCATATTCATAATACGGCAAATAACATTATGTATGCTCAGTTAAAAAAATGAAAAGATGAAAGATGTGGAGGGAAAAGCAAATCAAAAGACTGTTTTTCATCAGTAAGGAACTGCGTGAAGTAGAGTAAATTAACAGTAAACATAAACCCTGAGGTTTCACTGGCCTAGTTAAGACAAAAAAAGAGACTGCACTGTACCTCAGGTCTGGTTTCTCAAATTGTGCTTAACTTTTAAGTTATTTCAAGGATACTACCACAAATAATTCTCTATGACAGTCATTCACTGACCTGACATTTTTATACACTCATCAGAATCTGAATGAGTTCATTTTCTTCAGAGGGGGAGCGAGGACATGTGAGGGACGTTTCTGTATTAGTGTGTTTCACTGGGGACATACTGCAAATTCCTCACAAACATGTTTCTGCTACCCTGAGAGAGCTTGCATCAGTACACAGCCTGGTTGTTGGGTCAATCAATTTTAGATTGGTGCTCCCTGATCTTTAACCAAAGCAGAAGATGACATTCACTAGTGGACATGGGAGTGTAATATCGCAGCCTTTAGAGTCTCTGGAGTATTCGCTGGGAAAGGTCAGGCAGGCGTGTTAAAATTAATCGCTTGAGTACAATTATGCAATTAATGGAAGCAGTATCGCTCTTTAATGCCTGCTTGGAATTCATTGGATTTTTCACTGATAATATTGAGGATGGTTGAGTTGGAGATATTTGCCAAAACATTTATAAAATATCTTTTTAAAAAATCTATTTTTATATTACATTTTTCTTAGACAGAATTGAGTAAAGTTTCTGCTTAAACATTTAAGAATGACTGGGCAATGTCTGGCCTTGCATGCAGGATGGTTTTGCGAAATAATGTTTACTTTTTGCTTTGAATAAGGATGGAATAATTTAAGCTCACATGCTTGTGCAGTTTAACACACACTCGCAATTATTCAGTAAGCTGTTCTTATTAGACCTCTTGGGATATCTTGCTAGCTGTCAAGCCAGTATTTTCAGGAATATATCTGTCAAGCTCACAGTTTCCATGGCAGAGCAGGGAATCATTTCTCCTGGAACACCCAGAACCTCAGGGAAGAATTTAATCAGCTAAACACAGCAGCCACCACCTCGACGCTCTTCGAAAGAGTGTACGAGAGGAGGAGATGGGTTCTTTAAGAGCATAAAACGTCCTACTGTCTATTCATGACATTTAATTCGCCTGTGTAAGTGAAATTGCTTTATTAGCTGTATATCTCTATCTGCCCTATGAATTTAACATCCAGGGCTGTTTTTCTGGTGCTTATGGGTCTGGGAAAGGGAGAGTTTAGGTTTAGGATGGGTATATTGTCTTTCTTAAAATCTGGATGTCACACTTTATTATTCATGTGAGCTCCATTGTTTAATGTTTTCCTTTTCTCTATGTCCAAATCTTTCAGCTTCCCCCAGACTTCCAGTAAGACCCACTCTTCCCAGTTGGAGACCCGCTCCACCCAACACACCCAGCAGCCATGGCAGATGATTCGGATATGCGCAATGAGCTCTCTGACATGCAGCAACGTGCAGACCAGCTGGCCGATGAGGTGAGGACATTCACTTTCTGCCTTTATGCTACACTCACATGAACAACAACTGCAACCAAAGACTAATGTAGTGCCAACTAAGAAATCAAAATGGAGCTTTGACATGTTTTCTGATAATGGTGAATATATATAAGTATACTACAGTAAATTAATGTACAGTTTGTTTAAAAATGCATTCGGCAATAAGGAAATTTCTTTCAAAACAAAAAAAGGAGTCAAAATAAAGCTTTGTTGCAGCATTAATGTGTTTTTGACTACCAAACCAAATAGTACCGAAATGAAGAACAATTTTGACGGGGAAAAAGCATGTACACTCACATGACATTAAGACTCCAGTCACATCAGTAGCCCAACAAAAGCTGATTTATTCCACATGGAGCAGGTCTCCTCATGGAGGCGGCCATGTTGGCCAGCTGATTACTACTTCCTTTATTTTGGTAACTTCCTGTTATTGGAACTTTTTTTTACGTGATGCTGCATCAATGCCACTAGTCAATGACTAAAACATTTTAAAATACTAATAATAATATAATTAATTTGCTAAGTCATCTGTTTAGTTGAAGCAGACATCAAAGTTATTTTGCTCTTATCCAAGTCTCTAACACTAGTTAATTATTTCATGTCTTAATGCTCTGTTGATTGAGGCTCGGATAAATTGCTGTAATTAATGCTACAGATTTATTTATTTGTACACAGCTTGTTCTATAGGCCGTGACTGTGAGATGTCAGAGTCCATATGTGAATGTGTGTGTCATGTGGAGGGAGGTTCACCTGCACTCTGCCTTACATAACGCTGCAGCATTTGCTCTATGTGTGTGTGTGTGTGTGTGTGTGTGTGTGTGTGTGTGTGTGTGTGTGTGTGTGTGTGTGTGTGTGTGTGTGTGTGTGTGTGTGTGTGTGTGTGTGTGTGTGTGTGAGTGATGAGAGCTGGGGGTGGCGCCTGTGTGTTTGCAGCCTGATGGAGCTCCTCTCTGCCGCCCCACGCTATGATTCTCACAGCTGAGCAGAATATTAAAACACAAACAGCACACTGCAAAAATTTCCTCCAGCCTTCTGATCCACAGAGATATGAATTCATAATATCCAGACACCCAGTCCATGATATTTGTGTGAAAAATGCTGTAATTTACTCAATCAAATTGCATATTTCTAATGTATTCTGAAAAAAGGAACTTGTTCAGCTCTGTTTTACGTCAGTGGGAGACAGAAACTTAAGGTGGTCATAATGGTGGATGGACTAATGGATCTAGAGTTTGAAAGGAGAGATAAATAATGTTCTTTCTGAATTGGATCCTCAGAGCACTGGCCAGTGAGACATTATTTCACACATTTTTGTTTATTATGCATTTAAATAATAAAACATAAAAAATAAGTAGCTTCACTGAGCACTGCAAATTGTTTGGATATTTTTTAAATGAGTGCTGCAAATAAAGCCAATTGATTATTTATTGATTATAGTGTGTGTTAAAAATCCTCCCACACACGCTACAGCTTGTGGAGGTTTTTATCTCTGTCAGTTCCTAATGAATTCTGGTTTTAACATCTTTTTCCTCCCCCCACCCCCACAGTCACTGGAGAGCACCCGTCGTATGCTGCAGCTTGTGGAAGAGGTAAGAGAGAGATGCTTTATTATATTTATATAATTAATTTATTCATATTTATTACATTTATAATCAAAAATTACATCTCACTGTATGCATATGTTTCCTGATCACAAATGTTTAATATATGATCAGGCATAATCTCTAGACATACATTACCATTTAAACATTTGGGTCAGTAAACATTTTTAAATATTTTTTTTTATTTAGCGAGGATGCATTAAATTGATCAAAAATGACAGTAAAGACTTCAACATTGTTAAAATAGGTTTCTACTTAAAAAAAATGCTGTCTTTTAAAATTTCTATTAAAAAAAGTTTAATAGTTTCCGCAAGTTTTCCATAAGTCACAATATTACTGTTTTTACTGTATTTTTGATGAAATAAAATGCAGCCCTGGTGCGAAAATTTTAAAATTACATTTATTCATTTAGCATTTAGAATTATGTTCAGTTTCTAGGGCTGTCAATTTAACATGTTAATGTAGTACATTTAATCTGTTAGTCACTTTCGATAAAAGCTTTTTTCCGATTAAATGTACTACATTAACATGCTAAATTGACAGCCCTAGAAACTGAACATAATTCTATGGTCAAACTAGGAACAAAACTGTTCTGTCATGAGAGCTTTAGTCTTCAGACAGCACAAGCTGGGCCTGACTATTCTAGGCTTGATGGAGGGTGTTAGTTAGAGAAATAGAAGAGAGGTGTGTATATCTAAGAGAAAGAACTGTGAAGAAGTCTCCACAGCATATCTCAAGGTCATATTGATAATCACAGCCCATATCTCTGCAAAGAGCACCTCTCGCCATGTCCATTACTGGCAGATCAGAGAAGCGATAAGTCGTTGACAAATAGACAAATTTACCTGAAGACTCTGAGGCTGACAGACAGAAGAAAACATGGACAGGGAGGGTGCGCACACAGATATGGAATATGTCTCGGTCAGGTCTAATAAACTATGTCAGTCTATACCAGCCTTTTCATGTTCTAGTTAGACTAATCGAATGTTCTCGGCACTTATAGACGATCAGCAGTTTTCCTGCGTTAGGCCAAAATGGAGGTAAATCACATTCATTATTTATATTAGTAGAAGCATTGAGTTTGTTCCAGGCTTTTACTGCTGCATGAAAATTCAGCGGTTTATGGCACAAACAAATTAATCCCCAAGGATCCATTTAGGGCACATTGTGATCCCATCCGGAAGGAGGAGGGTGCTGCTTCACGTCCCGCTGATATATGCACCACCGAGCCTTACGATTATCCCAAATATCGATATCCTGTTCCCCTCAAAGCGCTGAAGCTGCACTTTCTGAAATATGTCACAGCTGCCAGTTATTTTCCAAACACCAGGGGAAAAAACGGCTGATCATTAAGTTCAGGGAAAAATCATATTTTTCAAGTGTTGAGATCTGGGATGCCAGTGACCAAATAATAATGGAAATAGATTACTCGAAGATGTTTCTCATTGAAGACCAGCACAGCTGATTTATAACGCAGACCTTTTCAGGGCACTATGGCAAGGACGTCTATAGCAAGATTTGAAGAACTTCTGTACTGGCCTTTACGCTAATGTCCCTAATAATTTTACAGGGGTTTGGGAGGAATAGACGTCCTTTTGTATGAGTGTAACTCACTTTATAAGCTTTAATGAAGTGCCAGATGATTTGTCTTCATTTTAATGGGCACACCAAATAGTGTGTGCTAAATCTGCCCTCAATAAGAGAAACCAAAAGGCATCACTCGTTCTCATCTTCAATGAGACCACACAGTATTTCTTGCATTGCCGAAATTGACTTTATTTTAGCCTCAATCCGATCATGTTTCAGCAGAATATTTCATTGATGGATTTTCGTACTGTTTAAAGGTGTATTAGAATTGCCTCAAGCTTCAAAAGCTCAGAAATGACTTTAAATAGATTCTGCCTCACATTAGCGCAGAGAGTGCATTTACAAACTATATTGATCAGGGCTATATGCTCCACAGTAATTAGCGTCTGCTTATTTAGTCTGAGAAAAAGGAGAAGAACATTATGCAATTTGAAATGTCACCAGTACAGCCTAAAAAAGTAGACTGCCTCTGAATGAGCCTTGTGTTGTGTGCTGAATCTCACCTCTTTTTCTTTGTCCTTTATTCTCCACTTTGTTTTCCATGTCTTTCACCCTCTTTTCCACCCGTCTTCACCATGGTTCTTGATGCATAGAGTAAAGATGCCGGTATCAGGACTTTGGTTATGCTGGACGAGCAGGGAGGTAAGTGTGGATGTGTTTTAGATGACGACAAAACAATTTTCTTCCATTCTTGGCACATAACATCTTTGAATAAAAATTGCATTTGTCTATTACCTTTCCATATCACATTTAAATGTGCCAATGTGCCATTATAATATGCAACTAGAGTATGTATTATAAATTGATTTTATCTTTATCTATTTTTGTTTTGTTTTGTTAATTCAGTTGCTTAATTAATTGCAGTGTCAATGTGCAATGTCATTTTGATTTCTTCTGCTTTTTCTGAAGTAACTCTTAATCTTTCATCCTTTTAACACACTTTTCTCTTTCATTTAATATTCTTTCAATATGCTCTTTTACCAAATAAACAGAACTGGCCACTGCAACTGTCCATTTAATGTTTGCATGTCAAATATATTCACAAATTAGTTGCCATCACATTCGTTTTTCAGGCCAGCTTGTAACAATACAAGTTCAAATAAACAAATAAAGCAACGATCGATTTAGCTGGTAATGACAAATGATACTCTGTCCCATACATTGCACTAATACTCTTTTGTATAATCCCTGGCGTATTCCTAATATTGAAACCAGATATTAAATACTGTAACAGTGTCATTTAACTCAGTAAAAACTCAAATTTGACCATTAAATAAACAAATCGGCAAGGCTGCAACCAGCTTTTTCCCATTTTAAAAGCACACTGTTAGCTTGTTTGGATTAGTGTGGTTTTAAAAACTACATAATTGGCCTTGCTTTAAGCATTAGCTCATTAGAAGCCCTCTGATTGGCCCCTGTGTGTGAGGGCCCCCATGTCTGCAGCCAATAATTAGTCTTTTCATAAAGGGAATTAGATTTCACTCCTTCATCCCCTCAAACCACAGCCTAAAGCCCATTTAAATACTCTCAGCCCAGAGGTGACACTAAGCTCTAGCTTTATCAAGGAATGAGGTGTCAAAAGTTCATTTTCTTGTTTTAAATGAGAATCTATAGAATTTTGACACAAGGAAATTAATCAAATTTAGGTTAATTTGCTTTGCCTAAACGAAAGTGTCTTCGAATGCCAGGGATTAAACAAACGCAACTGATGTGGTAGGCTTGTTTCCCTCCTGAACCATTTCTAGTTTGCCTCTCTCTGTCCTGTGACTGATACCTTTACTAAACCTCTTAACAATATCGAACACACCCCGTCTGCACGACAAACACGCCAGACTGCATCACCACGGGTCACTCAGCACCTCAGCCATATCATCCCCTAACCACACAGAGACAAACAAACCATAAGCTGCTCCCTCCATTGTAACGAGGAGAAAAAGAGGCTGTCCACTTCCAGCAAAAGGGCACTACAGCCACTAAGCCTTGAGAGAGATCAGGGCAGTGTTTTATTCTGCCCTAAGGTCTAATTAAAAAGACACTGTCGCCCTCCTGCAGTGCCCCTTGTGGGAGACTCGGTCTGCTATTGGCTGCTGGGATCCAATTCAAGTTTTCCATGTGTTAAATGTGAAAGTCAACGTGAATTGCCATTCCAACCCATTTTACTTCTGTAATGTGACATATTTTGAGTAATGACTAAAAATGTTTGAAGGGGCTTGACTTAATTTATTGGGAATTGGTGACAAGTGGGTGATACATATCAGAATTTAACCAAGTGAATTTGAGTAAAAAAAAAAAAAAAAAAAAAGCTATTTGAATACAGGTTAACATTATCCAGTAGCCTGTGTGACCTCAGTGATGTCTGCAGGAAACTAAACTTTTTAATCTCTTTTCATTCCCGATAACACCTGGAATGTGCATTAGGAAAGTAAATAGGGCCCGTTTTGATTTCATGTTGACTTTGATGCATATTTAGCTAAATAAAGGATGAAGTCTTGCTTTTTTAACTCTTTCCTAATTATTTTTTTGCATATGTAGGTTCACTCTAATGCATGCGTCCCCTCTAGATGCATTGAACAATTTTGCATCCAGTTCAGCAGTGCTCATTTCTCATATATTCTTGTCAAACAAGGGCCAGTAAAATTCATTCCACTGCTGTCATCCCTTTGTCCTGACCAGAACAACTCGATCGTGTTGAAGATGGCATGAACCATATCAACCAAGACATGAAGGAGGCCGAGAAAAATTTAAAAGATTTAGGGAAATGCTGTGGCCTTTTCATATGTCCATGTAACAAGTAGGTACTGACCTATGTGGCAGAAGGGTCTTACGTATGTGGTGGCGTCCGTTTTTTTTCCCCCTCCCTTTTTTTGAGTTTCCTTTTGTCACAGTGACTGTCTGAAGTTTTGTCTTCTCTTCTTTGTCTACTCTTTCCTCTTTCTTTCCTCCCTCCTTTATTTTCCTGACACCTGCTCTCGTTCTGTGGGGGATAAATTACTTGTTGTTTAATCAGAGCAACTGGAACGCATCGAGGAGGGAATGGACCAAATCAATAAGGACATGAAGGATGCAGAAAAGAATTTGAACGATCTAGGAAAATTCTGTGGTCTTTGTTCCTGTCCATGTAACAAGTAGGTGCTGCTTGCCTGCCTGCCTGCCTGCCTGCCTAAAAATAAATCTTATTGAGAGGCCTGTAGCCCTAGCCAGGCGTGCCCAACTCCTGCCAAGTTCACTACCCATGATCCTAAGCATATATAGACAGTGAGCATGAGGCATCACACATGCTCACTAGTACAACAGTCCAGAAGTAGCTCTGGGTCCTTTATCAGACAGTTTATGAATGAAATGTATGAATATAAGGCATGCTGCACAACCCAAGGCCAAGTGAACATATTATGAACGCTATATCAAACCACTAAAACTGCATGGATGTGCCAAAGTTGAGTCACTAAACGTAGTCTCAATACAAATGAATAAAAATACCTAACGAAAAGTAAATTTTACTTTTTTTTATCAACTTAAGGATTTTATCTTCCGATAAATCCAGTCTATCAAGATTAGTTTATCAAATTTATTAGATTATCAGATTAGGCTATAGGTATATGTGACGAGCTCGTCATTTTGAGTCGTTTACGGAGAAATACCTTGACTGTTTTGTGTTTTAATTACTTTTTAATGAATTCAAACTCAATGTCTTCAAAAGGCAAATTTTAAAACGAATGCAAATAACAAATGGCGTTTTGGCGCTCAGTGATTGTGTTACATATCTACGTCTTTACTATATAAGCACGTAAAACATGAATGAACATCTGTCGTGTCATCAGCGTTTTGACCGCGGAAAGACCTCAATAAAACAGCCCGTGAACATGTCACGTGATGTTCCATTTACCTCAGGAAACGTCGAGAGGATCGTATCGTAAGTTCGTAACTATAAAATATGATTTTTTTTACACACGCACACTATATTATAAAGGAATATAATAATACATTATTTATAAATGCATTATATTTAATCTGAATCGTTAGTTATGTCTTGTTTAATGTATGTTTGAATTAATTCTGTCTGGAGGCATTTTAGACAGTCACTATTTAAATGAGTAGGCTATATCTAGACAACAGTTTGGAACAGAAACATCATTAGCTATATCATTAGAAAGCACTTTCCTGTTTCATTCAATGCATGAAATTCAGAAATATGTTTCTTGGTCTAAAATGACTCAAAATGATTGAGCAACTCACTCTCATATACAGGCTATATAGACCTATATTAAGACAAACATATTTAACAGTATCTTGAAAATGTATACATTAGCTTTTTTACAACTTTGAAAGCACATCCATCAATGCTACCTGTATGCGATAGCATGTGCCTGAATGCCAAATGCATGCTCATGCATCTCTTGCTAATGATACTGACGTTGCTGCTATTTGTTATAAAGAACAATTATGCATAGTAACCATGCTGATGACCAACTCCTACTGAAAGTCATTCAGATGATCTAACAGTTTCAAGCCTGGCTCATTTATGTTGGCAGGGATAGTTCAGCAAAGAACAGGACACAAAGTCCAGTCTATAGCCGCAGTACAGGGGAAAGAACCAATCTTTTGCTGGTTCCCCAAGGGGAGCAGACGAGATCTAGGTCAGACAGAGAAAAAGATACAGTGCAGATATTCAGGGCTTTTTTTTTTAATGTGACAGCCTGTCATAAAGTCCCGGACTGGTGCAGAGGAGCAAATGAACCCGTGCACTCAGGGAGGTTGAATTTGGGGTCAGATTGAACTCAGTCCATAGTTTTATCAAAATAACAGTCACTTTTTAAATAAAATATTCTTTTTTTTTTTAACAAATTAATTTTTCAGAAGATTCTTTCATATTTGGACAGCAAAAGGTATATTTTTGCTCTTACAGAATATGTAAAGGAAAATAAGATATTCAAGGTTCTAATAGATTTTGTAGGCATTGTTTGCCAGTTTGAGTATTAACTGCTCCTTCACATTAGATAAAGCTCAACATGCTGTTTAGAGAGAGAACGGAGGGAAGGCAGCCGGGGGAATTGTAGCTTTAGTCCGTCTCTATAAATAATACTGCAGTGGGAGGCTTGGCCATCTCTCTTAAGATAAATCAAGAAATATTAGAACTAAAATCCATATCAACAACTCACAGCAAGAACAACAGCAGATGACTAAAACCTTGTTAATGCTAAAGATGCAATCTAGATTCTTGTTTAGAAGTTATAAATTAAGTTTATGATTTTCTTGACGCTATTTGAATGAATTCAAGGATGTCATGTTGATAGCTATAAAAAAATGTCTGCAGTAGCAATTATGAAACTGCTTTCAGTCTTTAAATGGGCTCTTCTCATGCTTTTGATTATGGGTTGCACTTTACAATAAGGTAATTATTTGTAACATTAGTTAACATAAATTACAATGAACGACACTTCTGCAGCATTTATTAGTCTTAGTTAATTTCAACATTTCCTAATACATTAATAAAAGTTGTGTTAATTAGTTAATGCTATAATGAACAAACAATGAACAGTTACTAAATAACATTTACAAAAAATAATATTGCTCATTGTTAGTTCATCTTAGCCAGTGTCACCAATTATTGTTGTTCTATACCTCACCTCTGCCCTCTGAATGATCAGCAGATGTCTACAACAATCGTAATAATCATAATAGGTTGTTGTCATATTTGATAAGATTGCATATGTTTTGGATACTTAGCATGTAATTATTGCTATAAATAGCAATAATTTATTTATTTGTGATCTGTCATTGCTTTTCTTTCATTATAACATTCCTTTTAACACATTTAAGATCCAGAAACACTGAGCTGAGAGGTGGCCAATGAAAGGGCAAGATAGGATGCGCTTCTCTTCCTCCAGTTTCTTTTCTGTTGAAGTTATTTACACTTGTCTCCACTGATGTGGCAGTCCTGTTACTCTGTGTTGTCTGTCGCCAAAGCCTGTGCTCTTTGTTATTGTCATAATTTGAGAGGGGGACAGCTCATGTGCCATGGGGCGGGCAGAAGTGACCTCCGAGTCCCATTTATCTTTGTTTGTAAATGGCTATCCACCACTATTTACGTCTTCTCCCATTTTCAGAAAGGTATGTGTCTCAGCATCGAGTACATGTATGTTAAATGTCCGCAGCATATAGCATTACAAATTACAAAGCCCCTAGGAGAATGAGCCCATCCCTGTTATGCTTGCCTGGTAATTCATGTTTGTTGTTGATCTGTGGACACACTGCTGCTGATATGGAAGTGTCCGGTTACCCTATTGCTCACGCTTCCCCGACTCTGTGCAGAATGAAGAGTGGAGCCAGCAAGGCCTGGGGAAACAACCAGGATGGAGTGGTGGCGAGCCAGCCCGCCCGCGTAGTGGATGAGCGCGAACAGATGGCCATCAGCGGAGGCTTCATCCGCAGGTGAGACGCCCAGGATTCCAGGACACTCAGTCAAGAGGGTTAGCTATAACAGAGAGGTTTGATCGTGTAGCCAAAAGCTAAAATAAAAAGACTTAAGAGGTCAAATGTGTAGATAGCCCGCCCATGTGTATGCGTTCTGCTTTGAGAAATTATTTAAAGTGACATTCTACCGTTCTTATATGGATGCAGGGTAACGGATGACGCCAGGGAAAATGAGATGGATGAGAACTTAGAGCAGGTGGGAGGCATCATTGGTAACCTGCGCCACATGGCCCTTGACATGGGCAACGAGATTGACACCCAGAACCGCCAGATCGACAGGATCATGGAGAAGGTATGGATTGGCTCTCAAGGACAGTTTGCCCTATTGGATTTTCCAATGATTAAACAGAATCCTAAAGTGCTGTTTTAAAAGTCAATTCAACAAATTAAGAGATGACCTGAAAATCTGTTTGCAACATCTTTGACTTATTGTTTGACAGTAACATAAATAATTGGGATTTACTACATTTATATTTATTAATATTACTAAATGTTGTATTTTGTTATATATTTTGTATATAACTTATAATATTTAGATATTTATTTAATATTTTATTTTATTATTTTATGATAAGATATATTAATATATACTGTACACACACACACACATATATATATATATATTAATTATATTATTTTGATTAAATATTAAGTCAATTTTGATTTAACATAAATAATTGGGATTTACTAAATTAATATTTATTAAAATTACTACATTGTATTTTGTTATTTTATGATATGTTATATATAAATGTATTATATATACATATATCATATTATTTTTGATTAAAGATTCAAAAGAAATTAGTCAATTTTGATTTGACATAAATAATTGGGATTTAATCAGTTAATTATTAATATTGCTAAATGCTGTATATTGTTATATGTTTTATATATAATTTAAAATATGAAATATTTAAATATTATATTGTATTATATTATATTTATATATAAATATATATGCATTTTTTGTTCAATATAAAATATATGATATTATTTTGATTAAAGATTAGTCATGATGACTTTAAAAATGAAACAATATTATATATAATAACAGTAATAATAATAAACAATCTATAAAATTAGGAATTAATTGGGAATTACTAAATTAAATTATATATATATATAAGGTTTGATTTACATGAACATCTTTGCTAATAAAGCACTGTTTGGTGTATTTCAGGCTGATTCCAACAAAACCAGGATTGATGAAGCCAACCAGAGGGCCACAAAGATGCTGGGCAGTGGCTAAAGCTCTGGTCTCCCTGCTTTTACCAACCATGCAGTTTGTCAAAGGCAATGCGCTTATCATGGTATTTACCTTCTAGGTTTGCACACATGCACATATCACCCGGCCCCCATTGTAAATGTCGTTCTATGTGTCGTCTGTCAGCTTTTTCAATGATTGTCCTCGTAAAATGATTTCTTATTCTCTGTATCATTCTTTCCAAAGGTTGTATATAGTGCTGACTCGATGGCTCTTGCTCACTTGTGAAGTTTTTATTCTCTTTATTGCCTGTATACATATATGTACGTATGTATACATATATCTACTTGTATGAGTATGCATATAGCCTATGTGTATATACATATATATATATATATATCGAATTTTTGCTGGAGGAACTATATAGGAATGCTATACAAGTTGTCTTTCCTTTTCAGTATATCTCAGTATCGTCTTGGTAAAACTGTGTCACACCACTCAGCTACTGTCATGCTCCTTATTTTGATGTTGTCATGACAATGAAAAATGGGAAAAAAAAATATTTTGCAAATGATACCAATACAACAAGCACTTACCATCAATGTCCTTGGTTCATATCCCTCATCACAACCATAATCAGTTACTGTTTAGACGATGTGCAACTAGATTCTGTAGGTGTAGTAGTAAAAACATTGCATTCCGAGTGATGTGAATTGTGCGTTATGCATGACAAATGGTAGATCTTAGCGTCTTATAAATAAAACTTGTTTTAAAAAGATGACAAAAAAAAAATAACTTAATCATGGCAGTAGCAAAATTGACAAAAGCATGCTCAGTATTAGGACACAGTGGAACGTTCCATATTACTGCAAGTTTGCAATAGTGCCACCATTTCAGTCGATAATATATATATTTACAGACTGTGACCTTTGTTGTAAAATAATGCAAAGTGACTTAAAGAGGAGATGCGAAGGAAACGAAACAATACTGGTGTGGTGGTCCTGCAAAAATGACTTGTTTTCTAAAAATGAATATGCAGTTTGGTGTAGAAAATGATGTTCTGAAAGGTGGGGTCCGGTTGTTTACTGTATCATAGGTTTTGGATGCTCTGAAAAAAATACAAATAAATCATTTGCAATGTAAAGCAAAGACGCATATTTCTGAGAGAACTTACTTTTATAAGATGACTGTATCCTGTTAGTTTACTTTCCCCGTGTGGTTTGTTATTGGTAAAAAATGATAATAATTCATAACAAAAAAATGATTTTTTTTGTTGCTTCTGTACTTAGAGCTATGCACACCAAATCACTACGATATTGAATAGTTATTATAAGAAGTCGAATAAATACCTTACCTGAATGACATAGGTTGAACTGTGAGATTGATGTCCTCAACGCATGTAATATTAAAACTCCCTCTGTATCCTGTCAGTCTGTGAAGTGGTTGACATTTTGTAGCTATAGCTGAATTGATTAAAAGTAATAAACCCCTAATCGCTGTGGGTTTTCATTATTGTCTCAAGCAAAACCTCATTGTCACTTGACGGAGCTGCTTTGTGAGAAAAGAACAGGAGATCTGAATAAGCCAAACTTGAATTTTACATAGCTGGCAGACGCTTTTAACCAAAGCAACTTGCAACTATGTGTTCCCTGGGAATAAAACCCTGCATTCTCGACGTTGCTACTAGTGTCACGCTTTACATTTTAGTCGTTATGAAGGTTATGCATTTCTAATGAGGCAAAACTGCCACTGAATGATACGAGACAGCAGATTTGAGTAAATTGCTTTCAAAAAAGTCAGTTCACGCAGCCGCCATATTGGTAACAACCCCGGGGCTGTTGTTTTCAATGTAGGTAATAGACAACTTGAATGAGGAATGACTAAAATCTAGATAATATTATGTTTCAATTACATATTTTAACTCGGCGATGAATGACAACCATTGTATCATAAATTTAGCTTGAGTCCAGTACATGAACATTCTAGATAGAGTAAACAAACAGGTGATGACTCTATCATAAAGGTGATTGGCTCTTTTAATTAAAAAGCAGGACATTGACTTGTTGACTTCTCCCATTCCTTTTTCTACAGTCTCTGTTTCAGATCGTCACCTTGAACTGTCCGGTTTTGGCCAGATATAATTAATAAGGATGTATTTGCTGCTGCATTGAAATAATCAAGACACATCAGCCTAATTTAGATCCATTAGGCAAGAACAACACAACATGTTAATGCTTAGCGCAACCAGCAGGATGTCTTAAGTTTATCCAAAAACTTCTTCAAGAAGATTAATAATCATATATGCTGTTGCGATGTATTATAATGAACTGATAAACACTTCTACACTGCAAGCTAATAAAGTATGCATTCAAATAAAAATAATTTAAATAATCTCATGCAAAACAAAAGAGAATGAGATGTAAAATAAAGGGTATGCTGTCAGATTTATTGAAAATAGACATCAGAAAGGCTTCGTTTCTAATCATTTTTATAGATGAAATGATTAAAGTCATCATGAAACGGAAGTTGCGATAGTCTTTCCAATTGTGATGTGTATCCAAGTGAAACAGCTTTTTGAACAAGAAAAAATGTAGGGAGGGACTCTGACTTTAGGATTTTGTCCATCGGGAATTGATTGCTTGTGGTTTGCTATTGCTGTGATGTCATGTGAGTGACAGGTTGCCCCGCCCTAGCGCCAGTAAACATAACACAGTCTCATCCCAAGAAGTCATATACGGACGTCTTGGGACGTCTTTTGACCATACGTCAATTTCCGCCTTTTTAGGGTACCCTTAAACGTCGGTTATATGACGATCCTGGGACGTCATACAACTGACGCTTTACCTTTAACGTCAGTTAGGTGACGGGGTAGGTTTAGGGGTAGGTTTAGGTCTGGGGTAGAGTTAGGATCCGATAACGTCATCTAACCGACGTTTAAGGGTACCCTAAAAAGGCGGATATTGACGTATGGTCAAAAGACGTCCCAAGACACAACAACTCGGCGATCAACAACCCCATAACAATTTATGACTTCTTGGGATGAGACTGCGCTGGTAAACACGTCATGTCTTTGCAAGAGGGAGGGAAAGATATTTTGATTAAAGATGGGCACATTCATATATTTTTTTTATATAATGACGTGCATGCATAAATCATTTATAATAAATACTGCAATATTCTATAAAGAAACTATGTCAATTTTTATTTCATGGTGACTTTAAACAATAGAGCTAGCAGGAATCAAGCTCATGTCTCTTGTATCATCACACATTTGCTGTAAGAGACATTTGAAAAAGGTGTTGCAATATCAGGCAACCACATGAAATATTCATTAGCATAAAAATATCCACACTGCAGGCATAGAAAAGCTCTATGTTTACACACCATTTTCAAAGTGGAGTCGTTTCACTGAAGAAAAAAATGTATTATGAAGATGAGATGTACATGTGGTCCATCTAAATATTGTCTCCACTGCTGGTTTTCCATAGGCTTATAACCAAACCTGCGTCTGTTGAATGATCCAGTATGTGATAATGGCAGCTACTGTATGTTGGCAGTCAGTGAGCCTCGTGTTGTATTTCGAATATGTGAGTCAAAAGACGTGTGAGACAGGGAACGGTGCATTTCCCTCAGTGAAATCCAGCCCTTCAGGTTAATAAAATGGACTGCTGTGAGCTGCATTCCCTCCTGAGGAAAAACAAATGAGATTTTCTTTCATGTAGGCCTTGTGTGTGAGGTTGGCTGATGAACGAGGTGCTGTAGTGTGCTTTTCTGCTGACCCAGGCGTAATTAAACGTAATTACGACGAAGATGCAACCTCTCTCAGCCACGGGGCTAATCTGAGAGAGCAAAATATGTTTAAAGAGTGGCTGTTTGTTGCTTTAATGTGTCCAAAATATTCTGCATCTGTGTCCCATTCCCTCCAAGAGTTTATGATATAATTAGTTACAATTAGTATCCTCATCGCCTGATATCTATATCAGTCTATAGGAATGGCAAAGTGTTAACTTACAGTATTACGTTTAGCAATTATTTCTTAACATACACTATCATTTGGGTTCAGTTTATTTATTTAATACTTTTATTCAGCATGGATACATTAAATTGATAAATTACAGCAAAGACATTTATAATGTTAAAAAAGATTTCTATTTTTACTGTTTCAAATAAATGCTGTAATTGTGAACCTTCTATTTATCAATGAATCATGAAAAAATATAGTTTTCAACTAAAAATATTAAGCATTCAGTTCACACTTAAGTATATTCTTTTAAAGTATGGAAGTACATTATTTTCATAATTAGTACTCGTTTTTTAAGTATCCTATGCTAAAATCTTTTATTAATGTCCTTTTGACTAACAAAAGTTTAAATTAATTATTTAATAAAATAAAACCAAATCAACATATTAGAATGATTTCTGAAGGATCATGTGACACTGAAATCATGTGAAAATAGAAAACCGTTATCATAAATTGTAATAATTTTTACAATAATTAATTTCCAAATTTTACTGCATTTTTGATCAAATAAAGCATAAAAAAAAACACATCAACCCAAAACTTTTGAATGTGTATTGACAGAATTTAGATATTTACAGCAATAAACCATGAAACACAATTATCTGAATCTATCAAAACACTCGAGTACCAGCGGCGCTCTCCCATTAGGTCCTGAGACCTATATATCAGTACAAAAATGCAAAAAAAAGATCTGCACTCTAAAAATACTTAATGACAAACAGGAGATAAAGATTATACAAACATTCCTTCGTCAGTGTGACAATTTCACTCATTTTCAATAATTATATAGAAAGGTCTTCAATCAAATCAAAACAATCAAATAATCCGTCCATAGACTCCAGTTGTCCATCTGGAACAGTACATAATGATTCAAAATAATGTTGGGAACACATCAGGAAAAAATGCCATATATAAACATTGCTAGTAGTTAGAAACTTCCAGAATCTAGTACTTATTTCCTTCTAAATAGTTTTAAACTACTTAAACTCAGTGCTCTGCTGTTTATACTGAGCCAACATGTTCTCTTCCTGTTACATTAAGTCAAAATGTCACGCTTTCAATTTCACATTCTCTCCGACTCATATACCGTCTCATCCCTCTCTTCTCATTCACTTTCTCTACACCTTTACCCCTCCCCCTCTCTCCACTCCTCCCCCTGTAGCTGTAACTGATGCTGCATAGCCGCCCCATGTCCTGCAACCACAGAACAAGTCCAAATCATCCAGCAAATCCTTCTCTTCCGCCCCAGCGCTCACTGCAACACATTCACCGGATCTGTCCAGATCTTTGACACGTCCCTGTGGCGAGCCGAGAAAGATCACACATTGTCCTAACCCTCCGAGATTACGCATGCGGTCGTTTCATGCAATCCGTCGGACGACTTCGGGAGGGGCGGAGGAGGACTGAGATTGAGGGTGATGCTTGGGCAAAATGAAAGCGTGAGAAGGGAGGGCGACTTACATAAGGCTTTGCAGTAGATTCGTGAGTACCAGGCGCTCTAAAACATGGCAAGAGAAAACAATGTTCCTCAGAGGACTGGAATGAGGGAGGGAGAGAAAGAGAAAGACAGAGCACAGAAGACTGATAAGGGTTTTATGTACAATGCATACAATATGCCGGAGAGAGAAGCCTTCGGACTGGATCGCAGGCTTGGTGGAAAGGCGGGAATGGCATTTGAAAGATAAAGATGTGTTAAAGAGCTCACGGTTGTGGGGGAAACTGGCTGAGGATGTGATGGGAATATGGGAATAGCAGCGCGACGAGAGAGAGAGGAGAGAGAGAGAGGAGAGAGAGAGGAGGGAGAAGAGAGAGAGAGAGAGAGAGAGAGAGAGAGAGAGAGAGAGAGAGAGAGAGAGAGAGAGAGAGAGAGAGAGAGAGAGAGAGAGAGAGAGAGAGAGAGAGAGAGAGAGAGAGAGAGAGAGAGAGAGAGAGAGAGAGAGAGAGAGAAACAAACAAACCAATATAGGAGTCTAAAATCTACAAACATTACTGGGTCATTTCCTTTGTGTAGTAGCCTACATTTCCATGTCCCTATTTAATGCATATAATACTATTCAAAAGTTTAATGTTTTTTTTTTAAAGTCTCTTCTGCTTACCAAGACTGCATTTATTTTATCAACAATAAAAAAACACTAATATTCTTAACCGTTTTCTATATCGTTTTCTATATTAATATATTTTCACATGTCATTTATTCCTGTGATGATAAAGCTAAATTTTTCAGCATCATTCCTCCAGTCTTTAGTGTCACATGATCCTTCAGAAATCATTATGATATGCTGATTTGCTGCTCAAGAAACATTTCTTATTATTATCAATATTAACAAAATGGTTGTGCTGCTTGAAACTGTGACACTTTTTTTTATTGATTAAAGGATTTTTGATCAATAGAAGGTTCAAAATAGCAGGATTTATTAGGAATAGAAATCTTTTGTAATATTATAAGTCTTTACTGTCACTTTTGATCAATTAAAAACATCCTTGTTAAATAAAAGTATTAATTTCTTTCAAAAGAATCTGCTGGACCCCAAAATTTTAAAATGTAGGGTATATAAAAAGTCGCTGGTTTTAACTTTAAACATTAAAAACTTTTATCAATTTTCCAGGTCTGTATATACAGTATATACATATATATATATATATATATATATATTATATATATATATCAATTAATTTATGTTTTAATTTGTGGATAATCTAGATTTCTACCTGTGTCCTCAATAACATTGATTTTATGTCATATCAACTCCAGGAAGTAACATAATTTTTACTAAGAAAGCAATGGCACACATAAGCAAGTAAAAGAAATGGATTTAATTTATTCTATGATGATTTATGGTTTTAGTTGGTTTGTCTTACTCCTATAGTTAGAAAAAAATCCATCCTATAGTTAAAATTACAGGAATCCGTAAGATAAATAATATCATAATACGGTTAAAAAATTTACCAATTAATTTCAATTTGACAAGATAACTCTCAAACCCTCACGTAATGACTAACTTCAGCTCTTTATTTCATTTTTACAGCATATGAGGGATCCCTCACATTTGTCTTTCTATGCCATCCTATTCATTTCTCATATATTCTACATGTCCTCAATGCATGTATGCAAGGTCTGTGAGTTTACAACACTCTACTGTTGCCGCCTCTTTAGTCAAGTGTGAGAATACAGATTAAAGCAAGCTCGGTCCCAGCATCTCTTCATTTCCTGTAAGACTGAAAGCAGCTGAAGCTGAGTCATACTAACTCGCGACTGCCAAGCTGCTTCAACCTTGGCCTGAATCTTTCAGTCCCTGTTCTCCATCCACTGCGACCCCCAGCCACCTCTCGTCTTTCCTTAAAAAGATATATTCATTGCCTTTCCTAATCTCCCCAAACAACGTCTACCCCTCTCACACCAAAAATGACCTTTCCTGTCATCTCCACATAAATAACCGGCAGATGTGGAAATGGAAAAAAGAGACACCTAGTGGCAGATTCCTTGATTTACTAATATTTTGAAGCATCAGAGTTATTATGGGTGAAAAGATGTTCAGTGGAGGAACCGAAATCTCTCAGATTTCATTAAAATATCTTCATTTGTGTTCTAATGATGAATGAAAGTCATGAGGGTGAAGAAATGATGACAGAATTTTCACTTTTGGGTGAACTATCCTTTTAAATAATATAAAGGGCAAATTCACAAATATTAAGTTATTTCCCTATTTGAAAATATTTAATAAATAGAGATTTATTTTTGAAACTAACAGAGAAAGGTTCTAGCATCATCTTTCTAGCATTAGCACCGATTTGTTTGATATTTAGTCAATCAATGCAATTACATTCAAAGATTTTTAAGTGTGACTTAAGTGTTCAAAATGTTTTAGGGTCACAGTATATACTTTAAGATCTGAGACCTTTAATGCTTACAAACAAAGAACAGGCCTTCAGCACTCGATTCACAATCCTTTTGGCTAACTAAGTCAATGCAAAATTTCAATAGAGATGAGCTAGGCTGAGTGTATCTGACAGAGTACTCATGTCTACGGTCCGCTCTTCAGTGAGAACTGGACTCCATGTTTGTTCAGACGCTCTATTAGGGTGGTTCTTGCAAACGCTGAGCCCGGAGTGAACACGCCACCTCTGTGAGGAGCAACAAAAGGACAACAGGTAAGAAAGGACTTCATACATGCTACTCAAATAACATTCAGCATCAACCCGTAAATGTAACTCTACAGTTAATATTCACATGTAGCTTTGAAACTTAGTATCCAAAAATGAAGTGTATTCAGGTTTAACCACAGCAATTATATAAAATCACCCCAACACATATATAGATGTTTCTTCAAACCCAGGGGTTGATTTCTTTCAAATTAAATCTACAATTTAATCATATCATTTCACATGTAGTGAAAATGAAATCAAGTTTCACAAAAATGACAGAATATATACACTACCAGTCCAAAGTTTAGGGTCGGTAATATTATTAAAAAAAAGTATTTCATGCTAACCTTGTATGCATATATTTGTGTTAAAAATACAGTAAGACCAGTAATATTGTGATTTTTTTTTTAAAGATTCTACTGAATATATTTTAAAATGTAATTCATTCCTGTGATGATTTTTCAGCATCATTACTCCAGTCTTCAATGTCACATGATCCTTCAGAAATCATTCTGATATTATCAATTTTGTAAGCATGCCTTTATAACTTTATAAATGTCTTCACTTTGAATAAAAGTACTAACTTCTTTCCCCCTCAAAAAAATACAAAAATAAACCTTACTCCTCTGAACAGTAGTGATTATTCAATATTCAACAATGTTAGTGAACAAAGTAAATGTAACTACTGAGAATATGAAATGTGTTTTTTTAAGTTCGCCAAAGTGCCAATAGCTGAAGAATCATCCATATATTATTTTGAGGTCAGATTACTCACTTATTAGGGAGACAGTGAGACTCGTTCAGCAGTGTAATAGCGGCCTGCACCATGGTAATCGGTGTAGCAATGTATCCCGGCTCTGCAAAATACAACAGTAGTGACCGTTTAAGTCTGAGTATTTAAGGTGAATATTTTGTATCAAATCAAATTAGTAGGACAATACCTGGCCCTGTTATTTCAGTGTTGATAGTGGCATTTGGCTTGCCTAGAGAGGGGTCCTGACCTGTTGTGTAGCCCTCCCCCATAAACCTCAGGCAGAAAGAGGTTCCTTCCATCTGAAATAAGACAACAATGGCAGAGATACACCAATGTATCAAATAAGGCTTAGTCATTTGTCCTGTGAATTTCAATATATTTTTATTGTACCTGCTTTCTTGACGGTCCGGACTTGGAGAACAAACCAAATGAGAAAAATTCTGGAAACTAGTAGAGAGAATAAAAAAAAACACACTTGAGTTGATATTCATGAGTTTATACAAGCAGTCCATGCTGTTTAATGCTTGAATGCGAGTTTGATCCATTCGATTTTCTTTTAACAGTTCAAATATAATCCAATGTTTTTTTAAATGGTACTGGACCTGAGTAAGCAATCCCCTGCCAAGACTAAATTTGACCATGAACCAGAAGAGCACGCCTGCAAAGAGGGTCTTCACCACGGAGAAGGGACCGCCAATACCTACATATGCCATGTACTGAACCTGAGGACAAGAGGACAGAGGTAACCAATTGTGCTGTAAAACAGTGTTGACAATTGATTCAATCAAATGAAGGCCATATATACAACAACAACAACAACTAAGTGGGTTGGACAGTGAACGACTGCTGAATTATTAACACATAAGTTTGAGACCAGTGCAAGACATCAATCAAAAATGACCATATCCTGACAGCACCCTGTTGACCTTCATGACATCACCCTGTACACAGTGGTCATCGCTATGGAGATGGATGAATCACAAAGACTGTGAATCATCCCCTGCTCTTTCCATGAAGGCTTTCAGAGCACTATCACAGTAATCATGCTCGCACAAGACGGATCGAGAAGAAATGTAATTAAAACTAAGGGGCATAATGGTGTTTGGAAAGCAAGGGAAGAAAAGAGTCTTTTTTAAGAGGATGCAGATGGGTAGGCAAGAACCCTTTGGATCTACTTTCCAATAACAGTTTAAGAAAACTGAATACTGGGTTTGGGTTCAAATTGTTCTACTCACAAAAACTGATTGGCATGGTTTATAAAACAGCAGAAATTTGGACTTGTTTTAGTCAAATTACTATTAACGAAAAAAAAAAGAATACATAATATTCATAAGGCCGCCTTGTTGAACATTAGAGACTTTAAGAGTACATTGAAATATACAATACAATATAAAATAAAATATTTATTTATTACATTTTTATTAATAATTCAAAATAATTTAATTGTTAAAAAAATATATTTTGATATTTTAAATATACATTACACTTTGAGTTTATATCAGTATAAAGTAAAAAGTAAACTAAACCAATAAACTAAAAAATATGACTTGCTAATATGATGACAAATTGCTAAATATAATATAATGTGTTATTTGTTATATATATATATATATAAACATATATAGTGGTTAATGGGAGAGGACAGCATCAGTTAAAAATAAATTGCATTCTCATTTGCTATAATAGCAAAAGAAAAAATATATTTTTTTAGTCTTTGAAAAGGGTCCATTTGAGTTTATTTCATGGTAAACTATAAAAAGATAACTATATATATATACACACACACACACATATATATATATATATATATATATATATATATAATATATATATATATATATATATATATATATATATATAATTGAATAGAAAATTATAAACAAAAAAATTGAAATATATTTAATTAAATTACATTAGTATCAAAAGTGTGTGTAATTGTTTTAGACTCACAGGGCAGTGGTTATGTTCCTCATGCATATAGCGCTGAGTCCGGCGCACCACAGATGGATCTGAGCCCATGAAGGGAATAGCATACTGCTCAATCTCCTTACTGAAGAAAACAGCTCCCCTGGGTACATCAAAATAGCAAGCAAATTAACACAAGTACAGATTCCCATCCTGAGAACAATTCTCCTTCACTCCTTTGGGAGTCAACTGCTATATAAAGCACATGAAACATGATCAAGATATTATTAATAGAATCTAATGTCGAGAATTATTTTATAAATACTTAAAGCCACCTCTTTTTAATTCTAGCGTCGACAGCCGGGAGAGGTTTATGCCCAAACTTCTTCCTTATTCTTCTGAGACTGGCACTGTCAGCAAAGCCAAAATGGCTGACTGCCATGTCGCATCATGGGCACATCCACCCTGATGAAGAAGACAAGACAGCTGAACAAAAGCCAAGACATGTTTTGCTGTTTGAGGACATGCAATAGGTCAGATGCAAACAATCTGCTATAGCTCTCTTCATACCCGATTAAAACAGCAGGAAATACAATTTGATAGAGTGCTTATGAAATACTACAAATGGGCCATAATACTCTCCATATACTCTCCATACTCACTTTATGCATCTGCTGCCCTCACATTGCAATTTAATTTATGTAAAGGTTTTATATAGCATTTCAGAATGTATTTAAACATTGTCTTATTTTTTTTGTTGTGATCAATCCCCCAAAAAAAGAAAAAGAAAAAAAATCTCATAAACTACAGTATATTTCCTTTGCATCATTAACATGAATCCCACAAATTCTAGTTTGCTCCATCGGGATATGACAGTTAGTTGCATTATTTATGAACAGCTGCAATTGTGAATTCCCAAAGCTTAATATAAGCACTTCTTTAATCCTAGATCAAACCAAAGTTTGAGAGCTCATTTTCAATAACAGTCAATAAAATTCTAGTGGACCTTTAATAGAGTTGTGCAAATACAGTATACTATACACTGCTCACCTCAGGTCCTGTGTTGATGGTTAAAAAGCTCTCCACAGCAGTGAGCGTTCCTGTGGAAGACAGGCAGAGGAGTTGTCAGGCATCTGCTCTCTGCAGGCACGTTTGCCCACAGCAGCACTTCAAAGTGCACACACAGACACACACATCCTGTAAGCACTAGGCACCTTTGCCTTTGTCACTGACACGCCCCACTAATTGGGATGAGATTAAAGAAACCGACTGCACAAGGGTCGTGTGAAGCAAAGGTCAAAGTTCATACACAGGGCAAATATCACAGTAAATATGTACGATTTAGCATTAGGACACTGATGCAAATAGCACCTCTAAAACCTGTTATAACTATAAGTCAAGTCAGGATTAGATTTCTTTCCCCCTTATACTGTATGTTACTGTAGATTAGAAGTAATTGCAGTATATATATATATATATATATATAATATATATATATATATATATATATATATATATATATAAAAAGCAAAACATTTTTGTTTTTGCCCCTATTTTTCATGAGCTGAACTCAAAGATCTAAAAATGTTCACAAAAGGCCTATTTCTCTCAAATATTGTTCACAAATCTGTCTATTACCAGATCAACTCTATGCGAAGGAGATGGGTTGCACTGCGTGAGGCAAATGGTGGTCACATCAGATACTGACTGGTTTTTCGGGGACCCCCCCCCCAATACAGCAAAACTGCACATTTTAGAGTGGCCTTTTATTGTGGCCAGCCTAAGGCACACCTGTGCAATAATCATGCTGTCTAATCAGCATCTTGATATGCCACACCTGTGAAGTGGATGGACTATCTCGGCAGATTTGTAAAGGCTACGTCCACATTAATCCGGATACATTTGAAAACGGAGTTTTCGTTTAAAAACGCTCTCCGTCTACACTAGCGTTTTCAGACGTTTCAGTGTGGATGAGAAACTTATAAATTCACCTTACTGCGCATGCGTGAAACCTCACAAAAGCTCACTGACAGATGGAAAAATAAAGAAAGGTATCGCGCAATTCTTCTAACATGATAATTTTATTTAGCAAAATATCTCACCATTCACTGATGCGTCCAGGTCGCACTCACCATATGTTTGGTCTAAAACGCGACTGCTCTCCTGTATTGCCGGACAGCAAATGTGAGTACATTTTCTGTCATCTGTGCAGTACTGTGATATGAAGAGTGTGCAAAGTAACATATTTTAGCAACAGTGTGAAAGTGAATAGCACATAACAGGCACAATACCGGTAAACATCAGGTAAACATCTATTGGTACAACATGGATCACATGACTAAACTTACGTCATCGTTTTCAAATACCTCCGGCTTCACAGTCCACACTACAACGCGAAAACGGAGTTTTCAAATTTATCCACTTTGGAGAGCGTTTTCCAAAAGCTACGTTTTCGTTGACTTAAAACGCCGTTTCAGTGTGGACGGAAGGCCAAAACGGAGAAAAAAATATACGTTTTCAAACGAAAACGTATTAGTGTGGACATGGCCAAAATCTAGACAGATTTGTGAACAATATTTGAGAGAAATAGGCCTTTTGTGTACATAGTATATAATTTATAATTTTGTTCAGTTTGTATATATATTTTAATCAAATATTATAATTTAATTAGACTTTTAAATAATCAATTTATTAATGATAAAACATTATCCAGACATGCAACATACCTTTGAAGTGATTCTGTGTATAAAGTATCCCCATATCTGCTGGTATTGAATCAAACCCACAGCTTCCAATGATATACACACCATTCTCCTGAGCTTTACTGTGGTACTTCAGCTGTATCCCCTCTAAAAACTGCATAATTCAACAATCAAAGACATTACAATTCAAATGTTTGAGGTAAGTTACATTTTTCTTTACATTTATAATGTTACAAAATGTTTTTTTTTATTTTTTTTTATTTTTTAAATGCTGGTCTTTTGAACGTTCTATTAATCAAAGAATGGAAAGTCACAGTTTACACAAAAATATTAAGCTGCACAACTGTTTGTTTTTTTATCATTGATAATAAGAAGAATGTTTCTTGCGCACCAAATCATCATATTAGAATGATTTTTGAAGAATAATGTGACACTGAAGACTAGAGTAATGACTGCAAAGTGCAACAGTGTTAAAAGCATAACAGTAACTACCTGAGGTTCTCCACAGATGTCAATGCAGTGGGCCCCGTTCTCTATGCAAGCCTTCACCACAGGCTCTCCATAAAACCTATACTGTTGAAAGAAGACAACTCAGCACAATCTACTTCCATATATGCAAAATGCCATTTTACAGTCAACAGTTCACCCAGAATAACACAACTCCATTTATCATTTTTTTTGTCATAAAGCTATTGTGGGACTATGGGTGCGCTAGGACAGGTGTGAATGCACAGATGTGTAAACTGGCCCCTTCCTGTGCTTTTTTACTATAGTCTTTGTGGACTTACTGGTCCCACGCAGTTGAGCACAATGAAGCCTTGTTTGCACATGATGGCCAATGACTCTGGCTCGGCTACATCTGCTACAATAACCTCCACACACTTCAGCTCTGGTTTACCTGCAGACAAATGATGCAATGTCAGAGATGAATGGATCTCTATTCTCTAACAGCTCAAAATGATAGATAGATAGATAGATAGATAGATAGATAGATAGATAGATAGATAGATAGATAGATAGATAGATAGATAGATAGATAGATAGATAGATAGATAGATAGATAGATAGATAGATAGCCTTGTATAGTTTAAAAATCATCTCAGTATGGGCAATTCCAGATTATGCCAGAACATAATGCCTATAATCAACAATATTCTCAAACCATGTAATCCCATCGGATAATCTCAACGGACAAAATCTGCTGAAACTCGTCTAATACCATGATCTGACTGCCTCATGTCTAGCCATGACAGTATGGTAATTAAATCTGTCATAAATAACATATGTGCATTGTAATTCTGTGTAGCCTAGCAACAAAAAAAATGTAAGTATGTGGCAGTAACATTATTAATATACCAATAGCTATGTTAAAATATAATATATAAAACAATGAATGAATGAATTATTTTTTGATTAACTATTCTAAAATTTGAGATTATTATTTTATAATAAACAAAATAGGGGACAAACATGGAAAAACATGGTAATACCATGTTAGTTTTTTATTATTACTAAATGGTCATAAATAATGTAACCAAATGAGAATACAGTTCGTATTTTTTGTACATAAAGTTACTACTATATTGTATGTTTATTATTTTCTGTTGTAATTCATTATGTTATATAATATGTGTGAGCACTTCAATGTTAAGTACAATTACGGCAAAATTGTAAAAGTTGTTGTTAAACTTAAATGCGTCAAACACGTACACAGAGCGTCAGCTGCCTGAATGAGTGTTTTTTTCCAGTCGGTCGCGGTTCCGTCCGGCTACAGCCCATTGTAACGACCCTCCTGGACCCTCGGTACACGTCCGCGCAACCTCCTCCACTACAAACTGACCGGTAAAACCGGTCGCCCCGAACACTATGATATGGTACGGTCTTTTGCTTGATGTTGTGAGCGTCGCCATTGTGTCTGTAATCCGCGTGCGATGCGACACAGACGAGGTCAGAGCGACCGCTGCTCCTCACTGTATCAGTGTACAGTATCAGTGTAAATACTGCACAAGAGGTTTAGAAGCTCAGGTTGTGCTTCAGATAAACTCTAGCTCATAAAAATCCAACTGTTTGTGGGTGAAAATTCCAGAAACGGTCACACTTTGAAGTAGTAGAGAGACATCTTGTGCTGGAAAGGTGACATTACCACAACAGTACTGCAGTGTAATCATGTAATTGTAAGCTATATTTTGTGACCATTAACATATATAAAAGCAAATGTATGTACATAGCCTACACAGCTGTAAATAACATAAATTACAGAAATCTGTCAACAATGTCAAGTTCAATCAGACCACTTGTGAAAATTTTCCATTTTTTGTAATGCATTGTTTTAATATTACAAATGATTTTATCAGCAAAATTATTTAGTTTTTGATTTAATGACAGCAGCACCAACTTTGATATTTTGTACAAAGGAGTTCCCATATTCACAAAATTAAAGAAATGGTGCTGAATCTTAGACATTTTTGTATTCATTTTACAATTTATAATATTTCTTTCTTTAAATTTGTTTTGAAATATCTAACACTTTGTTTATAATTACACTTTAAATCCTATATTTTCAATGTGTTTCTAGACTTTTTTTCATCCCCACTGTATGTTTTTGTGATTAATCGCATATTGTAAAATTAAATTAAGCAATATGAATTATTTCAATATGCACTTTACTTTACAATTGATTTTAAAGTTCAAGCATATTGTTCTTTTGCAAGAAAACAATGGCAGTACAATAACCAGGTACTTAATCAGGGCTGTGGCATTATAATATTTCTATAAAATTTGCATCTTAATGCTTTATTGTTAGAGAAATTGTAATTGGATTCTGAAATGAAATTAGCTATGAGGCAGTCTATGGATGACACACTGGTCTCCAATGTGAAATGCTCCTACTTCACCTTTATTTGTGCCAATTCCATTTGCTTCGTCTTTTCGTCGATTCAGAAGACCATTCCACTATTATCAGACAGAGTTACAGCATAAACCCACTTCCAAAATATATTTAATGTCATAATTCAGAGATGTCACGTGTACTACTTTGCAAAGGAAAACAGAAAGATATACAGAAAAATTGCATTCTTCTGAGAATAACATTAAAACACTTAGGCCTGGGGGCTGTTCCATGAAACCAAGATTAGAGTATAAGCCAGGCTTATTTCGGTTAGTCAGGCTTATTTTTGGTAGATTCGGTTTCATAAATCAAACTTAAAAAAGTTCAAACTCAGTTACCCTGGCAACTTATGCTGGGAAACTAGCCTGGTCCAGGGCAGGCTAACTGTCAGGCTAAGCCTCAGTTGTTACACAGATCCTCAACACTGACCGACAAGAACACAATGATATTACCACTGACACTCTCTAATACCATTATTGGACTTTATTAACACTATTAGTCCAAAAATAAATACACAGTATACAGAAAATCAACTTATATAAGGCTACAATATAGACACATATATAAGGTGTTTTAAAGTTGTCTGTTTAGGACATGTCATTTTTATAATAAAGACATTTTAATTAAGGAGTGCCTCGGTTATCAGAGAATTATTTCTCTACACTGTCACTCTACACTATATTTGTATACTGTATTTATAGATATAGATATATAGATAGATTAAAAACAATAGACCTATACATACTACAGTTTTTGTTTTTTTTACTGGCTGAATGTTTTGTGCCCAAGATTTAATTAGATTGTTTTAAAGATTTATGAATACATTTCTCTCTGGTTTTATTTGGCAGTTTGTCTGGTTTTTGTTTAAGTACATGTTTATGATTATTAGAAGAACATTAGAACACAATCTAAAAAAAATCTTTTTAAAGCAGAAGTTAAAATCACAAAATCAAAAAATAAATAATTACAAAAGCACAGTATAAATTTTAACTGGTAAGATTAATCTGAGCTTAGTAATTGACAGTATATTAGCCTACATTTGATTTACCCCAAATACACTTGTAGGTTTAAAATTCTAAATAAGGGACATATAATGTCCAACTAACAAATATTTTAGCACACACACACACTTACACACACACACACACACACACACACAAAACACACACACACACACACACACACACACACACACACACACACACACACACACACACACACACACACACACACACACACACACACACACACACACACACACACACACACACACACACACACACACACACACACACACACACACATACATATATATATATATATATATAGTTCCTTTAAAGACATCATATTTTCCCCCAATAAATATTCCTTATTTTTCCTTCTACTTTTTTTTTTCTTTTTTGATAATACCCACCAACACATACATATACAATAAATAAATAAAAATATAACATTCACATATATCAAACTCTTATAATGACACATAATTCCTAATAGTTATTGAAGTAATATTATTCAAATATCAAATATTCAATATTAAATAAGTAAATAAATAAAATAACAAATAACAAGAAATAAAAGGGAAGGTTACATAAAAATTTAGTTCATGTAGGCCAATATATATTCCTTTATTTTATGGAATATTCTTTGATTTTAGAGTTGCACATATCTTTTCAAAATGTATACATTTGTTCCTAATTTAATGTTATCCTCTCCATAATGTACTTTAGAAACCAAATCTAACCACTCATTTAAAATTGGGGATTCTTGCTTTCTCAAAAAAAATTTATTGCATTAAAAGCTGTAATTCTCAGAATTCTAAATACATCATCTTTATTACGTAGCATAGATCCTATACCCAAAACTATATTTTGTATCTTTATATATTTAGTTTCTTAAAAAAAATTCTTCCCTGAATTGGGCTACTCCTGTTCAATTTCTTTTTTTTTTTATTAGAAGTAGGCTAGCCTATAAAATATATGAGTGTAATGAGCTAGAAGTTCACTGCAACTTATCCAACATCCTAAAGATAAATTATTATAATTAGAAGATAATCCTCGTGTTATAAAATATCGCATATTAATTTTCCAAGCAAAATGTATATTTTAGTGTATAAATGTATATAATTATTGCGGACCTATTTGGCGCGCATGCGCGCAGCAGCGCTCGTTCAATATGAAGATTAGCAGCAAAATGGATACATTTGCACGACTTTCTAACATTTACAGATGGAGAATATAACCGTAAAATGTAATTTTTGCACTGAGGGGGGGGGGGGGGGGAACATGTCACAAACGCATAAAACAGCACAAAATATACGCTGTTTGATGGTGGATCGATTTGATCCACGATATCTCTAGGGCTGCTTCAGAAATTATCTACGCAATTATCTAGACTAGATAAACCTGGATCAAATTAGTGAGATTGCGTGAACTTCAATTACCTTTTATGGAACCACTTTAGCCCCAACTTATTTGTTAGGCTCATTCAAGTCCGGTTTTGGAGTTTAATCCCCGCTTTTCTAAGCTTCATTTATGGAACAGCCCCCTGGTTACACAGACAGGGCTTAGGTTAAGTCAGGATTAGACTTATTTTATAAAGATGCCGCAGATAAAAAACATTACTGGTGTGCATCTTGAGACAAAACAATGGCACTGACATATTTTAAGATATGTTAATGCAAGTTGCTTTCAGTTAAAACGGCTGAAACATACATTTTAGTCTGGGACTAGCTTAAACCTTGTCTGTGAAACCAGGGGTAAGACTATTGAAAACACAAAAACACACGCTCACTTTGATTAATGAACACAAAACATGTTTGTAAGTAAAAACAAATTGATTGCTTGCGGTCTTATATGATTATACAATTTTCAGATTTATTTTGTACCAGCTGACCACAGAAGAAGTGCTAGAACAACACCGAAGTGTAGAGTCATAATCTAGTCAGATCTGATCGATCCCTTATTATTCAGCCTGGTCATGTGCTATTCGTTATTCAATATACTTATGTTTGATAAGTTAATATTCCATAAGTTAACATTGCTAAAAACTCCCAGTTTTGCTTGTTCATGTTGATACTGTGTGAATTTCTGTGCTTACAGCACCATTAAAAAGTGCCAAGTCAATCTATCTAAAAATAAAAATATACATACAAAGATAACCATGGAATGTAGTGTATCGGAGAACTAAAATGTACAATAACAATGCTATGGTTCCAAAGGCAATTCTTTCAATGCATGTAGTTATTGATCAGAGGAATAGCTTTACTGTGTCCTTGTTACATTATGTTACATGTACTTACCATAGTAATAACAGTAGATTATGCAACTAACCCTCAACCTAACCCTATAGTAAGTACATGTAGTTAATTATTATTATTCAGTACTTAAATATATAATTACACTGTAACAATGACACCTTAAAATAAAGTGTAACCTAAAATTCTCTAATAAGCATGTTTTAGTACCAGTATTGAATATACTTTATACAGATGCAGGAAGCCCTGTGTGATGTGTACAGACTCGCTAAAGAAACATTTATTAAGGCCTGTCTGGTAATGTGCATTTGTGCATATTATCTCAAGAGAAATACTGTTGTTTATCATCAGAAATGGTAATATAAAGAAAGAGTTAGCATAAAATAGCTGCTATGATGCACCAGAAGAGAGCCACTGAGTGAGAGCGTCCACTCCTCGTCGTACAGGTCCAAAGAAAAATTCCACGTTTTGCGAGAAGTCGACACACACGTTAGAGTACGCCTCTCCAACGAGACAATAAAGAGCAGTCCCACCCATGCTAATCACCACGGTAGCCAGACACAAGAGGAGAAGGACGAGGCAAGAGTTTCCAGACACCTCATCTGGAAGCATGAGAAAGATGATCATTCTCACATTAATACAAAACAGAAATATGAATATATAAAGGCCCGGTGTGACCAATTGTACCTTGATCGAAAGCATCATCTGGCTCTCTGAAACGGACTTTGCGTTTGGTCGAGTCTTTTTGTGTAGTCGCACTCTCTGTTTCCTTGACGCAGGCTCTCTTCTTTAAAATAGAGACTAAGCATTTGAGGGAAGCGTCTAGAGAAATACAGTATGAAAATCCATGAAATAGACAACCAAATCTGAGGTAGAATTCATTTTAAAGCATGTACATAGCAAATAATGTAATAACAACTAATAACCACAAGGGGTCAGTATGTGCAACATCATAGTGAACTGAACTGCATTACTGTGAAAAAGGCACTCATTATGGAAATAATATACTTTCATGCGAACAAATGTTTTTAGTACCAATGTAATATAGAATTTGTTTTATGTTAAATTTAAGAGTGATTTTTAACTCACTTAAGAAGGCCTTAAAGAGACATTCACCCAAAATTCATAATTTACTCACCCTCAAGTTTTTCCAAATCTAAATGAATTTCTTTCTTCTACTGAACACAAAAGAAGATATTTTGAAGAAGGTCAGTAACCAAACAGACTTTCATAGTATGGGGGGGAAAATACTATGGAAGTAAATGGACTCCCAGCAACTGTTTGGTTACTGACCTTCTTCAAAATATCTTCTTTTGTGTTCACCAGAGGAAAGAAAGTCAGAGAGGTTTGGAATGGCATGGTGAGTAAATAATAACATTTTCGTAATTTTTCAAGTCAAATCAGAGGCCTAAACAAAAGTGATGAGAGTCTTTAAATGACTATAAAATAATTGTGTACAACAAGCAAACAAACACATGTAATCATCATTCAGTTGTCGTGTTTGTTGATCAAAAAAGTCAGTAACTCTTTCAGAAAGTGTGTCCGATACAGTTCTGAAGAAGGTTTTTGAGTTGGACTGTATTTAAAACAACCACGCCCAATAGCTTTAGGAAACCATACACTCCCTGAACGCTTCTTTATAAAATTCCTGCAGCTGGCTGCCATAATGCTGTGGATGACATCACACTATTTTGCTTTCACAAAGCAGAAAAACCCTGTGGCTAAAAAACATGGCCCGAGAATTGGAAGAAAGTCCCATTTGACCTTTCACAAAGTCGTAAAAAGAATCAATTTGAGGACCCATATTAATACATCATTGCATATCTAAGCTCTGAGGAATACAAATCGTTCTGTAAGCGGTTGATTTGGAAAGATCGCAGCAGACGGATGGTGTCTCAGCATGCTTATTTTTTTCTATAAGCAGATGGTAATATGCAAGAGATTAACATCACTCCTACAGCGTCCTACCTCCTTTACCTGAATGAGGTAGTCCAGCTCATCCACAGGAACCTGGCCGTCACAGTCTGTGTCGTCCTGCAGCTCCTCATTCCAGTACTCATCCTCCTCAAGACCTTCCTCCTCCTCATCCTCCTCATCCAACTCACAGTTCTCTTCTGGCTCCTGTTCAGCTTCCAGCCATGAGCAGTCGCCCGCTCGCTTTTCTCTCCCGGTTGAGTTCACTGAAGCTTGTTCTTGTTTTGATCTTCTGTGTTCTTCTGTCACATGGGTTGGGCTGTTTTGTAGTTTTATGTCATCCATGTTCTGCAATAACAGACTGCTTTGATCAGACTCACAGAAACTGAATTGGTGGATAATAAAACAATTATAATGTTTTTTATTTTACCTTTTCCAAAGAGAAGTTGGGCCTGAAAGAGGAGTAGAGTTTGTCAAATTATTAATTAAGGAGTTATTTAATTTCTGTAGTGTTGTTGAAATATTTTATACAATAGCAAACCTAGCAAATAATGAATATATATATATATAAAATTGTGTGTGTGTGTACACATAATTATAATGTATATGTATATTGCATAACTGTGTGTGTGTATGTGTGTGTGTTTATATATATATATATATATTATATATATATATATATATATATATATATATATATATATATATATATATATATATATATTGCATGTTTATTTTTTTTTAAAAATATATACCTTTAGAGTAGGCTTCTCAATGTTAGGGTTATGGGTTAGGGTTACGATATATATACACACACATATACACACACTTTAATTAGTATTAAAATAATATTACTGTTCTACTGTATTTTTGATTAAATAACAGCTCTTAAATATATTAAATTAAGACAAGGAAAAAAAGTGAAAAAGTTTTGTTTAGAAAATTTTCAAAATTCATGTCATTCTTCCTTAGGTATTTCCCTATAAATCAGTTTAAACTGGTGGTACTTGACAAGGCCCTGGTTCTGTCAGGGTTAAAGATTTTAACAATGGAAATAAAATGTAATGACTATTATTTTCTTCTCCTCGGACAGTTCTTGTCTACACACAGTCTCACCTCTGGTGTGTTCTGCAGATATGACTCAACACTTCCATATGCTCTCGCTCTCTGTCCGTTCCATTAGCGTTTAAAGTAGAGTTACTTTCGGTTTGGATGCTGATTTTCCTCTGGGACTCTGAAACCAAACATATGGATTTGAGTCTTAAATATTTGGACTGTGTGTCTCATTTTCTCTCTTTCTCTCCCGGATACAGTTTACAATATGTACTCACAGAATATGTGTAAGCAGTCTAAAAACACACATATGATTCTCAGTTCCTGATATTTCATGACAAAAAATATTTGTACCAAAAAAGAAACCACAGCCATGTGACATTCTTCAAGTTTCACTTTCCACAGTAAGACCGTGTTGACAGTTAATCAGATAAGCTGGGAGAGTCTGACCTCTGTACTGCAGTGATATTGGTGAAGTAACAGAGTCACGTGGTCTGGGCAATGAAGCACGGTTGGGAAATGAGCAATTTCCTGAGATCAAACCATACCACTGCGCTTTACTTCTAAAGGATAAAACTAGCAATTCAACGTACAACAGTATTGTCCTATTTATAAACGAAGTCTCATCTTTATAAGATAAAATAATGCTTTAGGAAATCCTCTCACATGCTAACAATCTGACCTCCCCTGGTTAAAGTTATTATTTTAGGAAATACATTTTTGATGTACCATTATCTATAATCATCTGGCATTCTTACCCCATTTCTTCTGTATGGAGGCCAGATTAGACAGTAGTCTTTCATGGTACAGCTTCTCCAGATGAAGAAACTCCACTGCCCACTGATCTGAGATAGTCAATTCTTAAAGAAAGCAACATTTAAAAGTGTTTATATAGAGAGAGTACCATTCAAAAGCTTGCCAAAAAAAAATTTAAAAAGAAAAATGATTTACTTATTTTCAGGAAGGATGCATTAAATTGATCAAAAGTGACCGTAAATACATCTAAAACATTGTAAAAAAAAAAAAAAAAAAAATCTATTTCAAATAAATGCTGTTCATTTGATCTTCCTGTTTATGAAGCATGATGGTTTCCATAAAAATAATAATATATTAAGCAGCATTGTTTTTAACATTGAGCACCAAATCATCATATTAGAATAATGTCTGAAGGATCATGTGACACTGAAGACTGTAATGACTGAGTAATGATGCTGAAAATTCTGATTGGCCATCACAGGAAAAAAATTGCATTTTAAAATATATTAAATAGAAAACATTTTTTTAAATCAAATAAATGCAGCCGGAACCTCTTTCAAAAACATTTAGAAAATCTTACAGAAGCCCATGATGACCAGAGATTTTAAAAAAAAAAATTGTTTTAATTAAATCTCTATCAACATCCTTCCTTTTTCCAACACCCTAAATGTTAGCATGGAAAGACACACCCGAATGAGCTTCCCCTTGGTTACGCTAGCCCTGCTCACTAAGACAACAGAATCAACAGGGACCATTTAGTGAAAGAATAACAGTAGTGGATTTAATATGCAAAAGGATACAGTCCTCTTCAAGGAAGTAGCCCTCCGCTATCTGTTATGGAAGAAAAAGTCAAATATTACATCTCCTTACCAATTCCTGGATCATCACTAAGAGTTTCATCAAGCGTTCAGTTAAAAGACTCTCAGCTGTGGTCCATCAAAGCCGCATTTCCTGTTAGACCTGAATCTTGATTTCATTTCAATTCCCTGACCAAGAGAAGCACTAGTGAAGAGGACAATCAACAGAATGAAGCGCATGCGAACATGTTAACGGGTCTGACAGCGAGCGGAGAATGATTGAGAAAACAACTGCCCTATCTTTGCCCATCTAATGCATTCTCTTACATGGATCGTCTATATTTGGTGTAATGTAGGAAAATAAATTGTTTTTCCTGTACTCTTGATATTATCTAACAACAATAATCTCATTGGGAGGCAATTTACACCCCTCTATTTATAATTCTACAGGGAGATTAAAACAAACTCACAGAGCACATTTCAGCAGTTTGTCTTGTTGACAGATCTGATTATAAATGTGCATGTGTTTTAGTCAAAGCTTTTTTACATGCAGGAATCAGGATGCCTGGAAATGCTGACAAAATATGGAAAAACAAGAATAGACTATTTTTGTACTACTTATTAAAGAGTTAGGAGCTTTGGTTCCGGAAGTGCTTTTTCCAATCATTTCTCCCATAGGGATTTTTTTAAAAAGTCTTTGTTAAAGTATTGAATCACAACATTACAAACTTTGATTTGAAGCAAAAAGTATTTGAAAATCGGACAAAAAAACAAACAAAAAAAAAGGTTTAAAACTGAACTTAACAGCTTTAGTAATAGAGAGAACTACTATCCCATGAAGCATTATCTTGTTTCGACTCAGATTGGTGGAATTTTCTGTACAGTTTCATGGGTAAACCTGTTAAACAGGATTATTTTGAAACTAAGTTGAAATAATGCAGAATAACAGCTTCAACAGAAGCAAATATTATGGTACTTGCAGCTCACAGTAAGGCTGTCTTTACAGGTTTATATGTTACCGTTAAAAATCTATTTCCCTATGGAGAAAATTAATGGAGCTATATATACTTTCAGAACAAGATTGTTGCATTCTATAAGATTACTGCTTTTTCCTTTTAAAATATCCTTACATATACAACAAAAGTTATCAACACTCTTAGAATAAAAGGTTCAGTGGGGTTCTATATATAACTCTAGGGTTCTTGAATTTTAAAGAACTCTTTTATGCTAAAAAAAACTACATACGGAGAAATGTCTTCATGTTTAATGGGTTATTTTTTTTTTTTTCACAAGTTTACGACCTGTTTAATTAATACATGATTGGAACCCCTAAAATGGCCCTTTAAAGGAGTAGTTCATTTTTAAAAAAACTTTTGCTGATTATTTACTCACCCCCATGTCATCCAAGATTTCCACGTCTTTCTTTCTTCAGTCGAAAAGAAATTAAGGTTTTTGATGAAAACATTCCAGGATTTTCTCCATATAATGGACTTCATGGGAGCCAAACGTTCAAGGTCCAAAAGACAGTTTCAGTGCAGCTTCAAAAGGCTTTAAACGACTCCAGACGATGAATAAGGGTCTTATCTAGGACCCTTTCGAGTCATGACTCGAAAAAAGATTTGTTAATTTTGATGAACGAGTTCGAACAGGACAGTCACGAACGCTCATCACAGAACAGAGCAAAGCGAGCATTTGTGCTTAAACTTAAACTTTGTTATTTATTTTTTAAATGAGCGATGGTTTCGCTAGATAAGGCCCTTATTCATCGTCTGATATCGTTTAAAGCCCTTTGAAGCTGCACTGAAACTGTCTTTTGGACCTTGAACCGTTTGGCTCCCAATGAAGTCCATTATATGGAGAAAATCCTGGAATGTTTTCATCAAAAACCTTAATTTCTTTTCGACTGAAGAAAGAAAGACGTGGACATCTTGGATGACATGGGGGTGAGTAAATTATCAGCAAAAGGTTTTTTAAAAGTGAACTACTCCTTTAAGGTCTTTTCAAGCCAATTTGTGTTTTGCCAACAGCCTTTTTGTAGGCGTAACTTTTCAAACTCCCAGTGCACTCACCTGGTGTAAAGAATGAGGAAGGAGCATGTGATCATTCTCTTCAACAAGGGACTGCAGTGAAGCCAGAAGAGAAGGACTAGGTCCAGGTGGCACAATCCCAGAGAGAGTCCCTGTACAGAGATCACATCAGGAAAAACATTAGGAACCCTGATGCAAATGCATAATTATGAATTTAGTAAATGGTTGAGTTCATTATGGTTACTTAGGTTTATGGTTAATTCAACTACTTAATACCTGCTAATAATGAAAGGAAAGAAGTTTTTGTAATGTTTTCATGTGGTTAGCAGTTGGTCTAATTTAACCTTAAACTTAAGAAGAAGCAGTTCAGCCAAAATGACAAATTAGTCATTATTTCCTCATGTCATTCTGAACCTGTAAACTCACATTTCCTGGAACAAAATAATAATTTAAAATGATCCTCACACAGCTCTTTTCCATACAACAACATATCATAGTAATTCCTCATAAAAATGCACCATCAAAGCGATCCATATAACATCTGTGCTATATGCTAGATTTAAAAAAAAATGTTTTTAAGATGCTCAGCAAGGATGCATTTAATTGAACAAAAATACAGTAATATTGTGAAATTTTGTTTTCTAAATTTAAACAGTAATTTATTCCGAATTTTCAGCATCATTACTCAGTCTTTGGTGTCACATGATCCTTCAGAAATCATTCTAATATGCTGATCAGCTTATTATTTTTGTGGAGAACGTGATACTTTTTTTCAGGATTTGATGAACGAAGTTCAAAAGAACAGAACTGTAACAATGTAAAAGTGTCCTTAGTACTTTTGTTTAGTAAGGACACTTTTACATTGTTCCATTACTGTTCTTTTGAACTTGAATTTTGAATAATTATTGAATAACTTGAATAAATAATATATACACTGTATAGTTGTAATCTAAATTATTCAACCCTCATTGCAAATTGAGAAAACATCTGTTTTGCAGATTTGTGCTGTTGTGAGGGATTCTATTCAGAGGAAATTAAATTTTCAGTTGAATTTGGGGAAACCACTTGAAACATCGAGCTATTTTTTTCAACTACTTTTGTTTGATTTGTTCATTGTAAACAGCTGAAAGTCTTAGAGTCATTGAGTCTCTTGTTTGTGCCACTTCTATGACACTTTCATAATGCTTTTGAATCATTTTTAAAGCTTGAAAGCACAGCCCCCTTTCATTATGATATACTACTATTTAATAAATAAATAGTATATTCTTAACTATTTCTACCTTTTAGTGTTCCAACGAAAATTACTTCCATTACACGTTTTTGTTTATTTATAACCTTTTAAGTAATATTTCTTTTATCAAGACAAGAATTACAGCAGGAGAATACAGCCTATAAAATGCCTACCATGATCTAAAGAGCAACTATGGCTCTCGATGTTTGTTGGAGACCTCTCTTCTGGGTTCATTATCTCGGAGTCGAGTTTAACAGCTTCCACGTCCATATCCTCTGCCTCTTGCAGCTTGTTCTGATTCTCATCAGGGGCTGTTAGGTAAGACGTAATGATGTCCTGGGTTATTGTGCTCGTCTCTTTCCATCGTACAGACTTCCTTGTATTGGATTCTCCCATAACTGCAAGGTGATCACAAAGAAGATAGACCATAATGAAAATTAATCTCTATCTTAATAAGAACTCAAGAGAAAACATTAAGGACTAAATATATCCACCAATTGGGAAAAGGTTTTTTTTTTCCAAGATCTTCACCCTGCGCTGGTCATATCTGCCATCAGTGACAATGCATCACATGATCGTTGATGACAGCAAGCTCAAACTGACAGGTGTGTTCAAAAACAAGAGCAGGTTATAGCAGCGCTGCATAATTCATGGGATGGGGCGCTTGTCTTTCACTTTGTCTAGGCATTTTGAGTGTAGAGCAGTGAAACCAGAGACAGAGAGATGGAAAATGGGTGGAGTGTGGATGAGTGTCCTCCTCGTAGTAAATTACTTGTCACTGTCAGAGTGGTAACAGAACAGGGCGAATGATGAGGTGGAAATGGCTGACAGAAAAGTTGAGATGTTTCTTGACATAACATGACCTCAACTGGCCAGATCGATGTAAAGATAAACCCTAATAAAAGGTGAACAGTGAGAACATATAACCTAACTACATATAATGAGACATGCTGAGATTGACACTGTACCTGATGCAGCAAAAGTGCAACAGTTTTGTTTGCAGAAATTGTGCTGAAATAAATTTCGTTTAATACGCTACCTTTGAAAAGTTTGGGGTTGGTAAATTTTTAACAGTAAAAACATGAATATAGTGAAATATTATTACAATTTAAAGTAACTATTTATTCTATTTGACTATATTTTAAAATGTAATTTATTCATGTGAGGATCAAGCTGAATTTTCAGCATCATTACTCCAGTCTTCAGTGTAACATGATTTTTCAGAAATCATTCTAATATGCTGATTTGGTTCTCAAGAAACATTTCTTATTGTTTATTTATTATTTATTTATTTAAACCATGATAATTATTTTAAGGATTCTTTGATAATTCAAAAGTTCAAAAGAACCACATTTATTTTAAAAAAATGTTTGTACTGTCACTTTGCATACTTGCCGATTAAAAGTATATATATATATATATATATATATATATATATATATATATATATATATATATATATATATATATATATATATATATATATAATTTTCTTACTGACCTCAAACTTTTGAACAGTAGTGTATATTGCAATATGAGCACTTTGCAGCAATAATGTAACTTAAAGAATCTTAAATCATAACATAAATATATACATAAAAAAGTAAAGTATAACTATGTTTATTTTTATGTTTATTTTATGTTTCTTCCAAGTAACTTGAAGTACCATGTAAAAAAAGTCATTTTCATATTTTAATAATTTAATACCATGGTATATATAAAAAATGCAGTATAACATTCTGGTTGTGTACCATGGCACCACAACAGTTTTGTTTTGGTGCTGTTATCTAACTGACTAATTTATTTTTATTTATTAATTTAGACTATTTATTTATTTTTGAGTGACATCCAGTCACATCAAGATTGGGTTTAACAATAACTTTTAGAGTACACTAAAGTTAAACCATGAATTACCATAATTTGACAGGCAAAGTGATAGTGCAGTAACCTGCAAATTATAGATGTCAGGACATGCTTATGTTTAACAACAGACAGGTGTTCACATGCCTGAGACCTATATTAAAGAAAAGCACATACTAAAACTGACCCATTTTAAAAGAAAAGAAAACTGTTCTCTCCCCCTCTGGTCAACTTTGAAGATTGCATTGTATTGAACTTCTCATTAACCATTTTAATTAACGAGTGTGCTAAATTAATACATGTAAATATACACGGCTTAGGCGAAACCCAACATCACAACGCGGACTGGTAAAATACATTAACGTTACTGCTCTTGTAATATATTTCTACTGATCTAGTTTTGCATACATACCTTGCACACAAATGAAAAATGGTGTAAAGGGCGCGTGCTTTAGTGTCCCGTAACCATTTCACCGCGTCTTGTCTTTTCTCGCTATTTTATTTTCATCAGAACCATTTCAAAAAGAAAAACAGACTCACGACTCATGTCGTACTTACGTTTAGTCTCTGTAATGATGTTACAAGTCCGCATCTGTGAACGCGTGCACGCGCAGCGTTCATATCTGTTCCCAGAGCTGCTCAAGCATCGACTCCAGACCCCTCTCTGTGAAACACAGACCGATCTCAAATCAGTTTCGATGCCCCTGTCTGTCTCTGCATCTGTGCAGTTGTTTACAATCCAAACAGAGGCGTTTCTTTTCAAGATCGAAAGATCTTGCTGGACGACGATGGACGTTAGTGCCACCCATCGGTTCACATGTGGCACTGACATTGAAAGTGTTTGGAGACATCAAATTGGCTGCTGTTCATTTTAAAACAGCACTTATTCAAGGCGATAGAATAGTATATTTGCCCACATAACTGCAATTATGTCAAATTAGCTCTTAAAGCAATTAAATATTTAGTCGTGACTCGTGAGACTCGTGACTCAACCAGTAAGCTGAATAAACTATATCATTATTTTACTATCAAATTATCCATCATCAACAACTAGAAAAATGCTGGTAGGCTATAAAGAAAAAGTCTGCCTGAGTTCAGTTTCAGTAATCCATCAGCATCATATCCAAGAATATTCCAAATATTTTCAGAGGTCTTTCCCTAAAATATAAATAAACTATGAGAGCAAACATGAAATGGACATTAGAATATGTAGGAATTGGAGCAGAAAGTAAACACAACCCTTGAAATGTGCAGTCATTATGGTGGCTTGCTGTGGTCTGTAATGTCTCTGACTTCATATTAGGGTAGGTTTTATCCTATTGTACCATATCTGAGTGAACTCTTAAGGGGCTGCACTTCTTCTCAGCCGGTAATGGGCCTGTGTTGTGACAGCGGGATGAGCTGAACATTTCACTCATTACAATGCATCTGAATGTTCTCTTAATACTCTGTGAACAACACAAACCATGCACAGTTTTCAATGTGTATTAATGTTTTGTAAAATAATAATTAAAAAAAATTCAAAATCATGTAATGTTTCTCAACTGATGATTACAGTGGGTATTAAACATGTAAATAAATTGACACAATTTCAGTAGAAGCATTTATAACTTCATTTAAACAGAAGCAATACAAGTGCATAACAAGTTTTTATTAGCGCATAAGGGTTAAATACAATAAAACCTCCAAATTATTTCCTTATAATTATTAGATATAATAACTCTCAATAAAGTAAGTCACCTTTTTTACCTCCAAAATTAATTCTATTTCACACTTGAAATTTGAAAAGGAGTGAGAAACGTAACACAACTTTTAAACTTGTGATATTAAGCCCAAAAGTATATTGTGTGAAACAATAAGGTGCGAGAATGTTACAGCAAGTTGTATAACAACACGTAACAAATCATAAAATAATGCTTGGGAGAGAAACAGATTAAAATATTGTTCATTTCTACAGATAGACAAGCAGTTATATTACAGGTCATCGGATATAAGGTTAGGGTTAGCCTAGCAAATATGCCAGTAGGAAAGTTAACCCAGGATTTACAAATGTACAAAGGGAAATCTTAAATCCTGACTACCCAGAATTAAAGCCTGGACAGTGGAAAAACAAGGAATAATCTAGGATTTCAAGTGATACTGCAGTCCAATATGTTGTTTTGATCTCTCTCAATGCTAAAGCTAACAACACAAACATTTACAGCATTTCAAGTATGCCTAATCAGCACCAGCGGAAGCTATAATGTGATGATTTTGAGATGCTTTAGAGGCATGTATTTGCATATCATTTCATATGTTGCATAACAGGTACAAGTGATCATTTAAAATCTTGGCATGCTATATTCCTACAAACACTGAATGATCTACAGTGGGCCGATGCCGCCACTTTCGTCTGCACTTGGGTGTAACATCAAAGCTGGTGACCATCAAGACATGTGCTTTACACCGGTTAACATGACGCTCTAGCCGTTCAGTGACCATCTCCAAAGCCTCTAAGTGCTCCAGGGAGTCTACCTCAAACGTTTGCCATAAGTCAACTGCAAAATACATCACACAAATAGCATTATAATTATTGATAAGACAGGAGTTTAAGCAGAGCCATAAACAACCCTACAGTTTTCAATCCTGCAGTGCTTAATATTAGGTAATATAGTTAAGCAAATATTTTTAACCCTTACATTCACGGATCCATTTTCCTTGGTCCACCATCAGATGATGCTTGGCATTTTCCAGCTCCCTCTTGAGAGCATTATACTTGAGTCTCACCTCTGCTATTCTCTGCTGTCGATGCTCCAAGAATTTCAGCTTTGCACTAAAGAGGACTATACCCTGGAAACGTGGATGACAAAATGTCAGTTTCCCTCCATATAAAATGTAAGAGATCTGAGATTAGCTTTTGGCCTTCCATCACACCACAGGTTTTTATACTAATGTAATATTACAGATTTTCTATAACACATTTCATAGACAAAATCAAACACTGTATGCAGCTAAGTTATCTTCAATAGCACAAAAACCACCAAATACACTGAATTACACACTGTGAGATTTATTTAAAACAATACGACCATGGTCGTTTACTACAGTGAATGAGCAGCTATACATTTTAAATTCTGCAACATAATAGTGCTACATAAATTAAAGTGAATATTCACGTAAAAAAGCAATTCCTAAACATACAGTTTTGGTTTTGTGATAACAATATTGTTTTGATAAAATGAATCATCATTTGAGGAACAGCATCTTTGCTACTAGGGGAAAAAAACATTGTATACAACATTGTCAAATTTTCCTGAATGTGTACAGTACATTGTTGAGTGAAAACTGTAAAAATATACATTTGTAAAACAAAATAACAAAATATTTCCCAAATTTTCAACAAAGAGTTGCATATTTTTCAGTAATAGAAAAAAAAACCAGGATGTATAAAATCACATTTACTCTGAATCAGTATCTAGTCTCTAATTTGTGTGAGAGTAAAAAAAAAAAAGGAAGAAACATATTTGCAGCTTGTGTGAAACGGGAATAAATGTTTAAAGTTTTTAGAAATTAGTTTTAAGGCTGGAATACACTATAAAATCTGAACAGATTTCGGCACTTTCACGTTGTTCTAAACACAAACTCAAGTTGCTAGAAGACACATGACAAACGAAAACGTGTTCTAAAAACGGATCAAAATATCAAACATGTTTGATATCCCCTGATTGGATGGAATCCTAACCAATCCAATGCCCATCACACACACTACATGATTGTCTGTGAAATTAGTCAACTCCGACTGCCCAAAATCTGCAGATTGGTTCTGACTTTCGCCATCTAACGCAGACTCCTCCAGACTGCAAATCGGGGAAAAACCTGGGCAAAAGTCATGTAGGGTATTCCAGCCTACACTTTTATAAAACGGTGTTGCAAGTCAGGATACCTGGCTAAAGAATAGATTTTCATGTCTAAGCATGAGTCAAGCGCTACCAATTTAACGTGCCATACAACAATAGCAGTTTGTGAATGAAATACAAACAGACAGATAGACAGACAGACAATTTTTTCATTGACACATTTTGAACCTCACCTTGTTCCCTGCCCCACCTCTCTTCTGTACGCCATCTACATTATCAATCTCATAGACTTTAATTTCATAAGATTCAGAAACACCCCGATCCACCCGGTGCATTTTGGGCCCACTGAAGGATCTCTTCAGCGACTGGACGTTGTCTTGAGATGGGCGTCTTGTACTGGACCCTGTGGACAAAGACAATAAGGTGAAAACCATGTTTTTTATGCTAGAATACACTGAATTAGAAAATTCCTTACCTATGTTGGTTCTTTTCTTGGTACTTCTCGTCCCTTTGGCAGCACCGAGTGAGCAGCTTTGATCGCTGATGGAGTTGTGCGTTGAACTGCTGCTAATTGTAGCCTCACTGTCTCTTAGCATGCTTTCATAGCCGCTACTGACCATACTGCTTCTGTTATAGAGTAAAGCCGTTTTACACATGGCAGGAGGCAGCTCTCCACTGAGAACACTGGTGGTGTCGCTGGCATGGCCGCTGCAGTGGTATGGTGTCCGTGGAGCTGTGATCCGACTGTACGGGGATGGCAATGTGTGAACGAAAGGTTTTATCGTCCCCAGTTCCTCACTTTCATCTAAATCAGATCCACCTTGACTAAAAGCGGAAAGAGAATCTCTACTGCTTCTTAAAAGTTCAACTCTTCCTTTCCGGACTGCACCGGGCGACTTCAAACCACCGTTGTCCTGACTTCGAGATAGGGAGTGTGTTGACCAGAAGTTTTGGTTGACAGGTGCTCCGTTAGGAGAAAAGCTTGAGCTCCTGTTGATCGAGTGTCTAGTGGGTTTGGGGGACAAGTTTGGCATCTTCTGGATCTTTGAACTGGGTATGAATTTATTAACAGCCGTTGTCTTAGAGTGACCGTTTTTGGATGACCGGGATGCATCGTTGGCATCATGCATGGGGAAGAACTGTGGAACCCTCCCAAGACTCTGACTAGCTCGACACCTTACAAAGTCCTCAAAGTCTTCTTTAAAACCAAGTGGGCTGGGTTGAGCTGGAAAATATTGTTCATCTAAAAGGCCTTTAGGAGCCATATCGATGAAAGCAGTTTCCTCAAGGTACTTGCTTTTAAGTCTTGGTGAGCTAGAATTACCTTTCAAGCTTCCTGTTGAGTTCCCGATATTACTCTCTTCCCAAGTTTGGCTCCTGCCGGATAATGCTTTCAGTTTTGCATTAAATAACTTGCCGCTCTCTTCAAAATGAGATTTCGTGTTGGTCTTAGTTTCAGTAGCCTGATTTAGCATTGCACTTCTGGCTATTGCAGACTCTTCTTTTGTTTCTTTCCTTTTTAGGGTGGGACTGTTTGTGTATGCTGATGGCACATTGTCTTTGTTCCATTGCACAAGTCCGTCTTTTTTGGCATGTTGTTTCTTCTCTAGAGTTTCTTTTGGATTACATGGGTTCTTGTGTTCTGTGTTCATTTGTGGGCTATTCTTGATGTCTTTCTTTTTGTTTTGGCACAGCCAGCTCTGCTCGGGTGTAATTTCACAAGCGTTTTGTCTGGACTTCAAGACTTCACAGTGAGGGTCAAGTTTAGCATCGGCTCCTCTAGGTATCTCCTTCACATCTTCTCTCAGCGGCACGTCAGACCAACTATCATGCTGCGGCAGGTCTATTGAATCAATGAAGCCGCTTACCTTGTCAATATGTGGATTGATTTTTGTGTGTCGTACAGCTGCATCAGATGAGTCCATGGAGACTTCATTCTCTGAAGTTTTTGCATTAGAGGTGCTATAAAAACTTGCTGTTTGTTCTTCACCTATGCTGCCGATAATCCTTACAGACTGACTTCCTGGAGTTAAAGCCTGGAGAGATTGAGACTCATGAATACTTAATATTTTTGCCTTTCCTTGCTCAGTGGCCCCATGTATTGTTACCTCCTCAACCACGGTATACACAAGCTCATCATGTCCATTAAGATCGAGCGGCTGCTGAACGGTCACGGTAATGGTGGCCCTCATCTCTCGCTGGTTCTTTGCTGTACAATGTGAAACATCTCCATTCAAAGAGGCAGAAGCTGCCGGTGGGGAGCTCAAACTGGAAGATAGGGATGATGAAAAAGAAGAGGACGAGGTAGATCTCGGAGAACTCTTGCCGACAGGAGAAATTCGTGTCTCGGGTTGCTTTGTGAAATCCGATAATCTTATTTTTCCTTGGTCTTCTAATTTCAGAGATAGTGAAGTGGGCATCATGTCCACTTTTTTATTATAAAGCTTATATTGGCTTGGAGATTGGCCAGACAGCATAGGATCACTTGGTTTGACTACATCTAGCTGTGGACATGTATGAATAATCTGTGAATTGGAAGTACTTGGAATTTCCTCACTGTTGTGTATGATGGCAAATGTTTTTGATAAGTTTTCTTGTCTGGTACTATCATATTCCCTTTGGCTTGACGCTTGGACGTCCAATGAATTAGACTTCTTTTCAGTTTGGCTTAAGTGAGGTGCTTTGTTCATTGTGTTCATTTCCGGATCTTTGCATAGATCCAACTCTGTTCCGTCTATGTTTCCCAGTCGATTCTGGAGTTCTGCAAATGTGTTGCACTTCAGACACTCAAACTCTGATTTATCTGGCAATATTGTTGGTGTTGACTCTTCTCTAGTCTTTTCTTTTGATATCTGCTTCATGCGATTGGCAATTGGTGGAGAGATTTCACAAAACTTCATCAACGAGAGCTTCTTGGACTCTAATTTGCTCTTGAGTAAGGATGGAATAATAGGCAAAACCTCTCTGCTTCTAATTGTAACCTCTTTATCTAGGAGGCCAGAAGGATCAACAGAGATAATGGTATCACAGGACTTGTCACTCCCAGGGTAAAATGCTGGATCACTAGAGAAACCAGGAGAGGAGAGATCTTGATCCAGTGTTCCTGTAGATTGGAATCTCAGCTTGGTGGAATTATTAACTTTCCTCTCATTGCCTAAGCTTCTTCCCCCAGGCGAGCTTGAGGAAGATTTCTGGAAAAAAGTAAAAATGTACAACTCTGCCTAAATTCACATCACTTGAAAACTGGAGAACACATCCATAATAATAAATATATTTAATAGTTTGATTATTAAATCATAGTTAATTTTTTTTTTATTAATTAAATACAATTAAATTAAATTAAAAATGTAATTGCTTAATATAAAAACATACCCTTGTCTTCCTTTTCTGCCTTCGCATTCGGGACACAGTCTGCATTGTACAGAGGCTTTCTGTAATGTCTTCAGACGAGGTGGATATATGGGCAATAATTGTTGTGGAGCAGTTGACATTGCTCAGAGAGTCTTGCAGGAGCATGGCTAATTTACATTTCCCTGTTTTGAACAAATTATCACTGGTAATTAAATGTAGCTATACTTAAATACATTTTACTTAATTAAAGGGATACTCCACTTTTTTGTTACTGATATTCTTCTAAATATCAGAGAATCGGCTGAATGGATTAGAAAATGGTAAAACCCAACTGTTTAACTCTGGGGGAGTTGTAAAATTAGCCTATTTCCAAAAAAAGTGGAGTATCCCTTTAAATCACTCGTTCATGTACTATTAGTAAATTCCTACTTTTATAATTGAGATATACACAAACGTACCTATTAGGGACATGTTTATGTCTGTTGAGATTGGCTGTGATGAAGTTTCCAAGCTCAGCGAGGCAGACTCCACAGTTGCTTTCACCCCTCTCCCCCACACAGCTCCCTAAATCGATCAGGCTCAGCTTGCTTTGATCCACATTCACTGAGGAAAATAGATATTTTATTTAGAAATTAAACAATATTAAAGAAGCAATGAATGTTATGAAAAATATTATATCATGAATGCAAAACAATCTATTTTATTATGCTGAAAATAGAAAATGTCACTCTCCTGGGTCAGTATCGCATGGGAAATGTTATCCAATAGGCCTTTGTTTATCAAGTCGAGTTCATCAAGATCTGTACTGAGAATCTGCACATACACATTAGAGACATGACAAAGCAACAGAACTCACTCCCAGACTTGTGCTGCTCCCTATGTGCTGTTGGCGAACATGCAGGGTGAAGAACATGTGACAACAGTGTAGCGGTCTCCCTCCACTTTCCAACGTCCCACTGCGAGCTGCAATAGCTGCATCTAATAGGAAAGCTGCTCTTTCTGGGGTTGGAGCATTTATCACACTGTGGTTGCAGAGCTGGAATCAAGATAACACAATCCAATAAGGAGACTCTCAAGTAAATGGGAATGTCTGAATTAACATATCAATGAGTGTGTATTAAATTTGTATTGATTGCTCATGAATATTGATAACATGCCATGCAAAGGGTTATAAATTTAATGCAAAATGTTTTTAAAGGAATATCATGGGTACAAGTTTAGCTCAATGAACAGCATTTGTAGCATAATGCTGATTACCACAAAAATTTGCATTTGACAACTATTGTCCCCTTTTCTTCATAAAAAGCACAAATCTAGGTTACGTTGAGGCACATACAATGGAAGTGAATGGGGCCAATCCACAAACATCAAAATACTTACATTTTTTAATAGTATAACCACAAGAAGCAAACAATATGTGTAATACTTTGTATTACATCCAATTTAAGAATGTAAGAATTATGCTTTAAAAAGAGGAAATGGCCCCCCTCAATTCCATTATAAGTGCCTAACTTATTTTTAAAGTTATAATCAACATTATGCCATAAATGTTGTCGATTGCACTTAACTTAACACTTAACCCTGAATAATCCTTTAAATGCTACATATGAGCACTCGCTTTTTCTATGCCATTGTGCTCTCCGGTGGTCAGGTTTTTTTTTTTTTGCAAAGCTGCTTTAGAACAATATGAATTGTGAAAAGTGCTGCACAAATAAATAAAAGGTCAAATGAAATGAATTGCCTGTATTCCACAGACGGGGTCCTCTTTGAGGAAAGTATCTGGCTTATAGGTCTCCTTGCAGTTGCTTGTGTCGACATCAGAGAGTAAATCCCTAATGGCATTGTTTTCCCCACAGACCTCTACAGCTGACACGGAAACTGAGATGTTTGCCCATGTCTTGTCTTTCTTCCTGTTAATGAGCTTGAAAAGCCACGAGATAGCACATGGAATGACTCCAAGGCTTTGAGTACAACCATCATGGCCAATCATGGTGTAAGACATTCCTGTAAAAAGATCAAAAGAAAGTGAGAATGCAATTTTTCATAACAAACCATCATTAGACAGAAAAGCCCCCCGTAAGGGTTTTGCTAAATAAATCATCGTTCGGAATGATAAAAACCACAGCTTGCAATATGCTTAAATACATGGTGAATGACTTTACAAACTGGGGTGTAAAATGCGTTGTGGCAATGTCATGACCAATTAAATGTAAAGCACTTTACTGGCAGTCAAGCATGGGCCGCTTTAAAAGATTTATGATGTCTGGCTGGGAGCCAAGGGCCAACATGGAGGCCGGGTAATTCAATCTAGCTAATAGAGAATGATGTCATACTCCCAAAATCATGACAACAATCTCTACATGGCATTTGGAGGATAACAATTAATAACCTTAAAGGTAAATGACCATGATGACCCACTGTGTAGCCTCTATGTCATCTCTTGAAGGAACAATATTTAATGCAAATTCATTGAGAGGCCCCACAAATTACAAGTGGCAAAAAAAAAAAAAAAAAGCATCAATACCATAGTACGCGGAGCTATGGAAGCCCATTTCTGCCCCAGAATAAAATATTAAACGGTAATTGTGAAATAAGACAGCATATAGTCGCAGAGTGTATTATAAAGGTGCAAATATGAGAAACAAGGTCAAGATCGTGAGTTTTAAAGTCACATTGTGAGATGTATACATTTACTAAAAATAGTCACATTTACTATGTTGTTTTTTTTACAACATAGAGTTTTTTTTACTCAGAGCGTTGATCACAAAAATTAACACTTAAATATTATTCAACTAAAACATTTTAGGGAGATAAAGTGATGTATATGCATTTTATGTAAGCAGTCTTATACTGTAATTACAAGCAATCAGAATTTCTTTCTGGCCATTTAAATAACACCACCAAAATGCATATTTTTGCTCAGTTTGAGCGGTCTGACCTCCTTGTCATTATGTCATACTATTTGGGTCATAAAGGCCTGATGTGTCAAATATGTTAAAAAACATAAAACACAATTGCAATTGTTCTTATATATAAACTTACATTTTGTCTTAAGGTTCAATAAAAGGTTCCATGTAAAAAAAAAAAATCTTATTTTTCTGACCATTTCCATACGCCAGGCTTTACAGGATAAAAAAAGATTTTAATATAACTCACTTACCCACACTGGTTTGACCAAAGCTTAGGATGCAACCATCAGCCCCTGCAACCACACACTGAAGCACCTCACACAAGCTGTTCTCACAAACTTCAGCCTGAAAAATAAATAAAAAAAATGAAACAACAACACTATTTAATCATTTGACAGTTGAACTGTACAGACATTTCATGTACATTTATAGGACCTTTTCCCGGGATCTAGCATTATTTAGCCAAAGTGCATTTAATACAGAGAGAAATCAGCTAAATTGATTGCACTGGAGAAGAATATCCAGATATTGAATATCAGCACTCAAGTGACCAAATCCAAAAGTGTTGCAGATGTTTGGATTATATGACTCAGATGGGCTCCAGACATTAGACAGATCAGTTTTCATATCATGAGACAGAAATAACAAAGCAGTGGCCCTGACCTGGGTTGAATCGGGACCAAAGGCAGCATCAAAGGTGAAGGTCTTTGAGGAGACTGTAGTGCCAGCAGTCTGTCTCTGAGGCGTGAGGGTGGGTACATTCAGCAATGTGATCTGTTTCTTGTGCAGGTCCAGTTTGAATGAGTAGGACTGGGAGGCGTCTGACTCAGGAGCCGAACAGACTCGCAGCATCACTTTGACCTAAAATTGGGGGAAAACACAAAACAATATTCTATGGTAATTAGATGTTACATATACATCTAGAATATTTTTAAATCTACATTTAAAAAGTGCTCAATCCCAGAAGGCAAAAATACATAGTCATATATATATATTTTTAAATATAAAAAATGGCCAAAATATATTTAGCTAATATAGTTTTTTGTAGCATAAATGATTTTTAATAAGTTACTTATATCTATTTATACATATTTTGGCCATCAACATACATTTATATGCCCAAAATATATTGTGCACATTACCCAAAATGTATTTTAAGATATAATAAATGTATACTTGCTCCCTAAAGTACCTTTTGTAATATATTTAGCATTTGAATGTTTACATAATTATGTCAATTAGATTAAACACGATTAATCGCATCTAACATAAAAGTGTTTTTTTGTTTACCTGTGTGTGAATATATATTATTATATTTATATATAATTAAATATATTGTGTGATTGTGTGTGTGTGTGTGTGTGTGTGTGTGTGTGTGTGTGTGTGTGTGTGTGTGTGTGTGTGTGTGTGTGTGTGTGTGTGTGTGTGTGTGTGTGTGTGTGTGTGTGTGTGTGTGTGTGTGTGTGTGTGTGTGTGTGTGTGTGTGTGTTTTCATATATTTTATGTTAGATGCGTCCAAAACCAGAGAATAAGACAGCTAAAAACCACCGTGGTCAACATTGAAATCATCATTTCATTTGCCATACTTTTACTGAGACAAAAAAATGTCTTGTTCCTGAAACTATAACTATAACAGTAATATTTAAGACTTAAAATATTCCAATTTTCAAAGCATGATGTCATTGAACACAACTAAACCGAGTTTAATGCTTTGTCTGATATCTAATGGATTTGTCTAGTGATATTATCTTCTCTGTTCGGAGTCTGTCAAATCATATTTACACGAAATGAATTATTTAAGAACCCATTATCTCTGCTACAGTTGCTGGATGTGCAAAGCTGAGTGCGATCTTGCTAGCAGGTGCTACCCTGAGAGCGATAATTTGAAACTCAAGATGAGTCCCATCAGTGTGAACTGTGCAGAGTGAAGTCAGGATGAGTTACAATTAAACTAAATTGATTTCCTTCCTCGATGGTGCGATGGAATGAGAAGGCCATTAACATCACGTTCAAAGGTCTTCTCTAAAATGTGAGGCATCTAAGATCAGCCGCATCCCAAGGTCAGACTGAAGGACATCTAAACCATCTGAGTGTGTATGCAAGGAACAGACATTTTTCCTCCTTCAGAAAGTTGTAGACAAAGACATATGTGTTTAAAATGATGTACACTCATGTGAGATGAAGACTCCAGTCATAACAGTAGGCTAAGCCATTTCATTTACATGGAGCTCATGGAGGCTGCCATATTAACATTACATGACCAGCCAGATACTACTTGTTTCATCTTGGTAACACTGTTATTATTGTACACCTTTGCTCACAGAATAAATAAATAATGGGTGTATGGGAACAGGGAATTTTTACCATGGAAGCTGTATTCCGCCACTGAGGAAATAAAAAAGTTGCAATTTTTCGAAAGGTTTGTGGTCAGTATGATTTTTATACAATATACTATTTAATACTTTTAATTTAGCAAGGATGCATTACATTGATCAAAAGTGACAGTAAAGACATTTATAAATGTCAAAATAGTATGGATACTAGGATATTTGGCTGTTTATTAGAACTTATAAAGAACATAATAATGCCTTATTCTGCATGACCATATTCTACCTCCCCTAATCCTATCCTATCCAAAACTTAAACTAAAACTACTTTACTAACTATTTATAAGCAGTCATAGGTAAGTAATAGTAAGAATTGGAATCTTAAATGTGACCAATTGTTTTTCTCAAAATGTTTGACTTTACATCTCACAAAATTTCTTTATGTCTTACAGTGTGTTCTTACTTTAACTTTAAACTTACAAACGTTTTGACTTAAACTCATTTTTACTCTCAGGTAGAACACAGGCTTTCATATTTATACAATCAGTAAAAATCATAAAATAAACAAAATTACTGCACCGCTATTATATTATCGTCTCTAATTTATTAGCAAATGAACAGCTACGATAATCTAACAATGCAATATTGCATAATAATAGAAGCACCAATAAGTTTTGGTCTTTTTTAGTAGCAAAATTGAACAATTAACATTTGTAGTAAACACTTCAGCCATACCTTCCCCATCCCAGGCGTTTCCTTGCTCTTACTAGCAGCTAGAAAAATGTTGGCTGGTACTGGAGGAGGAGACTTCTGCATGAGGCTACTGAAGTTTGTCAGCTGTTGAGAAGCAACGCTTTCTGAGAACTGCCTCCCTCTTCTAACCATTACATTCAGCTTTTGTGCAGCCCTGTGGATGTTCAAAGATTTGACAGAGTTTAGCTTAGATGCATGTACATTATCAAAGCATTTCTTTCATTTTTACAAATCACAGTATATTTTTTTATTGTCTGGTCAGCTCCTATTACCTGACGAAGAAAGACAAGGCAGCAGAGGTTCCTGAAGGGAGCAGAGAGGACATACTGGAAGAACGGGCTGGCTGTGAGGAGCCGTAGTTGCATAGAGCTGTAGAGGTCACATTCTCCTTCTCAAACACCTTTCCTGCATGTAAAGGACTCTGGGAGGACTGAGAAAGAATTGTCTTCACTGATATTATCAACCTCAGTAACTGGAATAGGTTTTCATGCTTGAATGTCCAAAAAACATATATTTTTCACATATTGTATAGTTGCAGAACCTCTCTTCCTAGTCTGTCAGTAACGCTCCGTTTAGTTTCTGTCTCTATGAAGCCCCTCCTTCTGAACAGAGCAATGTGCTGTGATTGGTTGGCTGGACCAGTGTGTTGTGATTGGTCAATTGCTTTGAGGGCGTTTCAGAAATGGCACGCCCCTTACCATAACAGTGAGTTAAAGCAACACCATGGAACTTTTCCTCTTCGGTCGCTCTACTGGTTGGAAACGAAATTGTCCATTACCGCTGTCGTAAATAATTTAGCCTACCATCGCACGCACGCTCGCTGTTTATCCAGCACCGGCTTTAGAATGAACGATTCCCACAGACAAGGTAGAGTATGTAACATGATTTCATGAAAGGATGATGTATTGCAACATCAGAAACGAAGAAAAACGAAATAATGACTATTGTAGCGCTTGACGTAAAGCAGTCGAATTTTGTAGTTCTTTTTGTGGTCGGGTTCCTACCCGAAACCCCGAAGTTACATAGTGCCAGTAAAAGCGATACAGACCCCGTCAGGCTATGGCAGAAGTTCCTTTCACCCTGTTACGACTTGATGAACCACTGATAAGATTTTGGAAACATTATTTAAAGGTAAAAAATGTTACATAGTGTTGCTTTAAAACAGAACTAACGCAACTCAACCAGGCCTAGTCCCCTTTATTTGCATAAACCTTGGCAGGGTTTTTTTTAATGAGAAATATTGCGACGTGTATGTTCCCGGAAAAAAACAAATCAAAGTGTTTCAGGGACTTCAGAAACAGTGCTTATTCATAATAAATAACTCCCTTTGGAGTGCTTTCTACCTTTTCAGACCTTTTTCATGCTCAAACAGCAACATTACACACTAAAGAAAGTTTAAAAATCCTCTTTAATACAATAAACTGGACAGACAATGTTATTTTAGTTCATTCTGTTCTAAAAAAAACAAATTCTGAAAAAAACTTTGACACTGATTTAAAAATGATGTCTGTGTGAACAGTACCATTGACCATGAGTGTGTTTAATGCACTGCAGTCAGACACTATTATTAGTAATTGTCACTACAAGCTGAGTCATATGTGCAGATGAAGTCATGAACCTTCTTATATGTGTATCAGCATACAGGCGATGAATGAGGCTGCAGGCGCTGACAGGACGAGTCATACTTCAGTCCAAAATCTAACCTAATATTCAGACTGAATTTTGCCTATGCTTGAGAAAACCATTGCTTGCCTGCAGTCACATATCCAGAGTCACTCCCTGCCTTTATGTCTCATCAATGCTTTTATCCAGCCATGCGAAATAGGAGCCCCCTCTTTGCTCCCCTCCATTGGCAGAATGTAACGGCAATTAGCACTGGGAGCAACCCTCGGGCAGAGACGGCAATATTGCCTCAACTGTTATTCTTTCTTTCCTCTGTCTCTTCTTTCTTTCTCTCACTTCTCTGTCCTCCAGAGAGAATCTAAGATTTAATTATGTGCACATCTTATTTCCGCAGTTACGCTTTCCATTAAAAAATGCCTGTCAGTGTTATGTGTTTGCCATTTCAAATAAAATACTACAAAAAGCATCTCGTCTGCTTTTACTTCATGCAATAATCTTTATTTTTATTTTTATTCCACTTCAAGGAAAGAGAATTTACCTTGTTTGTGTAATGAAATGGAGCTGGACTAATGGACTAGGTCTGCCGTCAAGCTCTCGGTCAGCGTCGCATAAAGATCTGGTACTGAGTGCTTATGGAGCTGTCTGAGATGTTCACTCTCGGCCGCCCTTCCGTAATGCATTCTCGTTTCATCTGTATTTACGAGCGCTGCGTATGAATATTTCACTGGTCATTAAATATTACAGCGATATTGATCAAGCTTATTTTTTTTTCCTGACTGGCTTCTCTGTGGTATGGATAAAATGTGGGTTTAACCACTAACCAGAAAAGTTCTGTATCTTCTGCATATGGACATAATCATGGCTGATTAGAGGGTTGTATATCATAAGAGAACACACATGACGTGTGTCCTGGTAAGTCCTGGTGGGCAGACATGGCTATGTATATTTAATTGATATACTCTTACATTATGCACACAGATGGTGTACTGGATATAAAATATGAAGAGCACGGAAAGGGCTTCTTTCTTAAAAATATTTGGAAAAGGAATACATATGTTCACCAAGGCTGCATTTATTGGATCCAAAATACAGTAAAAATATTGTGATATTATTTGAAATGTTTCAAATTATTTATTGAATATATTTTAGTTTATTGAATATATTTAGTTTATTTAGTCACATGATGCTTCAGAAATCATTCTGATATGCTTATTTGATGCTCAAGAAATTGTTAATATTATCAATTTTGAAGTGGTTGTTCCTCTTATTATAATTATTTTTGCGGAAACCATGATACATTTTTTTCAGGATTATTTTAATAGAAATTTCAAAGGTATTTGACATGTAATTTGTAAAAGTCTTCTTTACTATTAGTTTTGATCAATTTAATGTGTCATGGCTATACATTTGTTTATTTCTATCTAAAAAAAAAAAAAAAAAAAACTTTTGAATATAGTCTATGTTTAGTATTTAGTATGAAAGTGTTCACCAAAAAGTAGTTCACCCAGAAAAATGGAAATTCTGTCATCTTTTTTAACGTTTCAAACTTGTATGTTTTTCTTTCTTCTGTGGAACACAAAATAATACAATTTGAAGAATGTTTTAACTCATTTGGGTCCAAAACAACACTGGACCCAACTAACTTTCAATGTATAGACAAAAACCACTGAAATATTTTTCAAAATATTTGTATCCCACACAAGAAAGAATTTAGAAAGACTGATTAAACGATGACAGGATTAAAATTTTTTGGCCATACCAACCCTTTAAAGACTTAAAGTGTTTGTTTAAACAATGGCAAAAAAATTATCAAATATATAAAAAAAAATTTTGGCCTACCTTTTGAGATATTGAATTGATTCCTTTACATGAAGACAGGGGCCACAGTGATTCCAAATGTTGACGTCCCTTAATCCAGCAATCCGGCCCTGCATTGCTGGGCCTCTGATGGGGGTCTGAGACAACAGATCGGTGGCTTGAGGTTCTGGGGAGCGTTTGTGAGCCCGAGTCAAGGCTTGTGGATGAGATGTTGGCAGTGGTAGGTGGAGCCCATATGGCCCGGTCCTGGGTGAGGATCGTGCGGATAGCCTCCTGCTTCAACTGGCTAAAGTGAGTGGAGCAGACGCCACAGCGTCCGTCCACGTTGCCCCAGGCTTCTACAGTACTAGCAGGTGGTTTCATGCTCTCATAAAGATGAATGAAGACTTTGGGATCCTGAGGCACAGAAAGAAAAATGTTGTTGGTGACTGTTAACTCAACAGATCAAAAACGAGTAAAAATAACGGCACAGATTATTAGTGAAAATTGCTTATACAGTACTAATCAAAGTTTACTTTAACTGTTTTTTCCATAATGTATTTTAAATATATATATATATTATACCAATATTGTAAAATTATTTTCAAACCAAAAACCCCTTTGGTGACATGATAAATAATCACTTCCATCCATCTTATAGGGATGGTTCAACCAAAAATGAAAAATGTGTCATTATTTACTCACCCTCGTTTTGTCCCAAATCTGTATGAGTTCCTTTGTTCTGTTGAACACAAAAGAAGATATTTTGAAGAATGTTGGTAATGAAACAGTGGACGGGCCCCATTGACTTCCATAGGGAAAAAAATACTATAGAAGTCAATGGCTACCGTCAACTGTCTGGTTACCAACATTCCTCAAAATATTTTCTTTTGTGTTCAACAGAAGAAAGAAACTCATGCAGGTTTGGAACAACACGAGGGTGAGTAAATGATGCCACAATTTTCATTTTTGGGTGAACTATCCCTTTAAAAATCTCATCCCTCCTTTATCATAATTTCAGTAATTGCTCAAACCATCTTAAATTTCATGAAAAAAGAGGTCAGAGATTTTGAGTTTACTAAAATAAGGACAAGAAATGATCCACTTACCTATTTCTCCCCATCACCAAATAAAAAGACACATGCCAGCCGCAAATACATCTCTATATCAGCTGATCACATTATAGTGTAATTTACTTTATTGTTCTCGTCTGTAGGAACTGTGTTTTCATATTCCACCCATTATGCCCCATATTCCAGTGCAATCAGGGCTAGACGAGTGTCACATGAATCTCAGACCAACTGCAAAAGCTAATCGATTTAAACTCGTTTCAAGGGAAGGGGGAAAAAAAGCATGCGCCTCATATGTAATTGAAATATGAGACATACTCTGGCTGATAGGGCGGACATATATGCAGCAGTCTACATACCACCCAACACAAGTGCATTGGTCCTAAGCTCTAAATGCATGCAACTTGATGATATAAGAAATATACTTACTTTGGTAGAAATGTTTCCGTCAATTACTTGTTTAAACGCTTCGCCTTTGAATATGCTGAAATAAGAGATGCACTTTTTACACAAATGTCCCTGGTCGAATAATGTCTCTCTTTTCGTCCCAGTGGACTTGACGGAGTTGTATTCAGGAGGGTAACCGTTTAACGATTCTTTGGGCCATTTTGACCGTAAGAGAGTGTGAGTGAGGGGTGTCGGGAGTGAGCCCGCGCACCCTGTCCAAGGTGCTGCATGGGAATCATATGCCGAAGAGCCAGCGCCTTCGGGCGTGGGACGCTCCTTCTGCGCTGCGTGACCCCTCAACGCGGGACTCATTTTAACGTTGGTCATCTGTGAAATACATGCAACCCGTGCTCTATTAATTTTTAAGGATAGGCAAATTATATATTTTAATATTTAAACAATTAAATATGAATCATATTGAGATATTATGGAATATAAACTGACCGTACAAATTATGCGTATATTACTTATATTCAATCACGAGGCATACATAAGTAGTCCCCTACTTACCATAAACCGCTGACTGCTTGTTGTTTCACAATATCCTGTTTGATTCCTCATATTCGCTCAATAAAGCTCCTATCCTTCACAACAAGTTTCCATTCGTTTCAAATAAAAAACTATTGTGTTTCACGAAAAATATGACTTTAGGCCACTTGGTTAAAAAAAAACGTGATGTCCAAATGCACTGATTTTGCGCACCGCGCCTTTACGTTGTTGGACAACTTAGCGGTGAATATTTTATTTATATTTACGCATACAAAAAGTCCTTGAATTAAATCACCCCCTGCGAGCTGTTATTTAAGTTACCGTTGTTTTTAATATCATCTACTCGTTAACTTTCCTTAGGAAAATTGTGCATGCAAGGATGAAAAATAGCTTTTTATATTCGTCCTTGGGTTGTTGTTGGTTTAGGTCTTCATCTTTTTTGTTCTCCGTTTACAGTACCACCCACTTGTCATTGCTCTAAGGAATAGATCACACTGTTGTGGTTACCGTATGTTAAGATTGATCATGAGATAGCGCCACCCATCGAACAAAATGTAGATCTGCAAACGGCAGTGCTGCCCACATGCGGATTGATTCAAGACACTGCAAACTTTGGAAATGAGTGTAGGCTATTTAGTGTATTTGTTTTGCTTCGTCACACAGCACAATATTTTTTAATGACTGTTGAATTATACAGAATTGACCTTGATCAAGCATTGAAAAAGCATTGAAATGAATAAAATCTTACAGAATTATGCATGAATTTCTGGGTAGTTTTGGAAAAATATTTTTTCAGTTTTGTTCAAGGTGTTTAAATAAATAGATTTTCGACAATTAAACGGTATAGTTCACCCAAACATTTAAATTCTGTCATTACTCATTACTCAACCTCTGTCACGGTTTGGGGCTGAGGAAATGAGGCAAGGACTCAAATGCAGAAGAAAAGGCATTTATTTATAAAAACAAACAAACAAAAAAACAACCCTACCCCGAGGGAGAAAACACTGACTTAACACACAGGAGGAACATACAAGTGTAGAAATACAATGGCAAACCAGCACAGGACTGAAAAAACTAGGAGAATAAATAGGGAAGCAAACAAAAGAGGGTAACGAGGGAAAACAGGTGGGGAAAGTCAAGTAACAAGATGGGCGGGGTTAGACTATCGACAGGAGAGCACATGGCACAAGGCAACATACATGACAAGCCATTAGGCGGCGAGCTACATAGGCCTACCGTGCACCCCCCCCCCCCCCCCCCCCACCTCCCAACAAAACCATACTTTTTTGAAAGGTCTGGATGTGTAGAATATGAATCTGAATGTTAACATTGAAAATTTTGGGTTGCACTACCTGTTTTAGCCCTGTGAATAGGGAAACCCTAAAAAACGATTTTAAGCGATTTTAACACGTTGAGATTGTCCTAGTCAATCAGAACAGCTTTTAGGGGATCCAATACACACTCAAACTTAACATATGATGACTTAGGTCAAATATCTACCATGCTGCTTATTGGTAGGTGTCTAAAATTAACATAGGTAAGGCTTTATGTTGATACAATGAGCCCATTTCATGCATAGGCCACGACATAGATTCGCCTATCATACACCCCAACCCCCTCCCCTGACAAAATCATGCTTTTCTGAAAGGTCTGGATGTGCAGAATATGAATCTGAATGTTAACATTGACATTTTTGGGATGCACTACCTGTTTTAGCCCTGAATAGGGAAACCCTAAAAAACGATTTTAAGCTATTTTAACACATCGAGATTGGCCTAGTCAATCAGCACAGCTTTTAGGTTACACAATACTCTTACTACACTACATTGATATATATTTAAGGCCTTGTATGGATATAATCGATCAAGGTCCATTTCCATAGTATCAGTTAATATGCTAACGTGCTAACATTCCAACCCTCATTACCCTTTTCATCAAAGGGGTGTGGCTCAAGTCATTTCATTGACAAATCAGAAACCTGTCTGGGTTGTTCATCCAATGACAAAATAAGATATTTGTTGAATTTTCATTAATAGTTTCCTCTGTGTCAGACAGGTATATAAAGACTGTCCTGAAAGACTGTTCTTACTCACACAGACAGATCCTCCAAGTCTGCATCCTCTGCCTATACAGCAAGAAATTTGTTTCACTGAATTGCTCGATGTTTGATATTTTAGTTTACAATTTAATATAATTGACCCGTCTTACTACACTACATTGATGCTTACTTTAAATATTTGTTTTTAATTATTTTAAATGACATTTGATAGATTAATAGATATATACTTTATTATCATCCCAAAGGGAAATTTTAGACGTCCAGTAGCTTACACACACACACACACACACACACACACACACACACACACACACACACACACACACACACACACACACACACACACACACACACACACACACACACACACACACACACACACACACACACACACACACACACACACACACACACACACACACACACACACACACACACACACACACACACACACACACACACACACACACACACACACACACACACACACACACACACACCACACACACACACACACACTCATTGCCAGCAGCCATATCACCCTGTAGCCCAAGACTGGTTGCCCACTGAAGCTAAGCAGGGCTGAGCCTGGTTAGTACCTGGATGGGAGACCTTCTGAGAAAACCAGGTTGCTGCTGGAAGAGGTGTTAGTATGGCCTGTGGTCTGTGTGGGTCCTAACGCCCCAGTATGGTAATGGGGACACTATACTGTCAAAGAGCACCGTCCTTCGGATGAGACGTTAACCTGACTCTCTGTGGTCACAAAAACCTCAGGATGTATTTTGAAAGAGTAGGGGTGTAACTCTGGCATCCAGGCCAAATTTGCGCAGTGGCCTCTGTCCACCATGGCCTCCTAATAATCCCCATATATATATATATGACACTCAAACTGTTTTTCAATCCTGTTCTGACTCAGAGTTGTCATTATCAGATAAGTACTGTTCATCTGTTAAGCAATCATCATCTGATTCATCTTCCTCATCCCTGCCACTCACAGATTCAATGATATCTGCCAATTGCTGTGGGAGAACACATCCCTCATACCACAGAGGCTCAATCTTTTGGTCAACCAGTGTCCAACCATGTCCATTGCAAGCATCAGGGATGTCAGGGTTAGCAATATGGGCCACCTTCCATATTCCAACCTGGTAGGACATTCCAAACAACTTTGAGGACTGTTCTCCACCCATCACACTCAAACTCTCTTAACCCCTCAGTCGTCCATATCCCTTTATTTTTTACCTTCTTCCGTGTAATTGACCCTTCGCAAAGACCCGCCCTCCTTAGTTACTGTCGCTATGCCCGACAAGCTACGCCGCTCTCATGCTCTCAACATGTTCTCACGCAGTGAAAAATACATCGCGGAGCAGAGAGGAGACTGACAACACGCGGAAAGACAGGACAGACCAGGATACTTTTCGGTTACTTTTGATATTAAACATATTAAACAAAGTCTCAGCTTTCAAATGTGGTCATTTTTTGAAAGAAATTTAAACAATAAATACCGTTTTGGGGCTCTTTAATGTGCCGTGACAGATCGCTGTAGAGCATCAGTTAAAGCTGCTCGTGATCCGATCATCTCTTCCTTCTAGTTCATTTATAGCATCAAATAAACATGAACGAACATAAGAAGTAATGTTGTTTTAACCGCGGAAAGGCGTCAGTATATTCATTTTACCAAGTTCAAATCCTCCTAACTCTACTGGCTGCTTTTTCGGGCAAAATGGCGGATGGCGAAGTATGATTGGTTAGAACACCTGTCAATCAAGCTCCACGCGAAGGGTCAATTGAGTTGCAGAATATACAGTCAGGTGTGAAGAGCACCTTGTCACCAGTTGAGGCCCTCTGAATTTGCCTTGAACTTGCTGCTAATAGTTCAGGCTTCTGGTCGAGTCTTTTGAGATTCATGGTGAATCTTTGGTAGCATTCTCTGTGATATCCATCACCTTCTGTAATGGTGTCTGGTATAAGTTCACAGGTTACAGTCATCATGTGAGCAGATTCCAGTGGTTCAGCTAATCTCTTGTCACGTATTTCTTTCATTCTGGCTAATCTTGCATCAGAATCTGTGTTTGCCCATAATTGCACGAGTGGTCCATATACAAGACCAGGGACATGCACAATGCATCTGGACTTTGGTTTTGTCCCATGACATCCCCTATGCCTTGAGAGACCTGCAGTCACGTGGCCCACTGACTCATGTCTTGACTCAGACATAACTGAGCAGTTCAGCTATGTTGAAGAAACCAACTACATAACCGACTAGATTATCTATGTGTATAATAATAATAATTCATTACATTTATATATTCTTTTCTCAGCACTCAAAGCGCTTTACATTGAAGGGGGAATCTCCTCAACCACCACCAGTGTGCAGCATCCACCTGGATGATGCGACGGCAGCCTTATTGCGCCAGTACGCTCACCACACACCAGCTTACTGGTGGAGAGGAGACAGACTGATGAATCCAATTGGTATATATATATATATATATATACATATATATATATATGAGAATGATTAGGAGGCCATGGTGGACAGAGGCCACTGGGCAAATTTGGCCTGGATGCCAGGGTTACACCCCTACTCTTTCGAAAGACATCCTGAGGTTTTTGTGACCACAGAGAGTCAGGGCCTCTGTTAACGTCTCATCCGAAGGACGGTGCTTTTTGACGGTATAGTGTCCCCATTACCATACTGGGGCGTTAGGACCCACACAGACCACAGGCCATACTAAGACCTCTTCCAGCAGCAACCTGGTTTTCTCAGAAGGTCTCCCATCCAGGTACTAACCAGGCTCAGCCCTGCTTAGCTTCAGTGGGCAACCAGTCTTGGGCTACAGGGTGATATGGCTGCTGGCAATGAGGGGTGTGTGTGTGTGTGTGTGTGTGTGTGTGTGTGTGTGTGTGTGTGTGTGTGTGTGTGTGTGTGTGTGTGTGTGTGTGTGTGTGTGTGTGTGTGTGTGTGTGTGTGTGTGTGTGTGTGTGTGTGTGTGTGTGTGTGTGTGTGTGTGTGTGTGTGTGTGTGTATAAGCTACTGGACGTCTAAAATTTCCCTTTGGGATGAATAAAGTATATATCTATTAATCTATCAAATGTCATTTAAAATAATTAAAAACAAATATTTAAAGTAAGCATCAATGTAGTGTAGTAAGACGGGTCAATTATATTAAATTGAAAACTAAAATATCAAACATCGAGCAATTCAGTGAAACAAATTTCTTGCTGTATAGGCAGAGGATGCAGACTTGGAGGATCTGTCTGTGTGAGTAAGAACAGTCTTTCAGGACAGTCTTTATATACCTGTCTGACACAGAGGAAACTATTAATGAAAATTCAACAAATATCTTATTTTGTCATTGGATGAACAACCCAGACAGGTTTCTGATTTGTCAATGAAATGACTTGAGCCACACCCCTTTGATGAAAAGGGTAATGAGGGTTGGAATGTTAGCACGTTAGCATATTAACTGATACTATGGAAATGGACCTTGATCGATTATATCCATACAAGGCCTTAAATATATATCAATGTAGTGTAGTAAGAGTATTGTGTAACCTAAAAGCTGTGCTGATTGACTAGGCCAATCTCGATGTGTTAAAATAGCTTAAAATCGTTTTTTAGGGTTTCCCTATTCAGGGCTAAAACAGGTAGTGCATCCCAAAAATGTCAATGTTAACATTCAGATTCATATTCTGCACATCCAGACCTTTCAGAAAAGCATGATTTTGTCAGGGGAGGGGGTTGGGGTGTATGATAGGCGAATCTATGTCGTGGCCTATGCATGAAATGGGCTCATTGTATCAACATAAAGCCTTACCTATGTTAATTTTAGACACCTACCAATAAGCAGCATGGTAGATATTTGACCTAAGTCATCATATGTTAAGTTTGAGTGTGTATTGGATCCCCTAAAAGCTGTTCTGATTGACTAGGACAATCTCAACGTGTTAAAATCGCTTAAAATCGTTTTTTAGGGTTTCCCTATTCACAGGCCTAAAACAGGTAGTGCAACCCAAAATTTTCAATGTTAACATTCAGATTCATATTCTACACATCCAGACCTTTCAAAAAAGTATGGTTTTGTTGGGAGGTGGGGGGGGGGTGCACGGTAGGCCTATGTAGCTCGCCGCCTACATGTGCTAACAAAACGAGACATGAATGGTCTCTGGCTCGGCTCTGGCTTTCTCCTCCTATTCCATTTATGAGAGCACGCCGGTGCTGCAGCCTCTTCGGCCACCACTGTGGGCACGACGGAGAGTTCAGCTCTGGGACAACTGAAGTCGGGTCCTCCTGGACCACGGGGCCGCCGAAGTCGGGTTCTCCCGGGCCTGGGGCCGCCGAAGTCGGGTACTCCCGGGCCACCGGGCTTGGGGCTTCCGAAGTCGGGTACTCCTTGACCACTGGGCTTGGGGCCGCCGAAGTCAGGTCCAGGTCCTCAACCACACAGCCAATAAGAACTAATAAGCCACAAGTTCACGCAAAACATGACAACATGAAAGCACACAGCTGTGTGCTACAAAGTACAAGACAAAACAGGAGTGTCAGGGCTCTGTCACAAAACAAAGAAATAGACTAGACAGAAGTGACAGAACCCTGACACTACCCCTCCTCCACTACCCCACCAGGCAGGGGGGCCCGGGTGGACCTGACGCTTCACGGGCAGTGGTCCGAAGACACGGGCACGGCTGACCTGGCGTGAGCGGTCTCTGGCTCGGCAGGCATGACACGAGCGGTCTCTGGCTCGGCAGGCATGACGCGAGCGGTCTCTGGTTCGGCAGGCATGACGCGAGCGGTCTCTGGCTCGGCAGGCATGACGCGAGTGGTCTCTGGCTCGGCAGGCCCGGGAGGACCCGACTTCGGCGGCCCCAAGCCGAGCGGTCTCTGGCTGGGCAGGCATGTCGCGAGCGGTCTCTGGTTCGGCAGGCATGACACGAGCGGTCTCTGGCTCGGCAGGCATGACGCGAGCGGTCTCTGGCTCGGCAGGCATGACGCGAGCGGTCTCTGGTTCGGCAGGCATGACGCGAGCGGTCTCTGGCTCGGCAGGCATGACGCGAGTGGTCTCTGGCTCGGCAGGCCCGGGAGGACCCGACTTCGGCGGCCCCAAGCCGAGCGGTCTCTGGCTCGGCAGGCATGTCGCGAGCGGTCTCTGGTTCGGCAGGCATGACGCGAGCGGTCTCTGGCTCGGCAGGCATGACGCGAGCGGTCTCTGGCTCGGCAGGCATGACGCGAGCGGTCTCTGGCTCGGCAGGCATGACGCGAGCGGTCTCTGGCTCGGCAGGCATGACGCGAGCGGTCTCTGGCTCGGCAGGCATGACGCGAGCGGTCTCTGGCTCGGCAGGCATGACGAGAGCGGTCTCTGGCTTGGCAGGCATGACGCGAGCGGTCTCTGGTTCGGCAGGCATGACGCGAGCGGTCTCTGGTTCGGCAGGCATGACGCGAGCGGTCTCTGGCTCGGCAGGCATGACGCGAGCGGTCTCTGGTTCGGCAGGCATGACGCGAGCGGTCTCTGGCTCGGCAGGCATGACGCGAGTGGTCTCTGGCTCGGCAGGCCCGGGAGGACCCGACTTCGGCGGCCCCAAGCCGAGCGGTCTCTGGCTGGGCAGGCATGTCGCGAGCGGTCTCTGGTTCGGCAGGCATGACACGAGCGGTCTCTGGCTCGGCAGGCATGACGCGAGCGGTCTCTGGCTCGGCAGGCATGACGCGAGCGGTCTCTGGTTCGGCAGGCATGACGCGAGCGGTCTCTGGCTCGGCAGGCATGACGCGAGTGGTCTCTGGCTCGGCAGGCATGACGCGAGCGGTCTCTGGCTCGGCAGGCATGACGCGAGCGGTCTCTGGCTTGGCAGGCATGACGCGAGCGGTCTCTGGCTCGGCAGGCATGACGCGAGCGGTCTCTGGCTCGGCAGGCATGACGCGAGCGGTGGAACTGCATGACACGGGCCTTGTGGGACGGAGGAAGCCTTTCTCCTCCTATTTCATTTATGAGAGCACGCCGGTGCTGCAGCCTCTTCGGCCACCACTGTGGGCGCGACAGAGAGTTCAGCTCTGGGACAACCGAAGTCGGGTCATCCTGGACCACGGGGCTGCCGAAGTCGAGTCCTCTCGGGCTTGGGGCCGCCGAAGTTGGGTTCTCCGGGGCCTGAGGCCGCCGAAGTCGGGTACTCCCGGCCCACCGGGCTTGGGGCTTCCGAAGTCGGGTACTCCTTGACCACTGGGCTTGGGGCCGCCGAAGTCAGGTCCTCAACCACTGGGCTTGGGGCCGCCAAAGTCGGGTCCTCCTGGACCACCGGCCGAAGGGAAGCGACAGGAGCCCTCCTCTTCCTGTGCTTGCGAGGGCGAGGCAGTGTGAAGGAGCTTACCGCCTCTGGTGGCGCTGCAGCCTCTTCGGCCACCACTGGGGGCGCTGCAATATTCTCAGCCTGGCAAGCGAGAAACTCCACAAAACCCCCAAAGTGATCCAGGCCTTTCATTGACTACGTTTACATGCAGTCAATATTCGAGTTATGGTCAGGTTAAGGTCACTATTCGGGTTTCTGAAACATTAGGAATAACCCGTTTACATGCGTGAGCAGAGATAGTTACTCCTACTACATGGAATTGCAATATCCCGATGTAAACGGCGTCGCACGGTTAGCGTCTGGACGTACGGACAACCTTAAGACGCAATATGCGTCATTTCTGATTCTCCTTCCTGTATCCAAAGACAACAACAACAGCAGTAGCACGCGGATAATGAATAGTTCAGGGCAGATAGCGATCGCCTTTGTTTGTGCTTTGGTGCTGGCACTGACCTCGCTCCAAAAGTATGCTGTGCTGCGTCTCGCCATGTTTTCTTCCGGTAAACTGCACATGGATTTTTGTATGCGCCGAGAAGTTCCTCTACTCAAAAGACCAAGATTCCTTGCGAATAGAACATGCGCAGAACACAAATCACTATGGGGATATGCCGATACGCGTTTACATGACCAAAAATTCGGGTTAGAAAAGGGGTACCCCAGGGATCATATCCGGGTTTTTAAAATCCGGGATATGAGCATATTCGGGGTTTTGCCGGTGTTTACATGGCCGTGTGCGACCGGGTTATTGCTAATATTCCGGTTTTGAACGGGTTATTAGCTGCATGTAAACGTAGTTACTCTCAACCAGTTGAGGGGGTCATCAAGGGCAAAGTTAAAAAAAGAAATCTTTGAGAGCTGCATTGTTGAACCCCAGCCCCACTGCAGCATCATTGAATTCTAGAGCAGACTTCCTCAGATCAGTCCCCGTTTGACGGTGGGAAAGCTCAAGGTCATGAACTGGAGAATGCGTTCATAGAGGGGGCTGGAGAGAGGAGGCTGGTGGATGGTGTAAGCCCTTATTCAGCTGAGTCCTCATTATGGCTGGTTCGTTCTGTCACAGTTTGGGGTTGAGAAGATGAGGCGGGGACTCAAACGCAGAAGAATACGTCTTTTGTGACTTGACTTAGGAGGAACAAACAAGTGTAGAAATACGACGACAAACCAGCACAGGACTGAAAATACAAGGAGAATAAGGCCCGTTTACACGAAGGGAACACACAGATATTTCCCTGCGGTTTGGCCTCTCGTTTACACGAAAACCCCGTTTTTATCACAGAAAACGATTATTTCTAAAAACTCCGGCCAAAGTGGAGATTTCTGAAAACGCCGGTTATGTGTTGCCGTGTCAACTGGGAGAAACGGGGTTTTAGGTTCTCTCGTGTCGATTCTGAGGATTCTGATTGGCTTTATCCTTCTCCCTACACTGCCGCCCATCGGTTTGGCATAGTTATGATGGCGCTCGCGGCGTATTTATGCGGGTGTGTGCACGATGTTATTATTGAAAACGGAGGGGAGGAAAATATTCGTTTCTCTAAATACCCGGCTATGTGTAAACGTAGCCTAAATAGGGAAGCAAAAAAAGAGGGTAACGAGGGAGGACAGGTGGGGCAAATAATCAATAATCAGGTGACAAGATGGGCGGGCTTAGACAATCGACAGGAGAGCACATGGCACAAGGAAACATACATGACAAGCCATGTGTTCACACCAAACATGACTAAAACACAACCACATGGCCAGTAAAACTAATCACAAGCCATGTGCTAACACAAAAAGAGACATGACACGCAGCCAATGAGAACACTCATAAGCCACGTGTTCACACAAAACATGACAACATGAATTTTTTCGCTAAACATGATGAACAGATTTAATTTTGATTTTTATTCACATTTAAACTGATTAGCGGACATAAACAGAAGCTCAAACGTGCTGTGTAGCTAACACAAAAAGATTGAACCTCATTGGTTCTCACACATCAAGCAAATATGCTTGAGCTTCTGTTTACCACAACTGATGTGTGAGTTAAAAAAATGTTTATGTGAGCAAAAGCCCAAATCTGTCTGATTATAAAGCGATAGCGTCTTTTCGTATGATTTTTACTAAACTGCTCAAATCACTTGGATTAGTTTTACAATCTCTTTATGAACTTTTTGAACCATAAAAATAGTTGCATAGCTTTCTATGGAGGGACAGTAAGCTCTCAGATTTCATCAAAAAGATCTTTGTTTGTGTAGATGATGAAAGAAAGTCTTATGGGTTTGGAATTTATTTAGTTTTTTTTTTTTTTGGGGGGGGGGGGGGGGGGGGTTCCTTTGGGCAAAACAGGGAGAGGGGGCTTTAATTGTTGAAATCATAGGCTAAAAGACCCCCAACATGGGGCAAAAGATGGGGAGAAGGGTCTATTGATTTTCAACCCTTAAAAAAAGATTTTAATATAGACCTACAGGCTATTACAGTACCAGTAAAGAATAGAGAAATAATAATAATCAAATCAACTTAATTCAAAGAGGAAGTTTTAATAACTCCTTGACAAATATTTGTTCTTGTTTAAAGCATGAACTTCCTTCATTTTGTTCAATTCTTAATTTTACATTTGCATCTCAAGTGAATGTGTCCTGATTTAAAGATGTTTAGATAGAATATTTAGTACCTAGATGTAGATAGACTAAACAATATATACATTTTTTGAAATGCATGCAGCATTTAACGCCATGATTTTATTTGTATTTTTTTTTAAGACTTTCTGCTCTGAGTTCTGACCTTTTTAAGGCTTTAATTTGTGTAAGGGCGAAATAAGACTTTTTTTAAGACCCGCAGAAACCCTGCTTGTATGAGCCTAAATGAATAGTCTTTGTGGTCGTTAGCATCTCTGAAGATCATTACGATTGAACACGCCCATGTTCTCTGTGTGCAGTTGCATTGGGAGGGGTCTAGCACCAGGCGCCATTGAATTGTTTTGCCGGTGGACACACAGACGCAGAATCACCGACACACCGCGGCTGTGCGCAATTCAGAGAAGCAAAGCGGCCGTCGGCTCTCCCTGGATTGCAATAGTCTAACAATCGAGTATTTTAGTTTTCATAGACCATCTACACTAAACCGACAACATGAGTGAAATCAACGTAAAAAAGCTTAAGGTGAACGAGTTGAAGGACGAGTTAAAGAAGCGTCAGCTCTCCGACAAGGGGTTGAAGGCCGAGCTTATGGAGCGGCTGCAGGCCGCGCTCGATGCAGAGGCCCAGGCCGAAGATGAAGACGCTGTCGCGCCAGAAGCACCGGGAGAAAAGGAAGCCGATGGAAACTCAGTTGCAGTCAAACAAGACTGCACGGGTGAAGAGGAGCCAGAGGGCGAGAGCATGGAGGCCGAGGAGCAAAATGGAGACAAGGGTGATGCCGCTGTTGTGGGTGATGGTCAGGACGACGAAATGGGTGAAGAGGAGGAGGATGGGGACGCCGGCGTGGAAATGGACAAAGCCTTCGAAGAAGATGAGGAGGAGGTGGACGACGACGACGAAATCATTGACAAAATCGACGATGAAGACGGTGAGCCTCAATCTCATCCATTAGAGGGTGAGCTTTTTTGTGTTAAAATGGCTTTCTAGACGCCGGGAGTATCGTGTTCACGTGCGCTTTGAAGCCGGTGAGATCATCATTTAGCATACGTGGCTAACGGCTAACCGGTGGCTATTGTGTACGTTAGATGGTTAATGAGCTAATCCTGTCGGTTTCACTTTACTAGCTTGTTTTTCCAAGTGGTCTAACTCGGTTGAGTTTAAGATTTTGATGGTTTCTTTGTTTTTAGCGTGTCAGCAAAGCTATTTAAATCACCCGCGCGAGCCTTTTGTTGTCAGGGGTATGTTGGTTATTGTTGATATTTCGTTAAGCTAAAAGGTATTTTTATATTATAGTCTACAACTAATGATTTTTTACGCTTTATTGTACTGTTTTGGTCGGTTTAGGTAGTTTCAGAAAACTCGAATTGTCTCGCGGGAGGATCGCCTCGTTGCATGCTCATGGCGGGTCGCCCTCGCGCGGATACATAACGTTACATTGCTCTCCACAAAACCTTGCGGTAGACAATGCAGAAGTGCTGGGGTTACAGTGAAATAATATATTCTCGGCGGGTGATACGGTTAGGTATTTTATAGAATGGCGGGAAAAGTACTTCTAGCCTCGAAAGAAAGGTGCATTGTGTAGTTTCGGTTCAGATTGCTAGAAGGCGCCATTTACTTCCGCACAAGGTCAGTTCAGGAGAATGTGTTGATGTTCCCCAGTTATTTGTCATCAAAGATCTGAACGTTGACTGGTTAGCCAGCTACAATAGGATATATATAAAAATGTATTTGTTTGTCAATGCATTACATATTGTAGAGAAAAGCACTTAACACACACATATTTTGTCTGATCTGCTAAATGCAATCAGATCAGTGCTTGCAATTTGAATCCTAAATGCCATAATGACATAACCAAGCAAAGTATTCTGTCTGATCAGAGGTGGTCGGTTCATTATGTAACTCTGAAGTCCGAGCACTCCTGTCGTGTGGGCCACCCTTAAAACCCAGGGTCCAACACGTCCGGGCATTTCATTACTGTTTGTTTTATTTTCAAAGGGGATGCGGACAAAGACATCAGTGCTGATCAGAAGAATAAGAAGGGTGTTAAGAGACGCCGAGAGGAACATGGAAGGGGCTACTTTGAATTTATTGAAGAAAGCAAATACAGCCGGTAAGGATGGAATGGCCTTCATTATCCCCGAAGTGCCACTTTTAATATATATATATATTGGCTTTAAGTGCCAATGCCTTACCTAGAACAATGCAACCCTCATCTACCTCTTAAAGTAAAACTTTGTTGGGGGTCATTCCTGGCTAATACAAAACACCTTACCTGCAGAAAGCTCTTGAAACGATTGGAAAAAACAATGTTATTGTCACACACACTCGCACTGTTGTCAGGCTGACTGTAAACGCGTGTGGCGATTCAGACAGCGACCAAAGCAATGACGATAGCACAAGATGCGGCTTCTGTCATGGCCAGTGGGGGTTATGGGGCAGTGGCGTAGAGTATGTATCGCACAGTGCATCATTACGTAATGGGGCGGTAAAGAAATGGAAATGAAGCAAATTGTTGTTTCAATCTTCAGACGTTCCTTCGTCGTTTGTATTTTTATTTTGTTTCTTTGTGTCATCTAAATCTGAAAGTTTAAATGTTATATTTTCTGTTTTTTTTTTTGTTTTTTTTTTATTTAGATGAAGTGTAATGTATTGTAATAACTCTTCCTTTTAAAGTTTTTCATTTGTGGTCATCAGGTAAGTACAACCAACCATTTGCAAGCTCTTCACATTGCATTAAGAAAAGGAAATATATTTATTTCTATAATGCATGTTCTTTCTCTAAGTGTGTGGTGCTCAATTCCAGACAGAATATATTCATTAGGAATCTTCTGTCTAGGTTTAATTTTCTAAGTGAATCAATGTGTGGATAGCAAATTGTCTCAATCTGCTTTTCTTTCAGCATATGGAACAAAAAGGAAAATGCAAATATTTGAATTTATCTGAATTACAATGGGTCTCGAGCCTAAAAAATCTCCAAAGGTGTTCGATACTTTGCGAGTCATCCTGTTGAAGCTGTTTTTTCTAACATGGAAATTCTAGCAATATTTGACCCAGAAACCAATGGCAGCCATTGGTTTATTGAAGGGATGATCTAGACAGGGCATTCACTTGAATTTATGGGGCCTGGGAGAACATAATGCTGGCAACTGCCATATACTTAGAAATGTAAAGACTTGTTTAATGACCCTGTCATTACAGAGCCTGAGATGACATCTGTGGCATACTCTTGGTTACCACGGAAAGCAATTTCAACTCCTCCTTTAGTTTGTAAAAACAAGTGCAGTAGAAGTCTATGGGGCAAATATACTATTTGCTCTACATGCTTGTTTTCTTTTAGCAATCTAAAACAAATACAGATAGTTAAATTTCTATTTTAGAATGTTGGATTTTGTCATGACAGCAAAATTCCTCTTCCAGATAACTATTCTAAGTTTTATAGAGATGCACCGATTACAGTTTTCTAGGCCGATTCCGAATTTTCATTGAGTTTGACCTGCCGATTCCGCAGGATTTTGCATAGAAAATATTTTGAACTGTAATCGCTATAAAATAGAACTGTATAAATTACTGGTGTGGGAAATTCATACACATCTAAAGTGCAGTGTTATGGAAGAACCATTTCCTCCTTTTCACATCCAATATCCAACTAAAAAAATGTGTTCATTTCAAAAAGAAAATTCATTTTCTTTTCTGACATAGCCTAGTCCAGTTCTAGTTAAAACACGCCAGACATGCACAGGCACTTTTTGTGTGAAATCATATGTTATTTTGTCCATCAAAAATGTGCTTTCACTTTAATTGAGCAGTGCAGCAAAAATAGACTCTGCGCCGAAACCTGCGCTTTACTGCTGCTCACGCGGCGCTCACACGCTCCTCCTGCTCCCAGTTTGTATGCACTCATTGATTAACATGGACGCCGGAAAAAAAAGTGATCCTCACGCTTGTGGTGTAAAACGGTTGAAATTTACGAGGTTTGCCGATCAATTGGTGTATCTCTATATATTAATTTTAACCATAGGCTAAAACAGCTTTATGAACCTTAGTTGTTGTTTTTTTACCTTTCCAGAACGATTTGCATAGATATTATATAAATACCCTTAGAGCTTTTCAGACCATGACTTTATAAAACGAAAATCTCAACATCCTCTTCACGTAGCAAGATATTTCCACTTTCTATTTCACCAACAAGTTTTCTTTCAGGCTTCGTCATGGGGTAAACTGGTAAGCAATGATGGCAAATTTTGCATTCATAAATGTGAATTTACAAAACAGTAAAGAATGTTATGAGCAGTCAATGTAAGGTAATGGAAATCTACTGTTAGTGCTGCAGTGGCTATGAGGAAGGACCTCACCTGGAAGCATGCCAGTCCATCACAGTCCAATTTTTGTGCTTCACTCATGGAATTAATGTCTTATTGCCTCTATTTCAGGGCTAAGTCTCCCTTGCCACCTCTGGAGGAAGAGGATGAAGAGTTTGACGACACACTGGTCTGCCTGGATCCCTGTGAGTGCTTTAAGAAATGAGTCCAGGATCTCAAGAATACTTTATTAAATTATAAAAAGTTATCTTAGAAAATAAGATATTTGTATAGGTGTTTAAATTTATCTTTTATATTTTAGCTTGTTACTCGCCATAAAATTAACCAAGGAGGCTGGTATGGTGTTAAAACATCAACCAACCAACCTTTATATGTTAAGAAGATCACTGACCAGGATTGTAGAAATTATATAAACTGTGTAAAGTTGCTAGTCTTGGACTAACAAACTCAATCAAATTTTCGATTTCTCCATAGACAATTGCGACCTCCATTTCAAAGTCTCCCGAGACCGATACAGCGCCTCATCCCTCACCATGGAGAGTTTTGCTTACCTTTGGGCAGGTGGCCGTGCGTCCTATGGAGTGAACAAGGGCAAAGCCTGCTTCGAAATGAAGGTGAGTACTGTGGCATTTTTATGTAACGGTATGAGGAAGTGATGAATTTTGGATCAGTACGTTATTCATTATTTGTCTCCTGCATTTGCAGATCATTGAGAAAATCCCAGTCAAGCATTTAAACAGTAAAAACATGGACTTTCATGATGTCCATATTGGCTGGTCCCTGGCTAATGGAAGTCTTTTGCTAGGTAAGTGCAGTTAGTTACTCTTAACATGGTCCCTATGTCGCCACAATGTATGATTGTGCAGCTCTATTTATTTTTAACACATATGACTGTTATATTACTGTTCTAGGTGAGGAGGAGCATTCCTACTCCTATTCGGGCAAAGGGAAGAAGACTTCAAACTGTGTGACTGAAGACTACGGGGAGAGTTTTGATGAAAATGATGTCATCGGCTGCTTCATTGTAAGGCCTGGAGTTCACATCGCTCTCACAACAGTTGTTTTTCCCCTTTACTTCACATTTTTTCTTATGTACTTTGTTGTAATTTTGTTCTTTATCTCACCTAGAATTTTGAAGCTGATGAAGTGGAGATTTCATTTTCCAAAAATGGCAAGGACCTTGATGTGGCTTTTAAGGTCAATAAGGAGACCTTGGCTGGACAAACTCTGTTCCCCCATGTTCTTTGCCACAACTGTGCAGTTGAGTTCAATTTCGGTCAGAACGAGACGCCGTTCTTCCCTCAGGTGGAGGGCTTCACCTTCCTGCAGCAAATTCCTGTGGATGTGCGTATCAGAGGACCTAAGGGACCTGAGACCAAGAAAGATTGCGAGGTACTCGCCTCACAAAAGTTTTTGCTTTTTTAAAAACTTTTAATTCATCAACTGAAGAAATGTATCACGGTTGATATTAAAATGTTCTCTGAAATGTTTTATCTTTTCCAGCACAGGAATAAATTGAATTTTAAAATGTTATTTTAAATTGTAATATATTTGATTAATATTATTACTAATAAAATTTTTTATTTGTATTAAATTATATTATATTGATCTAAGATATAAAAACAGAAATAATTTTAAAAAATTAATTTTTTAAACATTTTGAACTAGTGTAAAAAAACAACAACCTATGAACGTTTACAACACCTGAAACATGACAGTGGTTTAATAATATTGGTTGTGCATGCATTAATGATATGATTGTTTTCACTGTTGTTTCTAGGTGATAGTCATGGTCGGCCTTCCTGGATCTGGAAAGACTGCTTGGGTAAAGAAAAATGTTGAAGAGAACCCTGGGAAGTTCAACATCCTCAGCACCAACACTATTTTGGAGAAGATGATGGTGAGTTTTTTTTTTTTTTTTTTTTAATCCAGTCTGTCTTAGTTTCTGTCTTTTCTCATCTAATCTCCTTTTTTGGACTTGCAGATTGACAGCATGAAGAGGCAAAACAAAGACACCGCAAAGCTCTCAGCCATCTCTCAGCGTGCTCCTTTGTTCCTGGGCAAGTTTATTGAAATTGCTGCCCGCAAAAAGAGGAACTATATTTTGGATCAGACTAATGTCTCTGCACCGGCCCAGAGAAGGAAGATGTGTCTGTTTGCTGGCTTCCAACGCAAAGCTGTAGTGGTCTTCCCTACAGACGAGGCCCTTAAGGAGAGAGCGCAGAAGAAAGCGGAAACCGACGGCAAAGATGTACCCGAGCACGCTGTTCTAAAAATGAAAGGTAAGATTTGATGTCTTATTTTCCCATTGCAAAACCAACCTGGTACGTAAAGTAGGAATACAAATTATTATTTTTTTAAACCTCTTTACAGGGCTCTACACATTGCCAGAAGTAGGAGACTGCTTCTCAGAGGTCACCTATGTGGAACTGCAGAAGGAGGAGTCCGTCAAGCTCTTGGAGCAGTACAAGGAAGAGAGTAAGAGTGCTTTGCCACCAGAGAAGAAAGTCAACCAGGGTACCCTGACCCCCAGAAAGGGAGGTGGACGAGGCAGAGGGCCTAAGAACCAGTTCAGTAGGGGTGGTGGTCCAGGACCACGTGGAGGCAGAGGTGGTTTCCAGCCCCGTGGAAACTTTAGAGGATGTAAGGGAATTTTTGTGGACTAATACAGAACTTTTGTACGAGGTGCTCTTCAGTGAGCTGCCATTGAATCGGTTAAAATAAGGTCTATTTATAATTGAAATATATTTTCCTTTCAGTACCAGCACCACCTCGTGGTGGTGGTTTTAATCGTCACCCACGTGGCTACATGCCACCTCCACCCCCACCACCCGTCTTCCGAGGCGGATTCCATAGTCGAGGCAACTTCAGCAGAGGTGGGATGCCCAACCGGGGAATGGCTCACAGAGGTGGGCACATGAGGGGAGGGCACATGAGGGGCAACATGGGCAGCAGAGGTGGAGCAATGAGCCGTGGAGGGCCTGCGAACAGAGGTAACATGCACCGCGGCGGTGGACCCAACCACAGAGGACAGTTTCAGCAGGTTAGTTCCAACCAAATAGACTATTATTCAAAAATATGGGGTATGATTGTTTTTTGAAAGAAATATCTTTCAAAAATGTTCTGATCAAGGCTACATTTATTTGATTGAAAATAGTCGAAACAGTAATGTTTTTAAATATTACAGTTTATAATAAGAATTTTCTATTTTAATATATTTAATTTATTCATATTTATTCATGTTAGCTGAGTTTGTCACATGATACCTTCGAAATCATACTAATATGCTAATTTGGTGCTTAAACATCATTAATGCTGAAAACAATATAGTTTAGTAGGAAAAAAAAATGTATAAAATGTCTTTCCTGGCACTTTTTGATTATTTAATGTATGCGTGCTGAATAAAATTAATTTCTTGATGAAATTTATTGACACCAACCTTTTGAATTGTACATTCTTATAAACCTCAATATGATCTGACTTTGACATGGAGAGTAATTTTGAATTTTCACATTCTTAGAAGTTCCGCGGCAGAGGAGGCCACCAGCAGAATCGTGGGGGCTTTGGCAACAAAAATGGGTCTTTTGCCCAATCCTTTAACCAGAGTTGGCAACAAGGGGTGAGTAAAGTTATGTATATCGATGAGAAAGCTAACATTTGATCGGATCACGAATGAGTCATACATTTTATACTCTTCCAATGAGAAAGTTTGATTGGCTATAGTTTCCAAAAAATTTTCAACAAAATAAAATTGTAGTCCATTTGACTGATGAAACTTTCTTTGACCCCCCTTAGTTCTGGAACCAGAAGCCATGGAATCAACAGTACCACCCAGGATATTACTAAGTGCACATTTGTATTAAAGACTCATGGCCTCTGTTGCACTGAGATGCACAGCCACAGAATATCCATCCACTTTTATGGTCCTCGTTTATTGTAATTTTTTAAAGGAAGTCCATTTTTAAATGAGAAGCAAGTGGCAAAAAAACATTCCGCCTCAGGAGTAAACAGTCTACGTTCTACATAGATGTGTGATGTCTTCACTCTCAGATTTTTGTAAAATGCATGTCCTCCCCCCTTTTTTGTATCACAGCTTTGATATTGTTATATCAGGAATCACTGCATATGTCTTGCTTTGAATTTCAGGGTTGTGAATTTTATTCTGTAAAATGTCATTTTTACTCATTGTAAATTATTTTATTATTTTTTAAGTTCTTTTGCGCAAGTTGTAGTGTTAAAAAATCCCTGTGAACCTTAATATTTTCAAAACTTTTGTCAATAATCATTCATATTTACTCAGTAACTTTTCATGTTCAGTGGAGGAGTGAAATATTGTTCTCTATTTACTATTTTCAAGTTTTTCTTTGTTACCCAGACTGTAACAGTTACTTCATAGGTTTGCAATAAAAGATGTGCTTGCTTTTCTATGACTTTTTATGGCTTTTGACTGATATCTTGAACAATCTATTTAAGAAAGCCTTTGAATGTCAATCAGATTTGTCTCTATTCAGCACCGTAAGACCTTTCAGTGTCTTCCTGTCTCATACGGTGGAAATATTTGTCAATTTAATGTGATTTTTTTTTAAATGCACTGCATAGTTTCAAAAGTAAATTTACGCATTTGTATTATGTAAAAAGAAGCCATGATGAAACATGTATATTCATTGAACTTATTTACATAAATCAACAATAACTTAATAAGCTTACTAATTCTTCTGAGTAACATTTTTGGCAACACACTTTAAAATGGTTTTGCAAAATCTTATGCGAGTAACCACTAGATGGATCTATTTAATAATGTAACTTTCCCATTTCTGGTTCACAATTTGGATCATTTTATTACAGGATAAAATGTTTCCGTTGGGGTAAATAGTGACCTTGATGACAACGGTTTTAGATAAAACAGCCAGCATATAAGCAAGTTCTTTTGTTAAATTCTCAAATGCATTATTAATGTTACATAGAGCAAGCTGTGGAATACTGCAGAGTTGAAGGTCACATCAAAATTTTCTCAATTTAAATGACCTGCATTTTGATACTCATTCAGACCACATCTCACACACCCCATGATCACATCCTGTTTTTTGTCAAGACAGGCCCTTGACTTGTTTCTATGAATATATAATATAAAAAGTGCCAAATGGCCAAAGAAAAAGGGCAGCTATTTTTGACTTAAAATTGGTGTATTTTATCATGATGTAATAGTTTAAGTGGCTTTTTTTAACTGTATACCATATACATTGATGTAAAAGTATTTTTTTTTTTCTTGGAATGATTTCGTTTGGGATAAAATAATGACCCTATCCCTTATGAAATTAGAGCATATAGCATGGCATGAGAGATTTACGACGATTACGTAGACCTTGCTTGGGCTGTTTTGAGGACGAAAGTGTCTAAATTTTACTAAAAATGTGGCATTATGTGTTGTTTTGAGATGGCAGGTGCTATGGTTTATGATGTTTGTATTTTGGCATTGTTTTCTTTTTTCATAGAGATGAATGTTAAAGTGTTTCATAATGTAAGGAATGTGTCATTAAATAATGTAATAAACGTCTGAGATAAATTGTGTTTTGTTCTCTAATGTAAAGTATTTCTCTTAAAATCGCTTAGGTAAATAGATACTGTGGTAACTACTAATGTGTTGACTAGAGAAATTAAAAAGACAGTAAGATTCTTAAATCTTATTTGATTGTTTTGACTGATATTTGATATGGTTACCACCGTACTTTTTTCTATATGTATCAGAACCCTTTATGCTATTATGTATATTTAAATAAGGATCTTGACACAACCCTTTTTAAACTTGTTAACAAAGTAATTATTTGTGTGTGTAAAGTAAACAAAAACAAACTGCCTTGTGTGGGCTATTTATGTCTGCTCTCCATGTGGCCACCAGCACACACTGGAATATGCAAATGTTTATTTGGTTTAAGAAGAGGAAAAGTCACCAAAAGAGTAAAGTTTCAATGAAAAATAGTTTAATTTATATTCTGTCAAAGTGACATATACAACAAACCCATTCTATTTCCTGCTCAAAATATAACATCTACAACTCAATCTTTTCAGTTCATATGGCATTATATACAAAAAAATAAATGCATATCAATTTAGCAATATTTACAAATTTATACAAAGTGCTTAAGGTATGTCATGAAGGCTAAGTTGCCAACACCCTTTCTTAGCCAGCCTATAACAAAGTACAGTGCGTCCTCACGATGACTGGTGGTCGATGGCAAATGCCATATTCATACAACTGAAATATTATCCATTGCGCATCCACACTGTTCAACAATCATGTTTGGGAATTCAGCCACCTCAATTTCAGTATAATCTCCCTTTTTCACTAAATACATCATCGGTAGCGGCGCGCTCTCCACAACCGTGCACTTTCTCTCCCCGTAGCCGTAGTTGCGCTTGGGCTGCCGGCAGCCGCCGTTGCACCGGAACGCCTGATACCCGGACGGTTCGATGATCCAGTACTGGGTCCAAGTCAAGGCTCGGAAATTGATGAAGTATTTTTCCCTGCAGCACATCTCACTGTCTTTGTTGGTTTCACAGTCTCCACTAGACCTGCAACGTGAACAATAAAAGAATATTAAGACATTGTTGCGCGTTTTAAATGAAACATCCGTTTTATTTGTAAGAAATTTATTCCGTGTTAAGCTTCATACATCACATGTTAAAAATATTTAATTATAATAAAATAGGATTATAATAAAATTACTCTCTGTATAAAATATTTATAAAAAAGTAGCTATATTTATGTGCCTACATTTGCATAAATACAGTATTAAATTATATAGTACATTTAACAATAGCTAACTGGAATATATATTAAGTAAATTAGCAAATTAGGCCTAATAGGCTACTTTTAAATTCAAAACAAAGCAGGAATATGTAACAGTAAATGTTACATTATAGTAAAGTTAGGATTAAGTAATTAAAGAAACTAAATTTAAAAAAAATTGTGAATTTGTTTTTTAAAACTAGAACACCTTTTTTCACAAGGTGTAGCTAATACAAGGAAGGCCTACTCACTCCAGAAAAGAGTTGAATATTAAGAAATCGAGCAAGGCTTACCCAAACTCTTCGAGGTTGAGGGTGTAAAGAACAAGCTCAGGTTTTCCCAGAGTGTTGTCGTTTGGATCTTGAGTTGTGAAGTGGACACACTTTGCCATCTCTGCCGCGTAACTGCCGGGTCTCTCGCCCTCGATCCACACCTCAAGGTGCATGGGCATCTCCATTCGGCTCTTCGACCAATAGTGTACTGCCTGGGTGACATCAAAGCTCTTCCAGCCGGATTCGTGAATGGGAATCAATCTGAGGAGGTAATGGTTGTGACAATTAGCATGCATGTTCCTTAACGCCAATCAGCAGTGGAATTAGCATAATGAAGAAAGAATAATGACTGTCTGTGTCCGTCTCTGCTTACCTGGAATCCACTAGTGAAGTTCTGTTTGACCCGTCTTCAGAGGTTCTACCCAGTAGATGCTCACCCTGGCGTTGTTGACGGGCCTGTGGCCCTTTCTCTCTGGGATGGAGCGCTTGTGTGGGGCTTTCTTGAACAGTTTCAGTTCTGCCATGGTCACTTCACTGTTCTCAGGGATCCTTGATGTCATCTCAAAGACCACGCGTTGACGTGTCGTGTCAGAATATACAAATTCACCAGAGATGTCTGGAATAGACGAGAGCAATTTATTTATAAAAACTATGTAGTTTGGGCCTAATTAAAGATTATTTTTGTTTTAAATTGCAGCACATTACATGCTCATTTGGATGGCGCACAATTTATACACTACATTTTAGTATTTAATGTCAGTTTACTGGTTATTTGTCACTAAATTTTGCGTTAGGCTATACATTGTGCATTTAAGTTAATGAAGCAAACGAATCTTACCTGCATTGCCAGGGATTCCCCTCAGGATGCCGGCTAAACTGGGAAGCGAGCGGCGTTTCCTTGCGTGGTGCAATTTCAGCATGGACATATATTTGTTCTTCATGTGCGCTGGAATCACAAGGTTCTCCAGATCCCTCTTGTGAATTTTCGGAACTTCACTAAGTCCCAATTTGTTCAGCAGAGCCTCTTTCATGTCTTCGTGGGTGAAACCCTTCACCATCGCGAAAAGTGCTGCGCAAAGGAGGCAAGCGGTACGGATTGAGGAGGACATCTTTTACGAGAAGGTGCAGGAGAGGTTCTGAGTCTGTGCTGATGTTCTCGGTCTGAAATGAATCTGCTTTGACAGCGGCCCGTCCTTATATGCACCCGTTAGACCCCCAGTTGTTCGCACTTTGTCAAAGGAGGGGGGTGACTGACATCAGAGGGAAGCTGAATAGGTGATACATGAAAGCCACGATTCATCGGAGAAATTAACGCAAAATGCACAACTTAAAACTAGAATGATAATTCAAATTACCAATTTTTATTCAAACAAAAATGAGATAGAAATAAAATAAGATAGATAGATAGATAGATAGATATGATAGATAGATAGATAGATATGTATAATAAGATAGATAGATATGTATAATAAGATAGATAGATGATAGATAGATAGATAGATAGATAGATAGATAGATAGATAGATAGATAGATAGATAGATAGATAGATAGATAGATAGATAGATAGATAGATAGATAGATAGAATATATATATATATAGATAGATAGACAGAGACAGACAGACAGATAATATATATAGATAGATAGATAGATAGACAGACAGACAGATAGATAGATAGATATGTATAATAGAGATAGATAGATAGATAGATAGATAGACAGACAGACAGACAGACAGACAGACAGACAGACAGACAGACATATATGTATAAAACATTGTCACAAGTTATCTTTTTTTGCAATACAAGCAATACTTAACATAATTATGTGTGAATGTAGACCTACTATTGCATTTTATGCTATCTGTATTGCTGACAATAATGTTCTTGTTGTGTGGATTTACCGATGACCTTCCAGACATGGTGAACCTAGAACGCTCCCTCCTTTCCAGTTTGCATGTGCACGTTGATGTAGCACCCTTGTTCGTCATGTGTACATTCCCCTGGACATTGTAAAACATTCCTAGACTGGCAAGAGTCTGTCAGTATAGAGTTTTCAGTCCCTCTGTTTAAGCACCATTCTGATCACCCTCGCTGTGGTCCCATCATCATTGGGTGGGCTGAGGGATTAGATGTTTATTCGAAGACCACCATCCTTCAGTTTGATGCACAGATTAAAATTATTAGGCAAACAGACTGTTTAATCCAGGGTTGCCGTATAGGATGTGGATTGGGAGGCTCTTCACAGGTTGGTGATTATCTGATTCCATTGCCAGATTTGCCATTCCTTGTTTGGTCACACTAACATTAGAAGAGGGGCTAGTGGCACTGAGGGCCCAGTGTCTAAGTATGTGTATTGGCCCCTCTATTTGCTCTAAGATGTCAGACAGACTAAAGGAGCTCACAGGAAGAACAGATGACAAATGACTGGCTGGAGATGGAGGCAAATTAATGCAATACAAATGCAGAATCAGACAAAAGAGCTCACTGTTTGAGCCCAGATGAGTATTACCATATCTGCTGCAAGAAATGATTAAGTTGTCATCTGTTAATATGTGTACTATTCACAAAAAAAGTTAAATAGATACAGGTATGTTTCGCTACATAGTTTAGTTTGAACATCTGGTAATAAGAAATGTGAATAATTAAATATAGGCTATATATTTAAATAGCTATGTTCAAATTAAATCTTTATTCTTGAAAGTCATGTTAGTTAGAGATGTGAAATTAATTGCCAGAAAATCCTCAGTCTAGAAGCCTGCTTGACTCATTTTGTACAATACACATGGTGCATGAGTAAACTGAAGGATCCTTATGTGATTACTGTCAGTCTTCTGTCCTTCCTTGTCGATTATTTTGAGGCCCTTTTGTCAATAGAAGTACCATCTAATTCTCACAGGTAGTGTATCCTTAATCAAAGGATGGAGGTACACGCCAATCAACAAAACATGTGCTAATTAACACCTCTCCCCTACATACGAAAGACAGCACTATTCAAACGGATCCCGCCTCGGTTTGATAAAACAACAAACATTCTATAGCGACGTCATAAAGGTAACGACGTTGAAAATTCAGTCAGTGATTATCGATATCGTAAAAATGCATATGCAGGATATAAATATAGTTTTTTAATTTTGTTTAAATGTGCTTAAGGATGTTTATTGTTTAAAACATATCACGGTCAAAAGAAAATTAATAATTGAATGTTAACTTCCTGTTCAACATTTAGCCTATCCTGTCGCAGTTTGGTTCGAACATCAAATTTTTTGACATGAAAGACACTATTAGCACCTTATTAGGTTTGGTGTGGCAATTGTCAGATTCAGATTTATTGAAGAATGTTTATGAAATACGCCACCTTGAGAACAGAAGATGTCACGTTCTCAAACGTCAAACACTAACACGTGAACAGCTGTGCTTTGACATTTTCGTTTGATGTGACAAATAATTATGTTTTGCTACTCTATCAAACTAAACAGTTTGCTTGTTTAAGACATAGGCCTAATATTTAAAAAGTGGCATAGCCTATATTATATGAAAATACGAATAGCATATATTAGGCTTATCTTTAATATTTATTTGTAGACATAGCCGCACAGTTGTTGACAGTTTATAAAACCTTAACTTAAATGTAAGATTTACAACCATATCTGCTACGCAAGAAACGTTAAATAAATACACGGACAAATACATATCAGAGACGCTCTTTTTAATATTTCCCATTGCAATTGCAATGCAAAATATTGGACACAAGAGGGCGAACGTGCTCTTTTTTCTTAAAAAAGACGTTTCTACACAAAAGTCCTTTCCCAAATAAGAGCAACGTGTTTCTTTGGGTTACATGCGGCATGCCCATCAATATTCACTAGAAATTAGGCCTACTGTTTAAACGAGACACCAATCACCACTACCATGCATACATTGCTTTTTAAAAGTATCGCATTTATTTGTTTTATGGTGTGTTTTGTATTTTATTTTATTTTGTGAACTCCAAAAAAAATCATTCATGGGGCATACGTATCATTTCAAGAACTCTCAAGGGGAGCATAAACCCTCTAGGCTGCATCCGAAATCGCCTACTTAGTCCAACCTAGGCAAAAATCAGTGGGTCTATGTGATAAAAGAAGTATGTCCGAATTCACGGTGCTCATAAAAGAGGTGGCAAAAGTCATAGACATCATATAGGTAGACGCCCTATTGAGTGCTACTGCCTATTGGCACGGACGAGAATTGGAGCCGCCATCTTAAACCGGTCATCCGCTCCGCTCAGTGTAATCTGAATGGCAGGTGAAATGAGCTGTCAGCGCATTAAATTAATCATATCTCACTGAATACTGAACTGATTTTCACGCGGTTTTTTTCCCTGCAAAGGTAATTCATGTAGCTATGATACAGGACTATGGTTCGGCGTATTTTAATATCCATTGTAGGCTTAACAGTAATATAATATTCTGATATACGTTATAAAGTGACCAGACACAATATGTGTGATGAAGGATATAATGTATTTGATAAATCACACACTATAAATATAATAAAGAAGCAGAAACAGATAGTTGCAGTAAAGTAAGATATTTTAATAAGTTGAAGAAACAATTTATGATATGTGACACGCACATACACACGAACAGACACACAAACAAACAAACACGAACAGACAGTCTCTCTCTCTCTCTCTCTCTCTCTCTCTCTCTCTCTCTCTCTCTCTCTCTCCTCTCTCTCTCTCTCTCTCTCTCTCTCTCTCTCTCTCTCTCTCTCTCTCTCTCTCTCTCTCTCTCTCTCTCTCTCTCTCTCTCTCACACACACACACACACACACACACACACACACACACACACACACACACAGCAGCCGCGAATCCACCGAACGCAGCCACCTGTAATAAAAATTGATAAGATCGCTTTTCAACGTGTTTGCATCAGTAATTTCTAAAAATTAAATTCGGACAACATTAAGCCTATACTTTTTTTATTGTATGTGGATGTGGGAGGGGAAAATGTCGAGACCAAAGCCCTATTCGGATTAACTTTACAAGGGTAGATGGAGTAAATTAATAACGTAATTTTACCACAGGACTTCTGTAATATCAATAGCCAAATCGCATGTGATAAGATATAGGTTATCAATAAAACTAGAAGTAGAAAACTAAAGTAGTTTTACAACTCAATTTGTGCATCGCTGTCATGCGTGTATTAAGTTAACGTTACATTGCTTCCTGATATCATGTGCGCAAACACAAATAACCTATACAACAGCTTATCTGATAACCTAAAAGCTCTTGTAATTATTACTTTAACAGTTACCCCACCTCTCCATGCCGGGTGAACACCGGCTGATGCAGTAAACAGCATTTCACAACGATTTCAGTACAGTAATAGCAAATATCCTTGCTCCTTCTCGATTATCTGGTAATATTCTATTCACAAAATACAACCAATAGTACGGTAATATTAAGACTTACTTGTGAAAAGCCCTATTTTCGATGGTCCGGCGATTAGAACAGCAAAATGCTCCACAATGCTCTGGCATCTTATCTGCTGCCACGCAACGAAACTAGGAATACGACCGGTTCAAGATGGCGGCCGGATTTCTCGGTTTCCAGCGGCCAATAGGGCTTCTAGTCTCTATATGATTTCTATGGCAAAAGTACCCAGATAACCTACTTCTTCTGGCGAGATTCTGAAGTGTACATACGATGGACACTTTACTACCCCATGATGCCATGGGAAAGGATTTATGAATGGCAGTGAAGCAACGTGACTGACTCTGGTAGATCACGTGATGATGACAACATGGTGGATTTAGTATGTCCAGATTACATTCATACAACACACATTCATACTTTATAGAAGTGAAGTAATTACTTATTCAAAATGAGTACCTACTCAAGAGAGTGGGAATCTACATCATTGCACATTGCATTAAGGGTGGTGGTCGCCTTATTTTAGGACACACTCATAAGCGTACAATGATGACAAATACAAATCTAAAGGAAAAAAAAACAAGCTGTATTTATGTTAATAATTTTTTTTAAGAACTGCTTGCACGCTTAGAATAATCTGACTAATATTTGAGTCTCTTACCTACATTTGAGCGCTTAGCCAAGACACTGGACATATTCACAGCATACCATACATTCATATAAATAAAGATACCGCCATCTATCTGACCACACATAAGACCAGATTGATTTCTCAAGGCTTTTGCAGTTTATTGCTTTAATAACTACATTTTGGCACTGATATATCTTCTAGATAAAATAATAAACACAATATAGCTTGATCTCAAACAGTGGATTATTTCATCAACATATAGCATCATATCGCCCTAATTTGTTAAAGCACTAAGGGATAACATAACAGTGTAGCACTATGAAATGTAGATCTAAAATATTTGTATTGTGAAAGTGTATTACAAATAAGTTTTAAAGGGATAGTTTACCCCAAAATGAAAATGTTGTCATTACTTATTCATCCTCGATGAATTTCTTTCTTCTTCTGAACACAAAAGAAGATAGTTTGAAGAATGTTGGTAATCATCAGACAGTTGACGGTCCCCCTTTTGACTTCCATATAGGAGAAAAAAATACTATGGAAGTCAATGGGTGCCATCAACTGTCTGGTTACGAACATTATTTAAAATATATTATCTTGTGTTCAACAGAAGAAAGAAACTCATACAGGTTTGTAACAACATGAGGATGAGTAAATAATAACAAAATTTTAATTTTCGGGTCAAATATCCCTTTAAATGGAACAAGTATGCTACCCTACGTTTCCTTACCTAATTAAGTCCCACAATAGACTCAAAATAATGTATTTAAAAGTATGTATTCTTACATAATACACGCGTAAAAAGCATTTTAAAACGAATGAGTAACGTTAACCAAAAAAAGTTAGCATAGTTTTAGTCAAAGACAACTGCTATAATTAGAAGTCGCGTTGGCCTGCAGAGGTAACCATAGCAACAGTACGTTGTTCGAGCTCTTGCCGTCACCTTCAGTCGTAAGTCAACAAAAAAAATCCTGCCGTTATCACTTTATTATTTATGTACCACAAGGAAATAACAAAACTCGTGTGTTTTTAAAGTACTTAAATAATTATCACACTGCGCTATTTGGGTTAAGCGAAACGAACCTTAACGGCTAAGCAATTCCTTCAAAAGGTCGAGTCCTCTGAAGGTCAGAGAATAATTGGCGGATAATTCGCACACTGCTCTAGTTAGTATACACTACTCTACTATTTCCCACCAGCATATCCCTCCATTCCCCGCAGCAGATGCCGTGACGGTCGCCATGATGATGTCGGGTTTTGCCTGCAGCAGCAGCAGCGAGCTGTGAGAGTGTGTGGTGTGTGGTGGTGAGAGAGAGAGAGAGAGAGAGAGAGAGAGAGAGAGAGAGAGAGAGAGAGAGAGAGAGAGAGAGAGAGAGACCGGGAGCGGAGCAGGGAAGGCAGGCAGCAGAGCAGAGTCCTCCACCGACATGTACGAGGACGCATATTTTCAGCCCCTCGCCGCAACGCTTCCCTCGACAAGTGCATAATATCGCATAACAGTTGTCGAACCCACGGCTTGCTCTCTCCACCGGCGTTTTGCATATACAAAGAGAGGAATTTAAAGGAAAAAACAGCTTGCTAAGGCTTTCGCAGTCCTGCCAGAGGAGGGGCATATGGGGCTTTGTAGCAATGCAGATCCCGTGCTGCTGATGCGCTTTTGTTGCTGCATTATGGATAACCACAGATATCACCATATCTCAGGGGATTGCTTAAAACTTCTTTGGTGACTTCTTTTGTGAAAAGTGTCCTTCAAAGGAGAAGCTGAAATCGGGAATACATAAGCCTAGGTTATCTACGTCAAATCCACCGGCCAGGGCAGGGTCGATGGCTGCAAGTTCTCTGCATCTAAGGACTGCGAATTCATGATGTTGTGGATTGATATGGACGCATCGGTAAGAGAGGGACCATGATTGACCAACTTGACTATATATTTTTGAGCTTTTAAGTTTTTCGATCACTTAAGTGTGTCACTGGCCGGTCCCATTCCGATCCTGACCATACTGTGAGACATCAGCACCATTTGAAACCATGTCTGGAGAGGTGCGTTTGAAGAAGCTGGAGAAACTGTTTCTAGATGGCCCGTCTCAATCCAGCGGCCAGTGCTTTAGCGTGGAGACCTTGTTGGATGTTCTTGTCTGCCTTTATGATGAGTGCAATAATTCTCCCCTCAGAAGAGAGAAAAACGTTCTGGAGTTCCTAGACTGGGGTAAGACACATTTCATGCACTGCACGCCTTGTCTTTCACGCTTCCTACACGTCAGTTGTTTGGCGATTCACTGTGACATGCGGGAAGCAAACAAACTATTGTTATATTGTCTGACGTTAGCCAGCTGCTTAACAGACAGAGTTGCTGTACGGAAAACACATTGAGTTGTTTTCGAGGGGGCAACATAAATGTAGATGACATCATCGCTAGACTGGTTTGTGCATGAATGTGGAATGTGAAGCTCACCTTAATGAGTCCCTACTTACTGTTGAAACAAGGTGAATACAGTGCAGTGGGCTTTCATTTCGACCTGGACCACACATGAACAAACTAATTTATTTATGGCCTCTGTGCATGTTCACCAGCAGAATGTATATTCTTTCTTGATGGCCTACCACTTAGCTTAGCTACATATATATTTTTTAGGCAGTAGCTAAAGGTTTGCAGTAATGGTTTGCTAAATTGTAAAGTTTTGCAAGGTATGAATGAATAATCCAGAACAATCATCTATCCATCTATCTATCTGTCTCTCTGTCTGTCTGTCACATCCAGGCACTGTCACAAAAAGTAAAAAAAAAAAAAAAAAAAAAATATATATATATATACTACAAACACAACATAGCCTAACTGTTTAAGTTTCTTTTCCTTTTATGACCCTCACATGTTTAATTAGCTTAATTAGTAAATGTTATTGTATTCTTTTATAAACCTTTTTATGGTTAGTATTTTTTTTATTATTTTTTTTATATAGTTAGGCTTAAATAACTTTGAATTACCCCAGGTATGAAATGTGGTATATAAATAAACTTGCCTTGCCTATCTTAGCCCAAGTCAAAATTTTGATTGATGGTATGGATCAGCATGCAGTTAGTAAACACACGTCATGCATCCAGGCTTATACGTCAGTATCACATCCAAAATCTATTGAAATGAATAAGATGATATGTAAACAAAAACCTACTAAGTGCACTTTCAAGGCAAATAGGCCAAGTTTTATGGGGGCAGAGTTCACCCTGCATCTGTAAATGATCTCATTGCTAGTTTAAAATGGAGCAGAATGAACAGCCTTCTATCTCTGGAAAAAGTTTGGCTTAACTAACTGTCATGTTATGTAACTGAGAAATGAAGAGAATGCAGCAAACAGCATGGCTTTAGATTCATTGACCATCGTCTGAATGCAGTGCCAATTCACAGCTCAGTCCCTGCTTAGTTTGTTGTATTGTTTACAATACTCTGGTCCTTTTATTTGAATGAAAATGCAAATCAAACTAGCCTTCAACCTTATACTTTGACAGTGCCGGTCAGTGTTGTTGCATGCACACCAGTGTTGGGGGTAACTCATTACAAGTAACTTGAGTTACGTAATCAGATTACTTTGCAAGTAACTAGTAAAGTAACGCATTACTTTTTCAATTTGCAACAAAATATCTGAGTTACTTTTTCAAATAAGTAATGCTAGTTACTTTTTCACATGTATTGACTGACAACTCTCCTGTCCTCATATTGATAGAAACAAAGTGAGGAGGTGGTGTGTGCGTGCGTGCGTGCGTGCGTGTGCACATGCAGAGTAAACATGATGCTTATTGTAGTTCTAGACTAAATATGAACATCCATTTACTCATCTCACTTGCACGAAAAACATTCAGCATTCCTCAAAATGAATAAAAACAGTAAAATGCAATCTCAGAATTTTATGCAAAATTTTATAATTAACTATATTAAATTACACAAATATATTTTATGTATTTAATCTCAATTTATTAACCAATGCTGCTAACCTTCAATTATCTAATTCAACTATACTAATAGGCAAAAATTACTCAAGATTAGATGTAGAAATAAGCGTGTTGAACTTCCTTCTCCTGTATCCTATTGTTCTGTAATCCAGAATGGCTGAGCGGTTTGTTTGAGCGGCGCCCTCTACTGTACAGGAGTAAACATGCATTTCCTTGCATTTATCACTTTTGGTGTGAAAGGGCCTTAACATTTGCCAAAAATATAACTTTTTTTGTTGTTATTAAAAAACAAACAAGCAAGCCCAGCCCAGATGAGAAAAAGTAATGCAAAAGTAATTTAACGCATTACTTTTCATAAAAAGTAACTAAGTAACGCAATTAGTTACTTTTTTTGGGAGTAACGCAATATTCTAATGCATTACTTTTAAAAGTAACTTTCCCCAACACTGATGCACACAAGCCAGGACGTTTTTGAGATTATTGTGATTCGAGCTATTGTGCGTCAATGTGCATGTGTATGCTTGTGTGAAAAAGTGTAAGTGCACCTTTCCTGTGGGGAGTCTCAGTAGGGCAATGTCAGGAAACTCCACTGAGCCACTGGACACATGATGTCATACGGGGAAACGGCTGTGCATTGTGTTTGTCCCCTTTGTGGACTTGACTATTTAAAGACCGACTGGATGGATCAGTCAGTCATGAGCTCATTAGCACACACTCACTCTTTCATTCACATTTCAGTGACAGTCATTGGAACAGAGACCAAAGTCGCAGTTTATTGTCACCAAGGTCAAAGTTAGCTTCACAAGGGACTTGGTGTCTTGCTTTTTTGTGACATACTAACACATTTTACGGTGTTCATATTTCAAAAAAGAGGCTGGAAGTCCAGAGTAACTTTGTAAGCGAAAGGGAATAAGAGGATAAATTTGTCTGGTTGCTCTGGATTTCCTCAGCGTCTTAGGGCAGTTCATAAGCAGAATTACTGAGGACACATCAACCACTGATGGTTTAGGTAAGGGCAGTGATGAGGATTCCACATTCAGCGTTGACGGTTTGTAATTGGAGCCTTGAGGCCGTCACAATGTACTACAGCATAATGAGAATCACATGTATGTTGGGACAAGGCAGCTAAGCTGCAATTATATGCGAAACCCCCTGGAATGTGCCAGTCCTCCAGAGAAATGTATGCATAACCCTACGAGACCGAATGAATGATTCATTCGCATTTCCTTCTCTTCCCTTCCATTGCCAACCAAGTCTAGACCGCAGTGACCTAGAGCCATATTGTATTGTTCTGATTATTTTTTCATTGTGAAAGAGTGAATTCATGCAGACTCCCTGGACTTTTCACTGAAATGAATCTAGGGCCAATTGGCAAAGATGCTAAATACTTCAGCTTTTCTCTTTACTGGCCACAGAAGATTGGAGGCAGCTTGGGGAATGGTTTGATGGGGTTTCCCCAATGTATCCCAAACGATACATTCATTAACCAGTGCATTATGTTTAAAAGGTATTCCCTCTCAGGTATTCCCACTGTTAGTACAAAATCAAATTGGATCAATGTCCATATGGAATCCTTTGACCAGTGAAAGTAATGTACAGGCTTTTTTCGCTTACAAAAAAGTTCTTATCATGGTTGATTGGACATGGTGCTTTGGTAATATTGTGGTATTATTAGAATTTTTTTTGGTGTAGATATAGTGGTATGCAAATAAGGTTAGTAATTTAGTTATTTTATTAAATTGAAAAAAAGTGAGGTTACTCATCGGACATGTGACAATATTTCACAGTCTATTGCATATCCTGCTGAAATGCAAGCAGCCAGAAATCGAGCTGCTCCAGCTGAGGTGTAAGATCAATGCCAAACTCCCAGAATAACGTCTCAGCAATGCAGAGATCTGGATGCATTGTTCCTCCCTGTCACATGATGTTTCTACTGTGGAGGGCTTGGCTCGGATCGCTCGGCTGTAATAGTATGGTTTAAAGCCAAAGAATTCACCTCTCCATTCCCACTCTGGTCCCTCATTCCAGCACACCCTCCAGCACAGTCAAACAGGAACATCTTATTTAGTGCTAACATTATACACTTAGACACCCGCCCATGCCTGAAGCTGTAGTATGCACACACATATGTGGGAAGAGAGAATGTTTTTGTCATTGTATATGTATTGTAATGCATTCTAGACACATTTAGGGTGTGTTTTGCTAATAGAGATGTGTTATTTGAGATAACACTCAGAAGTAGCCAGATAGTCAGTGCTGCAGTGCATTTGTGCTCTGAGACCCTCCTTGTACACCGTAGATGAAGAAGTGCTGCATTCCGCTCAGACTAAGGCCAGATTTGCGTGGAATTGCTGACTCAGAGTTCTAGCTCTTAGTCGCTCTGATGTGCAGTGTGAAGAGGCTCGTATGGCAGAGGTTTGATGCCTACTCTCTGTCGCCATTCTCTAGATCTATCTTTCTCTCAATGCATCCAATTTCTTCCTTGGTGAGCATTTAAATCAGTCTGCCAGTTCACTAGCTTCAGCAGAGGAAATTAGCCTCAGATTCATTTGCCATTTGAGATCTAAGTAAATCATTGGTGGCAGTCTACAGCTGTGCAAGTGTAATGTTGATGGATGTTGATATATCTCAAATCTGTTTTTTTTTGTCATCATTTTCTCACCTACAAGATAGCAAAACAACATGAGACCCCATTGACTTTCATTGTTAAAGACAAAAAACAAATAAACATAAAAAAAGAGACATTTTAAAAAACTATTTCAACTAAAAATTTGGAACCCAATTCTACTACTTTAAGGGGATAGTTCACCAAAAATGAAATTTGTCCTTATTTAACTTCAACATTGCAACATTGGACCCCATTGACTTTCATTGAATGAAAAAGGAAAAGCAAAACACAGACATTTTCAAAATATATTTTGTTTCACAGAAGAAAGAAAGTCCTACAGGGGTATTTTAGTCAGGTACCTCTAGTTGAGTTGACAACTAGGAATGACTCAGTTATTTCTTCTGCAGAATACAAAAGTAGATATATAGAACGTTTCATTTGTTTTCACTCAGACAATGAAAGTCAACGGGGTACAAACCGACACTAGATTTCATTTTATAAAAAAATACATTGAGATGCTTTTGAAAAATATCTTTGATTCTTTTCTATAGACGAAAGTCATAAATTCAAATGACAGAATTTTCATTTTATGTGAACTTCCTATAAATATGGGGTAGTTTTATGATTGACAAAACTGTTGGCAACTTTAGTAGCAGTGCAGATCGGCCAGTGTCCTCTAACACTGCTGACCGACTATAATGCTGCATGCACACAGTTATCACTTGGCCTTACTCTGTGCTGCTTCCTGATTTATGTGCCTGAATACTTTGTGTGTGTGTGTGTATTTTTGGTGTATGCCCTTGAGCTTTGGTGCACTGGAACAGTAGACCATCCTATCAGAATGCTACCACACCGCTAAGCTGTGACACAATGTGACCCAGAGATTTGACCCCAACATTCAGTAAAGACTAAAAATATGACTTCCAAAATCACTCCGACTCTAAATTCCAATTGGATGATTAAAATTCAAAGCTATTGTAAAATGACTATGCACACTGTCTAGTGGTAGCGTCTAGCATGTAGTATTACTTTTTATTCTCAAATGAAGAGCAAACAGCGCATATGTAGATCTTTTTTTTTGTGCTGAAGTGTTTTCAATGTAGACACTGAATAGCAAAGTGATTTGCGGAATTGCGGGTTCAGCGGTTTTGGTTTGGTTTGGTTTCTCTTTCAGTAGGCGTGCATTTGTGTTTTGCATCATAGTTTCCAGTCCTCGAGGGTCACGGGAAGCTCTCGCTGACCATGCAGCACGATGAAGCAGCCTCGAGTGACACAAAATGAGGAAATCCTGTGGTTGGAGTGATTTTTGTCTGTTGGTTATCTTGGCTGACCCTGTAAACACTAGGCATGTTTTGCGTACTGCTGTACTTGCTAGCCTCGCACATAACGTGCATGTCAAGCCAATCTACCTCATGAGTTTTCCAAATGACAAAAATACCCTCACACTTCAGTTACTATCACGCATGACTTGCGCTTGATCAAGATTTTACGAGCTTTCCAAATTGTAAATGCTCCGTATTTTGAGATAATTACTCTTGCATGCAAAAAATGCTGCGCCCCTGAGATGAATAGTTAGGCTGAATTGCTCTAATAGCTGGCCAGTTGTAAAACAGTGTACACGGTTTAGCCTAGTTAGGTTTGTAAAATGGAAAATACAGGCAATTAAACAGACATTTTTATAGATTGAATTCAGCCTTAGACAGTTGATAAACATCATGGAAGGTTATCTGATATCATACCACATTATGTTGATTGGTCCTTGTTACCAATCTGACCTTTCTAGATTTCTTGTCTCCACTGTCAAAGTTAATTTGCTTAGCAGCTCAGACTGCAGCTCCTTTCTTAAAACTAGTCAGCTGCATCATATCATGATCCAAGCATGCTTTTTGTTTGAAAAGGTACATAATTATGCTGCCTTTAAGTTATTTTCTTTTGACAATCCAAAATGGCATTGTGACATGTGATAAAATGTATTGATATTGATAAAAATGTAATTGATAAAAGTAATCAAAACGCTATTTTTATTTCCCTCAATTATTTATGGTACAGCTGCATGATTTTGGGAAAAAATCTAATTGCGGGTTTTCAGTTTTATTTTATTTGTGTGTAAAATGACTTTAAGGCACTGTTGATAGCTGTCACATGTCAAATATGTCAAGGTCATAGATGAGTCCTCTCATTATGAGTGCTGTCAGCATGTGTCTGACCTGCTGCGGGGGGTTAGGAAGAAGGGCATGTGAGAAGATGCTCCATGGATGGGGGGGATGGGTTTTTAAAAAAAGAGATGGGGGTTTTCACATATATAATTCATGCTGTTGTAGGAAGCAGGTACCAGTTTGAATTTAATTTCTGTAAAGCTTTTGGTTTGGTTGTTAAATAATTATATTCCGTAATTCACAAAGATTCCACACAAAGTGCGCTCTCGGAAGGCTTTGCGATTGACAGTATTTTGCATGTCGGGTGTTCTGTAAAGCTGAAAGAACACGGTTTCTCCCCCCCCCCCCACCTGTCTGTCTGTCATCAGTCAACGTGTTTTGCAACATCTTTCTTTGAGAGCCGATCCACTTTTTGAACTCTTGTGTGCATTTCTTCTAGTCTTGTCGAAACATGTTTCGTCAAACACATATTTTTGGGATACTTGCGGTTTCAAGTCCTAGCACTGACACCTTTCCTCTGTAAGTTATAATTAGTAGTCGTTTCCAACCTAAGGGATTGGCTGTGGCCCAGAAAGTGTCTGTCCTGGAGGACTGCAGAGGTGTGTGTGTGTAGCCTTTTTGTCCCTTTCATTTATTTTTGCTGCTGAAAATGGGGGTTTGTGCCAGCTTTAGACCATGACAGCTTTCTGTCATTGTAAGGTGTTCACATCACATGATTTGATGTTAAAATATTTGATTTTCAACATGCACTTAGGTTTAACTGCACTTATGTTTATAACTTCAGTCTTAAAGGATTAGTTCACCCAAAAATGAAAATTCTGTCAGTAATTACTCACCCTCATGTCGTTCCAACCCCGTAAGACCTTCGTTCATCTTCGGAACACAAATGAAGATATTTTTGATTAAATCTGAGAGCTGGATCACTCCTCCATAGGCTTCTAAGGGATTGAAACTTGACAGCCCCGAAAAGTCATTAAAGACATTGTTAAAATAGTCCAAGTGACTACATTGGCTAGATCTGAAGTTTATCGAGCTACGAGAATACTTTTTGAGCGCAAAAAACAAACTAAAATAGCGACTTTATTCAAGTATTCTCTCTGGGCCTGGAGATTTCACAGAGTGTTATTGCGCAACGCTTCTGGTTGAACGTCACACGCATCACACACATGACCAGAGTCGGCCAATAGTGAGCCTACGTGTGACGTATAACACAGAAGCGCTGCGCTGTTACACTACATCAACAGCTTAGGAGAATGACACGGAAGAGAAGAGATGGTTGAAGAAAGTCGTTATTTTAGTTTATCGTTATTCTCGTCGCTTGATAAACTTAAGATTGAGCCACTGTAGCCATTTGGACTATTTTAACTATGTCTTTAATGACTTTTCGGGGCTGTCAAGTTTCAATCCCTTAGAAGCCTATGGAGGAGTGATCCAGCTCTCAGATTTAATCACAAATATCTTCATTTGTGTTCCGAAGATGAACGAAAGTCTTACGGGGTTGGAACGACATGAGGGTGAGTAATTACTGACAGAATTTTCATTTTTGGGTGAACTATCCCTTTAAGGCCCTTTCAAGAACAATAACTATAAAGATGACCATAACGATAACTGTCTTAGAATTCACACCAAGAACGATAACCATAACAATAATTATTTTAGCGCCCACACCAACGAATGATAACGCTCTGTTTAAGCACGCGCCACAGGTTTGTCACTAAACACTATTATAAATTTTACCTTATTCTGTCCTTGAGCTGCCTGCTACAAAATACTATATAATTAATTTGACATGTAAAGAAACCAGCCACAGGTGGTTTTGTTTTTCTTTTTACCAGAAAGTAATTCTACAGCAATACGCTTGTGTGAAATACACAATAATATTTGGCACTTTCTGCGAGTGGTTGTACAGAAAACACTGGGAAAATGGTGGACAGTGTAGATTCTGATCACATATCTTTTTATCTTACCATTAAGTGCCTCAAAAAAGTTGTAAACATATTTATAAATATAATAAGTTAGAATGAAAAATAAAAAATATTCACCCTTTTTATTTTCTAAATGTCTGATTTTATACAATTCATCCATGCATATTTAGTTTGTAAAATTTTATAGCCAAAAATTGTGTCATTAATTACTCACCCTCATGTCGTTCCAAACCCGTAAGACTTTTGTTCATCTTCGGAACACGAATAAAGATATTTTTGAAGAAATCTGAGAGATTTCTGTCCCTCAGTTGACAGCTTCGCAACTACCAGTTTGACGCTTCAAAAAGTTCGTAAAACTAATCCACATGAATTGAGCGGCTAGGTCAAAATTTTCTGGAGAGACTCGATCACCTTATATGATGAACAAAAATATTTATTTTGTGGAACACAAAAAAAGACATTTTGAAGAATAAACTGGTCTTAATTCCATGCAATTACAATAAATGGGAAATTGAACTTTTAAGGATTAAAAATGATCCAAAAGCACTATAAAACTGTCATTAAAGTGGTCAATACAAGCTTAAACAAATCTATTCTAAGTTGTATTCATTTATACGGTAGCTTTGTGTGAGGAACAGATTTTTAATTAAATGCAAACTAATAGGCTACATTCTCAAAAATGTTTTTACTTTTATAATTTAAGGAAGACATATAGCCATACAGGTTTGGACCAATAAGAGGGTGAGTAAATGATGACAAATGTTCATTTTTTAAGTGAACTATCCCTTTAGCCTTATGGAACAACACGGTGAGAAGTATGTGTAGGGATCACGTTACAAATTGCAGGTTACTAATAGGGTTTGATGTTTGCTTTTAACGGGAAAGTCTTTTGACAGACAGTGTCTAGCCCAAATTAAAATTTCACAGTGGCATGTTCCAACGAAGTTGATTAGCGATTAAGATTATAATGATTACAATGACAGTGATGATAATCTGCACATATTACATGGGTGGTGAAGTTTCAACAGTTCCGACTGCCTCCGGGTTTTCAGTCAGTCGTGGTAGGAAACGTCCAGCAGGATTTCATTCACTCCTCTGTTCTCAGAGAATGCAGTAGGGTAGAGTTACATCTACCATGACATATTTTGCCACAGGGAGGTGACTGGGTGGTATTATGTTGACTGAAAAACTCCTGCTAAGCTAATGGTGGTATTTCTACATCCCTGCCAATTGAGCGTAAAAGCACTGCTGTCTGTGGAAAGTTTTCACAGCTCTTGTGTCAATGTCAATGTTGCTGGATATGTAATCTTCTTTGGGGGATATGACCGTTCTGCTTTTCTTAAAAGGTGTCTGCATTAGGTTTTGAGAAATGGCAACTCTCCTGTTAATTAAACATTGACCCTCATATTAAACAATATCATACACTACCCTTATTTCCCTGACATACAGTAGCAACATCTCTGTATTGACTCCATCTATACAGTAGTTCACCCATGAATGAAAAGTCTGTCATAATTTACTCACCCTCATGGCTTACTTTCTTCTGTCAAACACAAAGGAGATATTTATATCTGATTGTCTAAGCTGCTCTTTTCCATTCAATGAAAATTAATGGTGACCAAGATTGTCAAGCAAAATTTCTCAGTGAATAACTTCAATTTCAGTGTTCCTTTCAGAAATCTGTTTTATGGTTTCAGAAGACTGAAAACCATATGCTTTTTGCTTAAAAAAGCAAAACGCATAATACAAGTTTTCCATATGACATAGTCTAAATGGACCACTTTTATTATGCTTTTTGTTTTTTTAGTCTGGCTGTGATTAATCGAAATAAAGGCGAAATCAGCGTGCAGCGGTTTTAGTGGCTCGGTTCACAGTAAATGCTGCTCCACACAAACTCAACGAGTTTGGGTCGCTTATAATATGCATTTGAAAACGGCTATTTTCGACATTGAGTCTGCAATTTTTCATCCAAATAGGCTCTAAGGTTTAACATTTTTAAATGAATTAAAATATCCATAAATATTGTAATTTTACAGTTTTATTGTAAAAGGTAACACATTATTTTAGTGTCTTTATTGCACGTTACATGAAGTTACTAGTAAATAACTGTAAATTATGCATAATTATACATGCAACTAGAAAAATAGTATTTAGATTTCCCACCACAAATCATGTAGCACTAGCTACTTTTTACTCCATTTAAATAAACTGACAGCATTAGTGCAGCTTGAACATTTTCCAAAAGACATCCTTTTGTGTTCCACTGAAGAAAGCATCCTCTGACGCTCTCGTAGCTCCGAACGGGCTCAGCGTTTGCCATAGAGATACACAAACAACATGGCACATAAACAAGACCGCGGCCGCACAAGCACACCCACCAAAAACATTTACACACTGAATCCGCAGGGTTGCCAACTCTCACAAATTCACTGTGAGACTCACAGAATTGTCACTTTTTACACGCTCTCACGCCACACATCCATTGTCTCACGCAGAGAAAAATTAGGAAGCAAAGAGGACACTGACACCAACACTGAAGGTTCTCAGCTCTCAGATTCTGTTAATTTGATTACAAAATTCAAACAATAAACACCGTTTTAGCGCTTATAAATGTGACGTGACAGATTTCAGTTCAAGCGGCATGTGAACTGATCATCTGTTACTCTTTACTAGGCTACTAGTTAATATTCAATAAACACGAATGATCAATAGGTATTTACAATATGTAAAATAAGTCTCTGTTGTCCCCAGAGTGTGTATGTGAAGTTTTAGCTGAAAATACCCTACAGATATTTTTTTACAGCATGTTAAAATTGTTCCTTTTTGTGTGTCCCTTTAAATGCAAATGAGCTGCTGCTCCAGGCACAGAGGGCGGAGCTTCAAGAGCTCATGTGTGTTAGCAGCTCCGATTGCCTCACGCTCAGACAAGCACTATAATTTAAGAAAATGTTCTGCCTTTTATGTTTAAATGGTGTCAGACAATGATGGAGAAGAAGAAGTGACAACATTCAGGACGTTGCTGAATGGTTAGTTGATGAATTTATGTTGCTGATGTGGAGTTAACTATCTTCAAGTCATTGATTAGCATATTCTGTCATGATAATCTATAAAATAAGATTCAGATGTAAGATGCCTACAGAGTGACAAAAATGTATTGCATGTGAAAAGACGAATGCGACAGCTTGAGCAGACTCAATTTGCTCTATACAACAACTCTTCCTCTTCTCAACATGGACTATGTGTTCCTGGGGGCGGGGTTTATGTAAATTTTAGGTTTGGTGATGTCACTAACCCGGGAGGAATGTTGTGTGTCCCTACCAGCCGTTTGTTGTAGTCCTTAAAAAACTATTTCTTTAAAAGCAAATATCTTCCTTTCTTTTGAACTTTGAGCGTTGCAACTTTGCTGATTTTGTTTATGCTCAAACAGCAACATCGCACACTAACTAAAGTTAAAAAAGTGAAACCATAATCAACCACCCCTTTAAATCGTAAATCGCATTTTTTTGTGAAAAAATCTGGGATTTTTTTTTTAGGCCATATCGCCCAGGCCCAGCCCTAGGTCTTAGTATGCAGGACACCCTCTCTGGTGTCTGTCTGCTCCCCATTGGGCCTGATGGTGTCCTTTTAAATGTGAATGGTTGCTTCCTGTATTGTAATGCCATCTTATCTAACCTTGGTAGCATGACTCAGTCTATGTATTTCTTATGAAGATTGAAAAAACAGGGAATCATGTTACAAAATGTGTGATGCGACTGCAGGCACGGGCTGCAGTATCCAGGAACACAGTAAAGTGTCGAACATGCTTTTGTCGTGTTTACCCATTTCATCGCCGTCTTTTGTGTGGAGAGTTTCTGTTTATGTCGTTTGTCACATAACCTTCCTGCATTCAGTAAATTTTTAACATAGCTGTCTGTGCTAAAAAGGCCATGTGTTTTGCTCTTTTCCACCATTAATGCACTTGCAGCATGGTGCTTGAGTTTCGGGCATGTCTAATGGGGGATTCTTCATCTACCCCGTCTGTTTGCATTTTTCTTCTTGATGAACATTAGCACAGGAACCCTGAGATCTTATTGCTTTGTTAGTACTGAGTGGTCTTCCTCTGGCTTCATTGTATTTTGGGAATATCCTGTTTTTGCAGTGGTTAGACAGTTGTAGTTTTTGTCTTGTCTGACAAGTCATGCCATCATGCTTCTATAGCTGAGGATGCTTTAGGGGCGATATATATTGCTTTGGGAATTTGACCGTCATGGGTGCTCACTCTAGCATTAAACACAATTTATCGCCCCATTGCATGTTTATGTAGTATGAAAGTAATTCTCAAGCATGTTTATGTATGTTTGGTACTTATTAATGATTTAATGCTCTCCCCTCTCCTCACGGAAGGTTTCATATATCACCCCCCCGCTAACTGCATGGTACTCTGAGCCATGACTTTGCCTTGGGTATTGAAAGCACCCATTACTTTTTTATTCATTTGATATCCTGCTAGCTTGTTTAATAACAGGGCCTTCCATCGCATCTATTAGGGAAACCCCTGCTCAAGATCCCTTCATTTTGTAAATGTAATTTATTCAGTCTGTTGGGACTCGTCTTATTTATGACCTTTATTAGCAGTAGCAGTTGTGAGGCACTGGGACTTTTATTCCAGATTAAGCAAGCCATTGTTGGAATCGCAGTTCATATAGTTACAAAAAAAAACATGAATGTTTTATTATTTTATTTTATTTATTTATTTATTATTATTTTTAAAGATATTTAGATGCTGGAATTGTGTTTTATTATAATAATAATAATATAAATAATATATTTTTTCATTATTTACTATTTTTGAAAATTTGGTTTATATTAAAGGGGTCATATGATGGTTTTAAAAAGAACATTATTTTGTGTTTGGTTTAATGCAATGTGTTTATGCATTTTTTTTTATCCATTTTTTTTACACATATTTACATTATCGTTGCTCCTTTATGCACTGCCTTTCTGAAACATGTCGATTTTTACAAAGCTCATCATTCTTGAAAGCGCGGTGTGCTCTGATTTGCCAGCTATCCAGTGCATTGTGATTGGCCCAAAAACCTTAAAGCTACAATATATCATTTTTTTTCACCGCTAGCTAGGGGTCGCTAACCTCTTAAGGCTGATTTATACTTCTGCGTCGGACCTACGCCGGAGCCTCTATGCTATACAATACGCGTTGGTTTTCATTTATACTTCTGCTCGTCGTCCGCATTGACGCGCAATTACACATGCAGAGGGAGCATGTGAAACCCAAGGGAGGGGTTCTAACAGACCAATCACAGCGCTTGCGTCCGCATAGAATCAACACGTTGTTACGTTTTTGGAGAGGTGCACGTCAGGGTACGCCGGAGGGTACGCGCGCTACGCACAGCCTACGCCGTAGCTACGGCGTAAGTTCGACGCAGAAGTATAAATTGGGCTTTACAATAACAAGGGTGTAGGTTGATGACGCATAAGTGGAATTGTGGAACTTGTCGTCATGCTGATGGACCAAATAATGTTTATGGATGAGTGAATACACTTATGTTTTTAACATGACTGTGGTATGAAGCAGGGCGCGATTTGCTAATGAGAGACAGATATCAGCACCACACACGAGTCCCGCAGATATAAAGGAAAAAGGACATTTCATTCTACCAAACTACCCGCAAGTGCTGAATTAAAGCAACACTAAGTAAGAATTTTTTCCTGAAAATAATGTTTTCAAAATCGTTTCAGTGGTTCATCAAGTCGTGACATGGTGAAATGCACTTATGCCACCGCTTTGCGGTTCTTTATCGGATATATCCACGCTATGTAAGATTTCTGTAGTCCGGATGAGACCTAAGAAAACTACAAATTTGACTTGTTTTACGGCAAGCGTTACATCATACTTTCATAAAATCATGCATCATACTCTACCTTGTCTGTGGCCATTGTTGATTCCAAAGCCGGTGCTGGATAAACAGAGAGCATGTGCGTGCGCGTGCGACAGTAGGATGCGGTAGGCTAAATTAATTACGACAGCAGTAATGGACAATTGACCGTTCGCAAAGACCCGCCCTCCTTAGTTACTGTCGCTATGCCCGACAAGCTACGCCGCTCTCACGCTCTCACCATGTTCTCACGCAGTGAAAAATACATCGCGGAGCAGAGAGGAGACCGACAACACGCGGACAGACAGGACAGACCAGGTTACTTTTCGGTTACTTTTGATATTAAACATATTAAACAGTCTCAGCTTTCAAATGTGGTCATTTTTGAAAGAAATTTAAACAATAAAAACCGTTTTGTGGCTCTTTAATGTGCCGTGACAGATCGCTGTAGAGCATCCGTTAAAGCTGCTCGTGATCCGATCATCTTTCCTTCTAGTTCATTTATAGCATCAAATAAACATGAACGAACATAAGAAGTAATGTTGTTTTAACCGCGGAAAGGCGTCAGTATATTCATTTTACCAAGTTCAAATCCTCCCATGTTAATCCTCTAACTCTACTGGCTGCTTTTTCGGACAAAATGGCGGATGGGAAGTATGTTTGGTTAGAACACCTGTCAATCAAGCTCCACGCGAAGGGTCAATTCCGCTTCCAACCTGTAGGGTGACCGCAGAGGAAAAGTTGCTTGGTGTTGCTATAATACTCACACAGGTCAGTTTATTAGACGTATGAAACTTGTGAGGTAACACAGCGCTGTTTCACTTGATCTTCACTCACACTAAACTGCATTTGAGTTATAAAAGTTATAATGTTATTCTATGTGTTCGTTTGTCTGTATGAGACTAGGCGTATGTCAGTGTGAAATAAACAGTTATGGACATAGAGAGCTCCAATCTCCTTCCGAAAATCCCCCAAAAAGTCAGTTGGTGCCTAAGTGACTACCTAGTTTAGAGAAGCTGTCAATCATGACATCACATTCCCGTTTTTACAGCACAAAATAACTAACTAAGACCAAACTTATTTTAAAAAAACCGAACACTTAAATTTACATCAGCGTGAATTTTTTTTTACCTAAAATGACAGAAAACATATTTGGAAAAAATACATTTGAATTGTTATTTGATTGTTTAGTTTTCATCGCGTTCATAAGACTTCATGACCTTTATGACCTATACTGGGACCAGCCACCAGGGGGCGATCAAGACACTTTGGCTTCACTTTTCAGGACTTGTGCGGCACGCTTGGGGGTAACGTGGATATTATGTCATTGACAGGCGTCAAGTACACAGTGACGAGCCATTATTTAATATTGGAATTTCTCTGAAATGTAATGGCAGCGGAGAAAGATGCGAGCGAAGCCATTCGGACCGTTGTGGCAACGCCGCCGAATATCAAGAAGTTAAAGCCGGAGCAAGAACAATCTTTGCTTAGTTTTGTTGGTGGCCATGATGATGTTGTGGCCCTCCTCCCCACGGGGTTCGGGAAAAGTTTGACATATGACATGCGTCACGACCAAACGTTAGCGATTGGTTATGGCAGATCCAGAGTGACTCTGGGCAGATGCAATAGTTTTAGACTTCAATAGAGTACCCGCCTACAAGAGAGTTAACGCTTGTCAATGGAGCGTTAGAATGAAGAACGAGTGTAGCCTCTATAGATGACTAGACGTTTTTAAATCTGAAAACTCCAAAAAGCATGTTCACAGAGGAATCCAACTGAAATACAGCGCTGGTTGTTCTCTCGAACGATACTTGACAATGACGGAATCCAAAGGCCTGGGCGGAGCAATGGGTGTATTCAATTGTATCAAATAATCCTGAAAAAAAAGCACAAAAACTTCAGAGATGCTAAGTTCAGCAGCTGGAATTAGCTAAGGTGACATGACGGCTAACAGCAGACAAACGGCTAGTAGTGACATCAGCTGCAATCCACCTGTCACTCAAGTGGCCACGCCCTTATTTATGCAGAACTTCCAGCCTGTAAACATTTTTTTCTGCTGTAAAGTTGGGCATTTTAACATAAGGGATATATGGAATTGACTCCCTTTTGGAGCCTGTCTCTAGTGGCCAGTCGATGAATTGCTGTTTAAGTTACTTCCGTATTGGCTTCAAGAGAGAGACGGGGAGGTTGCCGCTTGCTCCCAACGCAATAATGACAGGTGATAATTTCGGTTCTACCATATCAATTCAAGCCTGAATCTGAACCGGAAAATTCAGATGACCAAGCTGATCGGTATTGGACCAAGCTTATAAGATTGTTAAGGTTTTATTTCATTGTGGACATAATTACTGATTATAATGACTTATACTATCTTTTTACGCATCGCACTATGGGTGTGAGAATACAATGTAAACATAAAACCATGTCTGCATTTGTGATCGTAGAAACGACAAGCAAGCGCTACTCTATACTGCTCAAAACTTGCGTTTGAATAGTCAGTAGCAAATTCTTAAAATATGAAACCATACTTACAGGCTGTGTCTGTGAGTCAGAATCACCAATGGACATGCAAAGATGGAATTGCCCCACTTTTTAGAATCAGCCTTTGTGCACAGCCGGCCTTGTAGTCTCTCAGGTTCTTGAAACAGTCGTCCAAAAAATGCGCAGCACACAGTCGAAAATTTTAGTTGTACTGTTCTGGAACAGTGTTGCAAATAAATCTGAAGCACTGTTTTCTAATTGTATCCTCTTTTGGAAGGGCAAACAAAGTAGTTTGACTTTCGCACCGCGTCTCCACGACATGGCGGCAACAATAATACAGCGAGAGTTACGCCTGCTTTCTTTGCGTATACATTTTGCCAGCGTTATGAAACTCTGCCCCCACGTACTGATGTAGATTTGTGGGGGTGTTTGAATGAAGCGTTTTAGGAAGCTGTGCCTGAGCCTTAACTTTTATAAAGAATATCTTTTTACGTTTGACACTTTGAGCTTTGTAACTCTGTAACTCATATGCATGCACAAACCGCTACATAATACACTAAAGAAAAAGGAAAACAAGAAAAGATATGACCCCTTTAAGAAAAAAAATGAACAAAAACAGTGGAAATACAAATTTGTTATTTTTTGGACATTTAAAAGTTTTCTCTTTGGTCTTGTAGTATTTTATTCACAGAGAAAAGATGGGGACTGGAAATTAAACTAACCAAGTCGCATCATGCACATGAGCACCATCGTGCAACATGTCGGACCACCATGTATTTATTTTTGGTGAAATTGAATTAACTGTACATTTCTTGCTGGGGAATTTTGTGCAGGCTTCTTGAAGACTGATTACTCCAATTCCTAAGATAAATAGTCATACTTTAAATGTGTCATAAGATGTTGTTTGAAATATTGCACTTATAAGTAATTCAAATATAAGGTATTGAAGAATTTGGTTTAAAATTCTGTAACTTTTTACTCATCCATGTTAGTGCTTAGCTTCTGCTTCTGAAAGTTGTAGAGGTCAGAGCACATTGTCATAACTGTACTATTGTGTTAATGCTCTCAAGGCCTTATTAGCCTCTCTGGTCCTGAAAGAGGAAGGCCATCCTCAGGTCTTTAAGCTCCAGGAGCGTGGACGTGTTCTTCTGGAAGCGGCATTTTTGCGTTGTTACCTCACCGTGGCCGTAAATAATCCCTCTTATGGCTTCCAGATGTCCCCTTGCCAGAGGAGTGGATGTGGGAACACACTCTCAGGGCCTAGTATTCCTCTTTGCATCCTTCTTTGCACACACTCCTGTCCCCGAATTCAGCGGGGAGGGCAAATTTACACAAGTTCACGCAGATTCTCATGAGCGCCGTCACGCACACCCTTAACCAGTCTGGTAGGAGACACAAAGACGGGAGTGTGTTTTTCCAGTCCCGCAATGCCAATGAGTTTACTCTGACACTTTCTTTCAAAACCTTACTATTTGCATTTTGCATAAATTTCATCCCTTTTTACCAGGGTTATTATTTTTAAAACAAAAACCATAAAAACATTCACTGAAATAAAATAAAATATGAAAAACAACAAAAAGACATTTAGACAAAATGACTAAAATGAAAGTGAAAACAAAATTTAAAAATAAAATCATTGATACTAAATAATACTGCCATGTACAACCTCGCTATTACCATGTCAACCATTCTTTGAAAGGATGATAAACATCCATACAGTCAGTAATGTGGCGAAGGTGTTTACATTTACAGCACCGCAGATGACCTCACTCTCATTTGTCATGACAACCGTTGCTATGTTTGACATGCCCTTGTTGTTTTATTAGGTTTTTAGGTGAGTGATACTGTATAGCTATTGTTCGGCTGCCAAAATTAAACAAGAGAAGCATCACTAAAGCTAATATTGTTAACCCACTGATCCTTAGATACATAGGGCGGAACTGGCTTCATGATGCACAGGTATCGCATGCGTTTCTCCATTGATGGGCCCCTCACTCGATCCACGTTTATTTGTTTTTACTCACAGGTCCCATTTTGTTGTGGTTACATATAGGTTTATTCAGTGGTTGTTTTGTAGTCCATGCTGTCTGTGGAGCAGAGGAGTCTTTTAGGACTCTAGTGGTTATGGTTATGAGTAGTATGCCTGGTTGTATGTTGTCAATGGTGTGTGTGATGTAACGCACGACTCCCACTGCAGTGGCACACTTATTTTACAAACATGTGGCCGACGATAACGTGACACAACTGTTGAAAGTTTCTTAGAGGTCAAGCGTGGCTGATTCTATCCAGGGATGTCTGAAGTTATTTTTGCCCTGTCTCAGTGGTAAGCCATGGGTGATATGAATTTAATAAAACCAGTCAGATATCATCTGAATGATCTGTTTTATAATATTAGTTCCCTTTCGAGAGGTCTCTCGTATTGCGTAAGTAGCTTACGTTATGGGAAAACTCATTTTCCGAGAATATTGAAGCCAAATTTTTGAAACGCAGTGCACAGCAGACACTAAGCTGAGCGTCTAGAGCGGTCATTGGCTGAGCTGTGGAAACTGCACAAACCTATGGCGAGGCGGGTCATGCGCGCGAACCAATCAGGTCGCTTCGCGCCCTGGCGCGTCATAGCCTGCTAGAATGGCCGTGGCTTATATTATACAAGGCCCCATTCTCACAGTAGCACGGCGGTAACCATCTTTTTTATTTTAAGTATGCTTTTGAACATCCATGTTTACTACAATATGTGTGTCATTGTAAATTTGTTCATCATATAGGCTAAAGCCATTGGTCTCGTAGAGGTTAGATTAGAAGAATGGACTATAATTGGAGGGGACCGAAATCTCTCAGGTTTCATAAAATCTTTAAAAATATAATTTGTGTTTGGAAGATGAACGAAAATCTTTTTGTTTTGAATGAAACAACATGAGGATGAGTATCCTACATGATGACTGAATTTAATCTTATAAATACAGTAAGCTGAGCCTTAGATAAACTAACTCTATATCGCAAATCATACATCAACGAGACATATTTTTATATCATATATGTGTTATATATATGTGTCGTTACACCCTAATCAAGTACTAAATAAAGAAAAATCGAATCAAATGAAGTAAAATAAAAAAGTAATTAAAAAAAGAGTTCATTTAATTCACATGTTTATATAATGTATTTATTTATTGCTGAAATATGGTTTGTGATTTCCATGCATGCTGTAAAAAATATATCATTTTAATTAAATAACATTCACACAGTTGTAACTGTGAGATATACCGTCATCATAAACTCTTAGCGTGATCTAATACTTTAGTTATGCTGCCTACCCTTACTTATCGGTGTTTACTCATAGTTGGTATTGTTGGCATGTTTTAAGCTGTCATCAGGGTGTGAGAGAGAGAATACCTGATCTGTGATATGTGACCGCGACTACTGTTAGATTAGCAGTGGGTCAGTGCTTAAGTGTAATTACAGTAGTAATGTGGAGCAGTTCTGATGAGATGTAATGACCTGGTGGGGTAATGAAGGCCTGCTGGGACCAAAATGCCTTGGAGCCACCAATTGTACCTTGGTGATCTACCCTCTTATTTGCTCTGAAAGACAGATGCTGTAACTTCAACAGAGAATGACCCCTTAAATAGAATTGGAATATCGTGTGGGGAAACATTTGATTTATTCTTAGGTTATATTATTAGATAGGGAAAGTATTTTTTTTACCTCTTCGAATTTATTTTTAGATACATTTTTTAAAATTTAGATACATTTTTTATAATTTAGATACATTTTAAAATTAGATACATTTTTTAAATTTAGATACATTTTTAAATTTAGATAAATGTAGGGTATTGTTTGCACTTTGATGTTTAATGCATTTAACTTTTACTTGCATTGGGGACTCAAGGTATTTAAACATTTAAAAAATTGTTTGAACGTCATTCCATTATTGAATAAAAAAAACAAACCAACTTTGTCACAAAAGATGAAGTACACTTTTTTAAATTGTAAAAAGCATGTCTCAGAAAGTTGAAATTAGTTCTGAGGAAAGGGGTAGCATAGCAGTCTTTGTTTGCACATGCATTTGGTTTCATATTCTGTTGCAAAGGAAATTCATATTAAGTGCAGTGTAAGTTTAGGGATAGTTCACCCAAGGGATACACCACCTCAAGTTCAAAACCTGTATGAATTTCTTCTGCTGAACACAAAAGTGTTCAGTATCTTTTTTCCATACTATGGAAGTCAATGGGGCCCTTGGCCTGTTTGGTTACCCACATTCTTCAAAATATCTTCTTTTGTGTTCAGCAGATTTAGAACAACTTGAGGGTGAGTAAATAATGACAGAATTTTCATTTTTGGGTGAACTATCCCTTTAAGTTTTCTGGATCCACTATATATTCCAGGAGAATTTTCATCATTAAATTATCCACCTTGAAAACCCCCCCATAACAGTTCAGTTTGACTTGTAGTCTGACAGGCATTTCCTTATTTCTCACAGGGCCAGACTTTTTTGAATTTCTCTCCTCTGCACAATCCAATATTGCTATGGCAACAGAGATGTCCCACCCCGTGTGCATGATGCTGATTGGAAGAGATTTAGGGACAACATTGTGAGTCTGCGGCAGAGGCAGTGCATGGGCTCCATGGAAAATTTTTGCTACAGCACACCTCAGTAATGTGAACAAGAGCCATTAGATGAGGTCGAGCTTTGATATTTTAGGAAGGTCAAGCTTACCTCATCCTGATGGTTAGACTGATGATGGCAGGTGTGGGTGGTGTGTTTGAACTCATGTTGAGGATAAACATGGCAGATTTTTAACCTTATCGCACTGCGGTTGAGATCATCCAATTCTCTGTTCCCATGTTTTCCCACTTGTTAGATATCTGAGCCAGGGATGGCAGGTCTCCGTTTAGAATTGGCTAGACCCTGTGAATAAATAACACATACCAAATTGCTGTAGTAAAATAATAATTTATTTTACACAATATTTGAAAGAATTCATTTGAAAATGTTTAGCATTCTTTTTTCATAAATAGTTCAAATGTTTGGGGTAAGCTTCATGTATGTTTTTGAAAATAAGTCTCCTATACTCAACAAGACAAAAATACAGTATAAAGAAATACAGAAATATTATTACAGTTTAAAATAACTGTTTTCTATTTTAATTCCTCTGATGGCAAAGCTAAATTTTCAGCATTATTACTGCAGTCTACAGTGTCACATGATCCTTCAGAAATCATTCTAAGAAACATTTCTTATAATTATCAACTTGTGTAAAATAAATAAAAATAGTTGTTTATTTGTTTTAACTGATTTTGTCACCTTTCTTTTTTGTTTTTACAGCCAAACCTTTCACATCCAAGGTGAAACAGATGCGCTTGCGCAAGGAGGATTTTGAGATCCTGAAGGTGATTGGACGGGGAGCTTTTGGAGAGGTATTTATTGTTCTCGTTTCCTTTGGAACATTCTTTTTTTAAGAGCCCGTAATAGCCCCTTTGCAATATTTAATGAGTTAGTATACTGATTTACCATAAGCACAGGTATGTTGCAGAGTTAGGGGTATTCATCATGTAGTGCTTTCAAGAGCCTGAGGCAGTTGATCTTCTTTTGTAATGACAGACGTGTGATGTAGTCACTGGGGAATGTGTGGTGTACAGGTAGGCCAGGAAACCAGTACTATTAGGTTACTTCGTGGCTGTTCAGAATGGCCCGTGAAGTGGGAACATTGGACAGGAGCCATGTTTTAAATCCCCAGCAAATGGTTATGGAATTTTTATTCAGGTTTTATTTCACAGTGAGAAAATAGCTCTGTGACACTTTGACGGTTCCAGAAATAGTCCACCCAAAAATAAAAATTTTCATTATTTACACACCCTTTTGTTACCCATGCAACTCTTTCTTCTTTCAAAAATAAAAAAAGGAATATTTTTTGAGGAATATCTGGCACTTGCGTACACGTTGTACAGACTATTTTTATGATCATTTTATGGTATTTCTTCCATCCTTATTGAAGCTCGAAGGCTTTAGTCCTCATTCAGATCTTTTTTTTTTTATTGAAAACATTTGGGTTTTGGGAATTGCAATACATAAAAGATTACCAGATTCTCATTAAGCTAATCCTTTAAAATACAGATCTGCTTTAAACAAATTGCTCAGAAATCAAGTACCTTAAATTTTTAAGAAGAGAAATACATTAACAACTGTGTCTGCAAAAAGATAGTTTAAACTTTCTTAACAACGGATAGGTTTGAGTTATAGAAATGGCAACACATTTATTAGATTTGGTGGATGGAAATACATCAAAGCTCCTTGAGGTTAAAGTAGATTTTAAAGGGCAATATTTGTCGGTCCTTGGGTTGTTCTGCACATGTCAACGTCTGGTGAGCGATGATTCATCTATGCCCGCCTCAGTGGGAACGTTTTCGTCTGACACACCACTCGACAGGGTTTCCGGCTTCACTTCAGTCCAGCTGGAATCAACAGCTCATGGAAACCTAGCAGAAAGTCTGTTCTGCTTGATGTGAGCCTGTTGCCAAAATAACACTGAGAGTGGAAGCCATGCAGCTGTGAGAAAACGTGCGAAGGAACAGATTGAGGATCAGTCACACACTTTCATCTCCTGACGGATCAGGAAAGGCTTGGGCGAGAAGAAGAACGGCCGATGACATCATTTCCTGTGAAGACTTCTGAGCCAGTAGCTGCTACTGAATTTCGAATTTGAAGACAAAAAAAAAATCGTTTTAAGATTATTTTTTTTGCATTGTCACATTATTTTAACACTTTTCAACACATTTAAATCCCACTTACTGAAGTGCAATTTTTTTATTACAACAGTGTAGGGTGTGGAAAGGGAAATCACATCACATACTGTCATCGTACACTTGATGGCAGAAAGCGAAGAGCAAAATAACTTTGAAAGAGACTCCTCTATCAGCAAAGTCAGAGCCAAGAACAGTGTGCTCTTTCCTGATCAAGTCACTGAACATTACCAGAACACTGTTGTGATCTCTGATCATCATTTAATAGAGTGAAGACATCACACATCCAACTGAACCCAATGCTTTATATTCCCTCTTTAAGGCAGATGCTAGATATGATCATTATATTACTTTCCTGGGACTATGATCTCATGACTTTCATCAGGCATCTGTTTTTTCTTGTATTTGAACTGCACTGTTTGTAGTCTCACTCTCAGAGAGATTGAATTTGCTGCTTATTGTTACAAATAATTGCCTGCTTAGATAGGAATAGACTGTCTGACTTGCATTCATAATGTTAAATAAATCTCTTTCAAATAAATATTTTTTTTCTATTCATCAAAGAACCCTGAAGAAACTGTATCACGGTTTCTACAAAAATATTAAGCGGCACAGCTGTTTTTAGTATTGATAATAATAAGTAATATTGTTTGAGCCAAATCTGTATACTAGAATGATTTCTGAAGGATCATGTGACACTTGAAAATTTAGCTTTGCCATCACATGAATAAATTATATTTTTATACATATAAAATACATTTAATAAGTTATTTAATTTTGCTGTATAATTATAGTTATTTTAAATTGTAATAATATTTACTGTTTTTACTGTATTTTTAATCAAATAAATGCATCCTTGGTGAGGATAAGAGAATTCTTTAAAAAGCTTTTTAAAAACGAGCTGTTTTTTTGTCGTCTTTCCCTGGTTAAAACACTGGCTGCATCCGAAATCACATACTTCCCTATAATATAGTTGACTAAAAACAGTATGTGACAAAAGAAGTATGTCCGAATTCGCCGTACTCATAGAAGAGTACAAAAAGTACCCAGGTGACCACCTACTACCCGGCGTGATTCTGAAGTGTGCAATACGATGGACGCTTACTAACTCTGAGCCACGGTAAAGTATTTGTTAATGACGGTGAAGCAACACAACTGATACTGGGAGGTCACATGATAATAAAAACGTGTCATTGGAGAAGCGCTAATTAAACGTCACTGTAATTTCGGTCATTGATTTCGGCCCTCCAAAACCATTTCAGCCCAAAACCGGAAATAGGCAAAATTTCAGTGCATCTCTTCTCAATTAGTTGCATTTTTAGTTTCTGCAAACTTGCAGTACCAGTAGAAATGAGCAAATCTGCTGTACTTTTTCTGCAAGGAATGCTAATGGCAACACTTTTAACAAACAAGTAGCACTTTTTTGTAAATGGTAATAAAAACCACTGTTTCCTGGTAAAATTATGTTTTAAGATCACATCAAGACTGATGTTCTTGTCTTCCTTACAGGTTGCAGTAGTAAAGGTGAAAAATACTGACAAAGTATTTGCCATGAAGATTCTCAACAAATGGGAAATGCTCAAAAGGGCTGAGGTGGGCGGATGTTTTTACTGACATCTCTTGCTTTTATTCAGCAGATTTGATCCAAATAAGCTAACTGCTTTAGCTGCAAATTACAGCAATGTTTTTTACTCAAGACTGATTTTTATATAATGTGCAAATTTTGATCCAGTTAGCATCATGCTTTACCATTCAGCTGGTGCAGCCGTTTCTCATATATCCCTGGCATGTCATTCCTTAGCTTCCTACTAGAGTGTAACTCCCTCTGTCTTTACCGATTACACGAGAAACCACTTAAAAACAAACAGTCTTTGCTCTATATGATTCAGACAGCATTCCTCACAGTGGAAATAGACCCCTTGGTTGGAGTCATTCTAAGTATGTGGGGCACATTTTTGATCGCTGACTCTGAAAAGTGGTTCTTCTTGACATTTACCTCTTTTTCCCTCAGACGGCATGTTTTCGGGAGGAACGGGACGTGCTGGTGAATGGGGACAGTCAGTGGATCACAACGTTGCACTATGCTTTTCAGGATGAGAACAACTTGGTGCGTGAGAACTCTCAAGCTCACATTGGGTCTGATTCACATTCACTTGATAAGGTGCAGAGGGGGAGATAACCTGATCATCAATCACGGCTTACAGAGTTTCAAGGGACACTGTCTTCCGGCAGACTATATATTTATCTGTGCCGTGTTGTGTATATAGCGTGACTGGAGAAGAGGGTCTTCGATATGAACTATCATTTCATGAGTGGGAGTGTGAGGGAATGAAACTGGAGGACGAGGGCGATAAGCGGTTTTAGATGAAAGCATGTCAATGATAACTGAGATGGGATGGGTTAATCCGAGGGTAAAGGGAATTTAAATTGTAAACTGTTTTTGATTGATATCTTTGTTTCCCATTCCTTTTGTTCCCTTTCTTATTCACTCCCTGTTTTTCTCTCCTCCTAGTATCTGGTGATGGACTACTATGTAGGGGGAGATCTGTTGACTCTGCTCAGTAAATTTGAAGATCGTTTGCCTGAGGACATGTCCAAGTTCTATCTGGCTGAGATGGTCTTGGCTATTGACTCTGTGCATCAGCTACATTATGTTCACAGGTGGGTCCTGGCATCTTTAAACCAGGGGCCAGTTGCATCAACATAACCATTATGTTAAGACTATGTCTTACGAAATAGTATGATCAACTAGCAGTTAGTTAGGTGTAATCGCTTACTTTTCACGATCAAATTAGACCAATCTACATTATGTAACTGACTGATGTAAAAAGTTATAATCAGTCTTAAAGAAACAAATTTGATGACTAACTTGTAAGATAGTCTTAGCAGTTTATGCAACCGGCCCCAGGGTTGCCCATCAGTTTCAAATGTTGACTGAATTAATTACACGATTTTCTAGTTTTTTACTCAATGTTATTGCAATATATCAATATTTTCTGAGCCTACAAATAGTAAAAATCTAAAGACATCTTTGTGGCTATTGAATATTGAAAGTGGCTTTATAAGTCATTATATTGGTTGTTTTATTTCCATATCCCTGAAAATAATCCTATCACTGTCCACAGCAATCCATTTTACAGTCGGGTTTGCCTGTAAAATAGGTTTATTTAGTGAGAATACACAGATTCTTTTGATACCTAAATACATTGGCAGATTTCATTGGAGAAATATGATTCTGATCATATTTGACAGTCAAAGCCATGTTAACCAACCAAGATGTGACCCCTTTATTGAAACAAAAAGGATTAGGGTTATCCTTATTTTCTAAAAAGCCAGTACGATTTAGTTATGTCACAGCAATAACCCTGTTTACTAGTTGGTTGTGGTTTTAGGGGAGGGATATTTTTATTCTAGAGAGCATTTGATTGGACAACAACCTGTGTAGTGCACTATGAGTCATCATTATATTTGACCTGTTTTCATGGAAAAAGAAGTTTACATTTTAAAAGCTGGTGTCTGTTTGAAGTGAATTTTGTCAATGTTTAGGAGTACACTACCGTTCAAAAGTTTGGGTTCAGTAAGATTTATTTGAAAGAAATTAATACTTTTATTCAGCAAATATGCATGAAATTGCTCAAAAGTGACAGTAAAGACATTTGTTGCAAATTTCTATTTAAAAAAATGCTGTTCTTTTGACCTTTCTATTCATCAAAAAATCCTGAAAGAAAATCTATCAAAGTTTCCACAAAAATATTAACCATCACAGCTGTTTTTAACTGAAGTATATTTTAATATATTAAAATAAAAATATTAATGTTACCGACCCCAAACTTTTGAACGGTGGTGTATATTAGCATATAGATGAACTCAAAGCTAATACACATGAATTAAAAGCCACAAAACACCCACTTCGATTTCATGGGGTTTTCAAATCAGCTAAGCATGCACTAAAGCAGTGCAATGAGTTGGAAAAAAGGCTATGTTTAGTCTGAGGCATGGTTGGGTTGGAACCCATCTTTGGTTATCATACAGGAAGTGGCTTCTCCATATTTGCATAATAACAGGCACCAGTTGCACCAGAGCACTCAGTGTGATGAATGTGTTTGTACTGGGACTTTGGGTGTGCTTCACTCCCACCGAACACTTCATTTAGGTACAAACACACACACTTTCTCTAATGTACTCGTGTTGCCTTCCTCACAAACTGATGTGCAGTCTTGGTCTGCCAATTGCAGTCTGTTTTTGGGGCACCCAGAGGGACAGGCAGGGGAAAGTTAAAGGCAGTAATCATGGGGTTAGAGGTGTGGTCAACTCTCCTCTCGTGAGAGTTTGGCACGCCTGGTTTGTGGAGGGTGGGGACGGAGTGGATTGGTCTCCAGGGATAGGGTTGGTGTGGGTGTGTTTTTGTATGAGCCATGTTAAAGGGTGTGCATATGTGAATAAGTGCGCCTGTTCACTTGAGGGTGAATGTACTGTGTGAAAATAGTTGAGACACCACAGTTTGCAAGAATGCTCAGTGATGGGTCCATAATTAATAGTGTATTATCTAAAAATTATTTAAAGGGATGTTTCACTTAAAAATTAAACTTCTGTGTACTCACCCTCATGTAATTCAAAGCTTGAATGAGTTTCTTTCAACTTTCTGCTAAACATCCCCTTGTTGAATGTTCACACTGCTGTTTTACATACAATTAAAACATTTCAAGCTCCGAAAATAACAAAAATCACCATAAAAATAGTCGATACTAGACTTTTTTAATTGGGATTTTAAAAAAGACGTTTGTAGGACTGTACAATTTGGCCCAAAATGTTGTAATTTACATGACATAATTATTATTATTTCTCTTTAAATATATTCAACAAAATAAAAAATATTAGTATTTTAATATTTCACTGTGAAATAAAAAAATATTAAGAATTTAATAAATATAATGTAATAAACATATTTTTGTTTTACAGCACAAGAGACATGCTTCACTCTCTAAAATATGTAGCTCGTTTATTTATATAATTAAATCACATTAATACAATAATTACACCAAAAGGCCTTTCACACTGAGCATGATTAAGCGACGCGAATGTACGATACGAAGACGCTCTTGAATCGAAACAATAGATCCCTACAAAGCTAATAGATCCACATGGAGCTATACAGTATACCAGACATGATCATCAATCGCAGAGCGACAAAGCGAGATTTTTTTTTTTCCCCTGACCATTCGCTTTGCTTCATTGCGTCTTGCTCATTGTGCCTAAGGCCTTAAGCCATAATGCATTTTCAGTTTTATTTCACTTAACCATGCAGCTCTAGTTGATACAACTCTACAATACAACTCTTAAGTCATATGACTGTGTCTCAGCATTGACATAAAATCTGGCATGATGCAAAGTTTGGAATGACATGGTGGTGAAAAAATAAGTATTTTAATTTTTGTGTAAACTATGCCTTTAAATGGATTTCTTAAATCTCAAATGAATTTTGTCTCTTCATTTATTTATTAATATTTACATGTTTAAATACAGGTTTCACACATTGTTTCTAGTCGGCAGATCACATTAGTGGGCTCCTGCCCTGAAAGCTTATTCCAGGAAAAGCTTGGAGCTCTTGCTTTCACCCAGCCCTCATTAGACTAAGTGGGCAAGCTGTTGTGTTAAAGTCGAGGATTTTTAGAGATTGTACTTGTAAGTGGTGTTAAGTGCCCCGTTCCTCTCTGCCAGATATTTGCATAGGGTGAGCACAGTTGAAGAGCCAACCGGACGCACTAGCATCTGTGGTTTTATTGTGCATGACCATTGCATTATATTCAGTTATTGATCAGGGCCATATGTGTGTCCTGCTATTGATCAATACCATGTGTGTGACGTCTCAGCTGATTCCTAAGGAAGCTAGCTGGAATTTCATTCGCCACGGCTCATCGCACCTTAAAAGTCAAGGGAATCTCTTGTTACCTGTAAAGATCCCCTATCAAAGAGAAAGATGAACAGTCGTTGCCTGAGGATTAAGTCACATTCATTTGAAACGGCACAGGTGATTGGATGACCTCATAAAGAGCTTTGTTTGGCGACACCGGCGGCGGTCTTAGTGTTTGTAGAACAGCTTTTTTTCAACCAGAGGGCCTTGACCTACAAGTTGAAGTTTCCACATACTCCACTTTTCCTTTTTTTTTTTTTTTTAACTGGATTTAGCTCAATCCTCGAGTAAAAAATAAAGGACTGCTGTAATGTATCCAACATCCCCATACAATGAGCCCCACCCCCTTCTCTTTCTTCCTGTCTATAGTTGACCAGCTCTTCCTGTGGTAGGCATGAGGCAGGTCCAGATGGTGCTCACAGATGGTTATTGTGGTCTTAAAGTGGGATTACCTCCCTCTGCTCGCTGTCCGCTGCTCCTTAAGACAGCAGCCCGGGACAGAGCCACCCAATTATCACCTACACTACAACCCCTGCTGGCCAGACCAAACCCCTTAATGCACCATTACAAAGTGAATGGCTTTTTGCCTAGCAGGAGGCATGCGGCCAAGTTAACAAAATCTAATGTAGATTTAATGCAAGCCAAGTTTAACATAGTTTAAGGAAGCTTAGCTATGATTGGAGTCTTAACGCACACAAGACTGGAGTAATAGTGAAAATAAAAGTTACATTTGCCGAGTTGCTATAGTGTCATTTTCAATGGCTATGTCACATTATTTATGTCATGGCTAGGCTACATTATCTGTGGTAAACCTTGTTAGCTCATAGTGCTAATCTATGGTCCCTGCAGAGCATATTTGTTTGGTTCAGAGTTTCTCTACTACTTAATTGGTTTAGCTTGTCCTTTCTGCTGTTTGCTCTTTGGCACAGGACCGTGGCGGTGAGAATCGCCCAGTCAAGCCAAGTCCCTCTTAGAAAGGAAAACCGTTAAAGACCTCAGCGACAGAATCAGAAGGAGTGGTCTGGATGGTCCACAGAATTGGTCATGGATTATAGCTGTTGAGAGATTTGCTGTGTATCTGGTTCAGTTTCGTTTCTGAAAATGTATACATTAAATAAATAGTTTATTTATTTAAATAAATAAATAATTATTTATTTATTTATCTCCCCCCCCCCCCCCAAACCCCGAGGAGACATTGTCTCATTGCAAAAACTTTTTATTAAAAGTCAAACAATGCATTCATCTGCCACAAAACATGTAATAATTTAGGTACTTTATATATTTATACAGATACTCTACCATTCAAAAGTTGGGGTCAGTAAGTATTTTTTTAAATTAGTTAATACTTTTATTCAGCAAGGATATTTTTTAATTGATCAAAGTGACAGTAAAGATTTTTATAATGTTACAGAAAATTTCTCAAATAAATACTGTTATTTACTTCCAATTATTATATGCTTTAAAAAATCCTGAAAAAAGTTTCCACGAAAATATTAACATTTTCAACATAATTATTATAATATTTCTTGATCACCAAATCAGCAAGGATGGATCTGAAGAATCATGTGACACTGAAGACTAGAGTAATGATGCTTAAAATTCAGCTTTGCAACACACGAGTAAATCACATTTTAAAATGTTAAAATAAAAAACTATTATTTTGAAATGTAATAATATTATTTCACAATATTGCAGTTTACTGTATTTTTTTTTAAATAAATGCAGCTTTTGTGAGCATTGTAGACTTATCGAATCATAAGACTTAATCAAAAACATTAGAAAATCTCACGACCCCAAAATTTGCTTAGTTAAGTAAATACATTTTATATTTATTTGTTTTGTAATGTATAAATATACTTATAGTGAAATTATTAAAATGACTTAAAATCTTATATATACAATACATTTTTTAATAATTTTAGTCTGTCCTAGGTTTTAGTAGCTGTGCTGAACGAAAACTTAACTTAATTTTTGATTTGCTAATTGTTGTTTTCAGAGATAAAAAAGTTTTATTTATTAATGGTCACATTACTTAAGAAAATGACACCCCAAAATAGGAGTGCTATATATTATAAAAATGGTAGTTTTGACAGTATTGCTTCATTATTCGGTGTGGATGAGGTCAAGCCATTATGGAAATCGTTCCACCACCCACTGAGTTCCTCACACAATCTCAGACAAACCTCTCTGTGTTAAAGCCCTGATACATGGTTCTTTTTGGCCCTCTATTCAACTGCTTGACAGCGGGGGATGGCTGCCTGCCTCTCACCTCACACACGCACACACAAACATCTTCATATCTTGCACGTTGCTGACAATTAATAATCAACACTTATGTAAAAACTCTGTGGGCTTTCCCCTACTCGCCTCACTCTGCCAAAGCTGGAAGATCACACACACACACACACACACACACACACACACACACACACACACACACACACACACACACACACACACACACACACACACACACACACACACACACACACCACTGTGAGCTTGTAATGTCTTATTTGAAACGTTGGCTATAACGTGCAACAACAAAAAAACTCTGTAGTGCTGAGTTTTAGGGTTTATGAGGTGTTATGATTAATGATGTGCTGACGCGAGTATCCCCGGCTATTTGAGTGAGATAGTGTGCGCGTGTCCTTCGAAGTTTTGCTTATATCTTTTACGACAGCCAGCACTGTACTTGTGCCAACCACAGGACAGTTGCATGATTTATTGATATAGATAAACTTAAAGACTTTGTCTTAAACATAGGTGTATGAATCTCAAACAGTTTAGAAATCTCGAGTCATGACACAAATTGTGGTTTTATTTGAATAGTGCATGATTGCAGTAAAGCTTTAGCTGTTTCACTCAGTCCAATGACATGTAGACATGACCTTTGACCCTTATTAAGTCACCACACAGGCCCTTGGTCAGTCCACCCCACACACACACACACACACACACACACACACACACACACACACACACACACACACACACACACACACACACACACACACACACACACACACACACACACACACACACACACACACTAATTCAAACTAAATTTGATAATATATAATGTAATGTATAATTAAATATAAACCAAATATTAAAAGTAAATATATATTTACTTATATTATTTAATTTTATTTATATGCCGCGGCACTGAATGATTACTGTATTCATTTATTTTGACATTGCCATGGCGCACTATCATTCTATTGTAGTCTTTTGTTATGGTTCATTTTTGTTTTGAATAATGAGTGTTTGTGATTTGTGTTTTGTTTAATCAGAGATATCAAGCCAGACAATATCTTGATGGACATGAACGGTCACATCCGGCTGGCTGACTTTGGCTCCTGCCTTAAACTCATGGAAGATGGGACAGTGAGTTTGATTTTCAATCCTAAAGCTGTCAAGCACATGATATCTTGCTCAGTAAGTGTTGTTCTAAATTTCTGTCTTCCTGTACACGTTTTCTCATAGGTCCAGTCCTCTGTTGCAGTTGGGACCCCGGACTACATCTCTCCAGAGATCTTGCAGGCTATGGAGGATGGGAAGGGAAAGTATGGGCCGGAGTGTGACTGGTGGTCTCTAGGTGTGTGCATGTACGAGATGCTTTATGGAGAGACACCCTTTTATGCTGAGTCTCTGGTGGAGACATACGGCAAGATCATGAACCATAAGGTTTGTTTGCATCGTATACCAACACGCAATTCTATACCACAAGAATTAAACATGTCGTTATTTCCTGTGTTTGTTTAAAGGTGATGTGTGTAATTTTTCAATTTTGAAATACATTCTTCCTTCAGAGACAACTGAATTCAAGCCATTCATTGGTTGATTCCCCTAAATAGTGTAAAAACACTGTGGCACTATCCAAATCATTACATTTTGTTCAGGAAAACAAGTGTTTTATGAAGTTGCAGTTTCTGATGCTAGTGCTGAGAAATTGCACATTTCACCTTTAATTGTGGAGGTGCACTTCTGAAATCTGTTTGCGTTAGAGTAGCTTAAAGGGGTCCTATTGTGCATTTTCAAATTTCTTTAGTTTGTGAGGTTGCTGTTTAAGCATGAAAAGGTCTGCAAAGTTATGACGCGCAAAGTCCACTCCAAAGGGAGTTATTCTCTATATAAGTAAGCACTGTTTATGAATTTTTTTACTGAAATGCCTCTTTTGTAGTCTTGAGTTTTCTCCTGTACACGTCACAATTTTTCTCATTTAAATTATTCCCGTCCAAGGCATACACAAAAAATGGAGGCGAAGATTTGTTGATTTGCGTTAGCAGTCTGTTGAAACTCACGGTTATGGTAGGACACGTGACATTTCTGAAAGTGGTTGACCAATCACAAAACACAAGTCCACCTAACCAATCAGAGCACATTGCGCTGTTCAGAAGGAGGGGCTTTATAGAGATAGACTGTGAAGAGAGGTTTCAACTATGAAAACCTATTCTAGGAGACCCCAAAAACAAAATCAAGATTTAAGAAAGGGCATAATAGGTCCCCTTTAGTTTCTAGGTAACCCATTCCTTCTTTTAGTTAACCAAGACAATAATTTGTATGTGTATCTTGCTTAGTATAAAACAAAAAAGTCATGAGTGAATTGTAAAAATTCTTTTTGTCTTTCTTTCACTATTTTATTCTGGATTAGTCATCTCAACCTAACAATGAGGTAATTCACCTTTTCATCAAGGTTAATTTAGTTTTGTGTGGGACGCACATCTTAAACCACCGTAACTAGCGTAGTTAGGTAGAGATAAATAAATGATAGTCTTACTCTGCAATGCTCAAGTATATTCCAACTCTTTCTTTCTCAGGAGCGCTTCCAGTTCCCACTTCAGGTGACGGATGTGTCCGAGGAGGCTAAAGATCTCATCCGGCGGCTGATCTGCAGCAGAGAACACCGGCTGGGCCAGAATGGCATCGACGACTTTAAACAGCACCCCTTTTTCACAGGCATCGACTGGGACAACATCCGCATGTGCGAAGCCCCCTACATCCCTGAAGTCAGCAGCCCCACTGACACCTCCAACTTTGATGTGGATGACGATTGCCTCAAAAACTGTGTATGCATCTAGTTTTGTTCTAATTTTAGCCCGTATTCAATATTTTTTTTCACACAAATGCATTAGTATGTAGTTGAGCAGGCCATTATGCAGTGTTAATGGAGGACTTTAATGGATGTCTGAGTTTTAGATTGTTTTTCTGAAATATTTTAGGAGACGTTGCCCCCACCTTCACACACAGCATTTTTCTGGACACCACCTCCCATTTATAGGCTTCACCTACACAAGCAAATGGTGAGTCAGACAACTTTTATTCTTCATGCCTTTCTTAATTTGGTACACTATTGTTCAGTTTGTGGTCAGTAAGACATTCTTTGTTGAAAGAAATGAATACGTTTATTTAGCAAGATGCATTATGATTTAAAGTGGAAGTAAAGACATTTACATTGTTACAAAAGACTTTGAACTTTCTATTCGTCAAATAATCATGAATTTTTTTCATCTTGGTTTCCATAACAGTAGTAGAGCAGTAGAGCCATTTTTAACATTGATAATAAGAAATGTTTCTTGAGAAAACTGGAGTTATATGGCTGGTAATTTTAGCTTTGTATATTGTACTTTGTATTTATTTCAAAAATATATTGAAATAAAAAACAATTATTTTAATAATATTTCACAATATTATAGTTTCTACCAAATAAATCAAATAAATACAGCCTTGGTGAGCATAAGAGACTTCTTTCAAAAACATTTAAAAATCTAACCAACCCCAAACATTTGAACAGTAGTGTAGGTTGCTGTGCGCTTTAACAATATTATCATTTTAATAAAATTTGAATTGCAATTGTGTGATATATTTGGTTCTTTAGCACACTGTCAGATCGAGGGTGTCTGCGAGAGTCCATTGGACCTGCACAGGTAGATGCTGATCTTCAGCGTAGCCTGGAGGAGAGCTTGGCTTCTGAAGCCTATGAGAGAAGGATCAGACGTCTAGAGCAAGAGAAGACCGAACTTACCCGTAAACTACATGGTGAGGGCACTAACGCATCCAGAGTAAATCACATTTTATCCTTCTGTCTCCCTGAAACATATTTTTTCCCCTTAGAGTCCACGCAGACAGTGCAAGCATTGCAGTACCCTGATTCGGACGCGCCTGTGAATGCTAATACAGAGGTAGAGATCAGGAGTTTAAAGAGTGAGATCGACATCCTGAAGAAACAGATCGCAGGTGAGAGCTCGATATTGGGTTAGAACGCACACAGTTAAGGGCACAATCTTGGGTCTTTATTGTACTCTATTGATTACCCATTGAGGGTAGTGACATCTTTGGACAAAGACTATATAATGTTGTGTCATGTCAGATTCTGGTGAAATGGAACAGCAGTTGCAGGAGGTCAACACTGCCCGAAGAGACCTGGAAGACTCGTCTAAGGTCATCAGGGGCTTAGAGAAACAGCTGAAGGGTGTCACACAAGAGAAAAATGATCTGCACAAGGTACCCATTTCATACTGTTAGATTTCGTATACTAGTAATATCATACTGTTATCTAGCCATATACGCCAATCAATGGTGGGGGAAACTGGTTTGAAATATGTGCTAGTGCAACCATGCCATCACCAGGTGTGCCAAGGTGGTTTACTCATTTTATGCTTTAATCATTTTTATTTAAGATAGGAGTCATGACATGAAAAATCTAATTAGCCTTAATCTGTATAAGAAGTTTCCTTATTATAAAGTCCTTATTATAAACATAGCATTTATTTAATCAAGCTCCAAAAACAGCTTGTTTGGAAATTGGGGGACTTGTGATGTCACACGGGCAAATTCATTGCATTATTCCTGCCTCCAGAGCAAGACATTGATGAATAGTTTTACATCATCGTATCATAGGCCCCGCCTACTGGCGTTCAGTCGCTTAATGGCTGACACTTGCCGACACTAGATGTGAGCTTCGTGTCAAAAGCAAATGGAACCCAATATAAACACTGATACTGTCTACACTGGTTACAGCATACAGATGCCCATTCACTTTACTTCACGCACTTGAGTCTGTCAACAAGAGGACAAATGGAAAAGTAAATAGAAGCGTAAAGGAACGTTCGCTTTGACGCGTCCAGTTAAAACAGCTCGTTTGCGTCCCTGTACAGAAGGGTTAGGAACAAGTGGATTGTTTATTTAAATGGCGTCTCAGGTCGTGTCAGAGGATTATATGTTTGTTCAGGGAATTTGACTGCAAATTGTTTAGTAAACGAAGCACAGTGTAATAGAGAATTCGCAAAGAAACTTTTGTTGACAGCAGCTGCATCACAAATCATAAGTAAACCATTTCATAATGCTTTGTCTGTATATGACGGTTTTATCTGGATAATCAAAACACTTACTCACATGCAATAGCCACTAGCCAGTGGGCATTGATACTGTTTCCTATGCAATGACATTAGCCAATCATAACAGTGGCCAGTTACTGACAAGCTTTAAAGGAGCCATCCCTTAAAAATCTGACAGGAAAAAATAACTGTTTTTATATATATATATATATTGTGCAAAAGCTTTTATTAACATCATAAGTTAACCTAAAGGAACATAGTAAAATATTTTTTAAAAATTATGTCATGGCCTCTTTTAAATCCCAAAATTAGGTTTGTAATCTATAGCTTAATATAGTATGAGATTTACTGGTCTTAGACAGTTTTTAAGCGTTGGATGGTTAAGTTTTTAACCATCCAGACAGACAGCTTTACTAGACTGGAAGACTAGCTAGCCACTTGCTGCTATATGCTGTGTTTTTTCAGGGTAATTGCCATAAATTACCAACTAGTTCTCTTGTTTATGATTTGCTGGCATAATTTAAGGGTTACAGTGACCTGAGTTGACTTTAATCTTTAACTATGCCATTTAACAGATTACTCTTTAACCAGTTGATCCTAGAAGGTAAGTTATATTAACGTTGATTCTGTAATGAATATGTGAAGGAGTTGCTGGAGTTGGGAGAGAAGGTGAAGGCTCAGTGGAAGGAGCTGAAGGAGGCTCACAGTCAAAAGAAGATGGCCATAAAGGAGTTCTCTGAGCTAAACGAACAGCTGAGTGATCTGCGCTCACAAAAACAGCGGCTAAGCCGACAGTTCCGAGACAAAGAAGAGGAGATGGAAGGAGTGTCGCAAAAACTAGAGGCTCTGCGGCTAGAGATACGCAAGGCTGAGAAAATGCGCAAAGAGGTATATGCTTCAAAACCAACCAGCCTGCTGGAACTTACTGGTGTTAGACCACTATATAAGCAAAATCAATATGGCTTTAATTTTGATGCAGTGCCCCAGCAATCATCAGTGGTATCATATTAGTGGATTTGATGGCTGCATATTTGATGTTTGTGGTGTTGTCCTTTCAGTTGGAGGCCCAGGCTGAGGAGCAAGCGGCAGAAGCTCAGAAGGAGAGAAAGCTACGAGAGAGAACTGAACAGTTCAGTAGACAACTAGAAGAGGAGCTGGAGGGAATGAAGGTGACACAGTGCAGGACTGCATTAATATACATTAATAAATGGAATATGAAATATGACTTTTACATATAAAAAACACTTTTAGACACTCATTTTCCCCGTTTATCTTGTTCTCTTACACTGCGTCCGAAATCAAATACTGCTTTACTATATAGTATGCGAAAAACAGTACACTAAAAGAGTAGTATGTCCGAATACATAGTATTCGAAAAACAGTCCGCGGAAAGTCCCCGGTTGACCTCCTACTTCCGCCGAAATTCTGAAGTGCGCATTTGATGGACACTTTACTATCCCATCAGGCCATGGGAGGAGATTTATGAATGGAAGTGAAGTGACGCAACTGACGATGGTAGGTCACGTGATAGTTACAACATGGTGGATGTAGTACGCACAAATTTCATTCATACTACCCATATTCATTAGCCTGACTTCGTCATACTCATATTCTAGAAAGAATGTGAGTCTGAAACTGCTCGATTGGGCTGTGATTATGGGGCGTGTGTCAACCGAACCAGGAAAAAACAACAACTCTGCACTCAATTGGATAGACCTACAACCAATCAGAGCAACGGAGTAAGTGACGCATGTTGAGAGATAGATTAAAGTTGATAGATTAAACGTTTTCCGAATCCCGTAGGAAGGACGGCATAAACATCTTTTCCATTCACAAATGCCTTGATCGCGGTTCTCTGTTCCTCTTCTAAAATTAATGCCTGTCTATATCTTCTATAACACACGCGATAGCGGAATATACACAACTCAATTCTCCAGCGGCAGCCATGAATTCAACCCAAGCGCTCTGATGACGTGGATGGTTACGTTGCCGTTGCGTTGCTCACATAGATATGATGTCTATGGTTGCTCATCTGTCCATCATCGTATAAATCCCGCCCTGACAATTTGATTGGTCCGAACAATTTTTGATCGGGCATAATAGTTCCTCAACGGATCGAGTCCAGACCGAACTTCCCGACCAAAAATTGTTGTGGGCGGGGTTCGGGCTGGCAGCCAGACTACATATTCATACTATATGGTGTATTTTTTTAAACGTCGCATAGTAAATTCAAGTACGCGATTTTAGACGCAGCGTTAGTCTTTTCTTCTACTTTACACTCACATATGTATGTCTTGGTCCTCTTGCAGCAGTTGAAACAGCCTGGGCCGTCTCACGCAGCGCCGAGCTCAGACCAGCAGCAGGAGCTGATGCGCGTGCGGGCAGAGCTTGAGAAGAAGAACGTACAGTACGAGGAGGAGTTGTGTCGCCGGGAGACGACCCACAGCACTGAGCTGAAGGGCCTCAAGAACTTGATACGTGATGCCGAGGGTCAACACCTCACACTCCAGAAAGAGATTCTCATGCTTAAAGACAAACTGGAGAAAACCCGCAGAGAAAGGTACATATATAAATATATCAAAACTCATTCTTTCCATCATGTAATTATTCAGCTGCTGGCACACTCAGCCTTCGCATAAGCAGATATTTACCGCTTTTCTTGTCTGCTGCCCACTTACATGGAAAGGCCAAACTGAAGGACAGAGAATGCGTTTTGAGGCATAAATCTGAATTTGAATGTATTGACTATAATAACCAACTGTGATCTGCGAATCGTTCATGGTCATGATATTTGAAGATGAAACCAACTTTCTTGAGCCAGCAATGTGAACCTGTAGATTTGTTTCTTTACATTGAATCGTTTGTGTTAAAAGGAATAGCAGATGTCTATCTGTACTGCAAAACTTATCATGTTCATTATTGTTTGCAATAGCCAAACTGAGCGAGAGGAGTTTGAAACAGAGAACAAGCAGAAGTACGAGAGGGAGAGGAGCCCATCTGACAGACGATAACAAGAAGCTTACAAGTGAAGTGGAGAAGGTGAGATCTGTATCACTCTCAAAAACACATGTGCCAATGTTCATGATATTCATTAGCCTGTGTCTCTTTCATCTAAAAAAGTATACATCAAATCCTGTCTGAAATTCCCCCTTCTCCTTTGGCACCATCTCCCCAAATCCGCTAACATTCCTAGAGAGAGATTGTAACCACACTTAAACAAAATTGCTTCTTGGCTCAGCCACTGTTTACTTTGGACCGTGAGGTAAAATCGGAATCAGCCAGTCAAATAATTCTGCAAGTTTGGACATATCAGATATTAAAGGGCTCCTTATTTTTGGTGGCATGGATATTAAACATTATTCATTTCGTAAAAATACCTGGAAAACCCCCAAACACAAAGGCAGTTTAAAACAATAGCGCAGCCAGCCAGGGCTGTCATGTCAAATGCCAGATTGGATGGGGTTTCGAAACATAAGCAAGAATGATGGCATTTGGAAGGAATTGAACCAGGATGTAAAATCCCTGAATAAAGTCACATTCCAATAAAAAGAGCACTACAGAAGTTTTGTATAGACTTGCCGCAACAAAGTATGTTTGCTTCCTGTCTTTTGGACAAAGTTCAGTTTCCTACAGTACTTTACTTTATTGTCCCGTTCCTAGGAAATTTGTCTTGGACAACATGACACGGCCAGTACACAACTTCGATCACACACAACACAGCACATAGCATACAATAATTAGAATATAACAACATTCCAATAATAAAAACTAGCAGCATCCTACATCAATTTTAAAAATCTCTATTTAAAATTTTGAAAAAGTTGGCAGGTTGATCAAGGATGGGATAAACTATAAAATGTGCTATTACTTTTCTAATCACTCAGACGATAAAACAAGCAGAGAAATGCCATAGTTTTATACTTAAGGATGGAGTTTTCCAATTTCAAGAACCTTGTGACTGAGATCTTTTGACTGAGCCAGTGAGTAACCATCTAGCAAACAACCATACAACATTTCTATTTTCATTTGTTTTTTAAGCATCCAACATTGCTACAAAATGGTGAGACCACACATATCAAGTAGCTCTACTGAAACTAGAGAAATTTAGTTTGCTGATTTCATTTGAAGTCTTTCTATTTTCGTTTTTTATTTTTATTTTTTTTAAGTTTAAATGGATTTTAATTGTTATCAGTGTTGTTATTGTTAACTGAAACCATGACAACCAACTTAACCACATAACAATGGCTGTCTTATCCATCCAATCTCCATCTGTCTGCTTCCTCCCATCTTTACTCTTCTGTCTCTTTGTGGTCTCTTTTTCTCTCTTCAGCTGAACTCGATGTATGAGCAGCTCAGCAGTAGTCACAGGCAGCTGGAGGAAGAGATGAGAGAGTTGGCTGATAAGAAGGAAAGCGTTGCGCACTGGGAGGCCCAGATAACTGAGATCATCCAGTGGTGAGTGGAGCCCCCTACCTGCAGCCGCTTGCCATCACACCTGCAGAGAAAGACATGATGATGGTGACCTTTACCCAGATCTGCATGGCTGTGCAGATCCAGATCATGCAGATGATGCAGATCAAGTGGCCATCTTGTGACCATTCATCACTTTTCAGTTTTAAATAAGAACACAGATTTTATGCTTCATTTCGAGGTTAAGCTGAACTAAGCTTATCTGTGCAGGGTGAGCGACGAAAAGGATGCTCGTGGTTACCTCCAAGCTCTGGCCACAAAAATGACAGAGGAGCTTGAAGGGCTCAGGAACACCAGCTTGGGAGCTAGAGGAACGGTGAGACACACGCACACATCAGATAAGGATGAAACGCATATCCTCTTATTCCTGCTCTTCTGATGTGGTGGGTCTCTCTCGCTTTGTCAGGACATGCCGTGGAAGATGAGGCGCTTTGCTAAGCTAGACATGTCTGCGCGTCTGGAGCTGCAGTCTGCGCTGGATGCCGAGATCAGAGCCAAACAGTCCATCCAGGACGAGCTTAACAAAGTCAAAGCATCCAGCATGGACACAGAATGGTGAGGCCACACATCAACATAGTTCTGATCAACTCTACTGAAACCACAGAGATTTTGTTTGCTGATTTGATTTAAAGTCTAATGTTTGTTTGTTTTTTCAGCTCAACGAATATTTGTTTCACCCTTTATGTGAATAGTTTTGATATTCTCTTCGTTTTTTTATTTATTTGGTGAATAGGCTGAACTTTATTTTGTTCACTATCTCTTCTCGGATGAGGTGAATTTAAATAGAGTGACATAGTTTTCGGTCTGTTATTTTTGTCTCACAGCAAATTGCAAGAATCTGATTGTAGAAACCAGGAGCTGCTGGCGGAAATTGAGAGGCTGAGGAAGGAGACAGAGGAGCTGAGGCTGAGAAGAGGTAACAATCTGTGTGTTTTACATATGTGACCCACATCACATGGGTCAATTTTTTTTAAATTGAGATGTATACATCACATGAAAGCTGAATACATTTTTAGAAAAGCTTAAAAAAAGCTTTCCATTGATGTATGGTTTGTTAGGATAGGACAATATTTGGCCGAGATACAACTATTTAAAAAAAATCTGGAATCTGAGGGTGCAAAAAAATCGAAACATTGAGAAAATCGGCAAACATTGAGAAAATAAAAAGTTTTATTTATATTTTTTCAAAATATCTTCATGAAACATGATCTTTACTTAATATCCTAATGATTTTTGGCATAAAAGAAAAATTGATAATTTTGACCCATATAATATATTGTTGGCTATTGCCATAAATATACCTGTGCAACTTGTGACTGGTTTTGGGATCCAGGGTCACATATCTTATTTTTTTAAATACTGCATTAATTTATTTTTATTGCAGTTTAGTTTGAGTAATTTTGTTTTTGTACTTCAACTTATTTATTTTTGTTAATTGCCATACAAACATTTTATTTTTGTTTAAGTTTTGTTTATTTTATTCTATATCTGCCTTTATTTAAATTAACAAAAATGAATTTAGGTAACAATAAACAACACTGGTGACAATCAAATATCGACATGATCTGTGCAGCATAGCTTTTCACAGTGTCTCATGCTAACAACAGTTATATACTTAGTTATATACAATATACTTTGTGAAATAGATAATTGAAATAGATATTTAGATAATAAGATTCTGTCATTTGTAGGTGTGAAGCATCAGGATTCACAGAATTCCTTCTTGGCATTCCTCAATGCGCCCACTTCTGCTCTGGATCAGTTTGATGTAAGTTTGAGATCCCAGGTGTTGTTCATGAGAACATCTGCATAGAACGTCGCTCTGATTTCCAAAGAAATCATTGTCATCATTCTTCTTTAGTTTTTTTTTCTGTTTGTTTTCTGTATTCTTCTGATACCTCCTGATCTGTTTTATTATTTACTGTGTTTTTTCTCCTGTCATAATGTGTATGGTTATTGTTTTTGCTTTTTTTCATTCTGTTGCCAATCAGGACTCATTTTCTTCCTCTTCATCTTCTTTAGTTGAATTTTGGGAAGATGTAAGTTCTCCTTCAGCCATGTTATAGTCCAATGTCTTTTTACATAATTAATTTTACACGTTTAAAAGCAGACAAACAAAAGCCCTACTCCCGTTATGAAACTCCTACAGGAATAATATCAGAAAACAACAGAAAACTCAATTCGCAATTGTTTCTAATTGAGTTTGACATTAGCTTGTTGCCAAGATAATAGCACAATACTCAAAAAAGCATTAAAATATACTCAAATCCTTTTTATTGATAGTTTTCAGGATTGAATTCAATATTGAACTTTTTACATGTTATGTTTTTCTTATCTGATCCTATATCCACCTCAGTCTCTTTGGTAGTGACTCCTTGGAGTTCTTTGATGTGAAGTGATTTCTTTGTGCGTGTAAACTATACTCAGAAATCCATCCAGAGATTAGACGTGTTCTTACATGCCCTCATTCCCTTCCCTCCGTTTCCATGCCTGCCGTTCCAGGCCTTTATCCTATCCAGCTGACATTGCACATGAAGTTTGACTCTCTTCTCATCTTCTTTCTCTCTCCATATGAAGCGGTCACCCTCTTTTGGTCTCGGAAGCAAAACCAGACGTGTAAGACCCACTTTTGTCCTGCGTCACAGTAAAATCCCCCTGTCATATTGTTTTTCTCCTGTGGTTGTGATGGCTTGTTTTGCAAACTGCATCGGTGGCAGCTGATTGTGGTGATATCTGTATTGCATGGGAACTTTAATGCTTAAATACATCTGAAATGTGTTTGGGAAACTTCCTTTCATCTATCCACATGCATATATACCATATGAATATACTTCAGAGAAACTGGGGTTTTGTCTGGGTTGGTTAATTAAACTTGGTGGTTTATTTTCCATACCATGTGCTTTTATAGTACATTTCAAGAGCCCTTTTAAATGGAAGGATATAGAATTCATTTACGTAGATCGATATTTGGATCTAATTTTAACTTTTGCTCATGTAAAAAGATTCTAAAGACAAAAATAAGTTTGTTTACTTAAAAATGAACATTTTGTCATAATTTACTCTCCTTCTAGAATATGCTTACTCTCTTCCTTGGTTCACAGAAGTTAGTAAAAGTTTGTACTCTCCTCTTTTTCATACAAAGACAAACTACAAAAAGCTGTAGGATTGCTTTGTATATGAGGAAAAGGGGAAGTACACTACCATTCAAATGTTTGAGGTCGGTAAGATATTTTTATTCAGCAAGGATGCATTTAATTTTAAATGGATCTAAAGAGACAGTAAATACATTTATTATGGTACAAAAGATTTGTATTTAAAATAAATGCTGTTCTTTTGATCTTTCTATTCATCAAAGTTGGGTGAAAGATCACGGTTTCCACAAACATTTTAAACAGCATAGGTGTTTTCAACATTGATGATGATATTTCTAAAGGATCATGTGACACTGAAGACTGGATGAATGACTGCTGAAAATTCAGCTTTATCATCACAGGATAAATTACTTTTTAAAATGTATTATAATAGAAAACATTTACTTTAAATTGTAATAATATTTCACAATTTTACGTATTTTACTGTATTTTTGATCAAATAAATGCAGCTTTGATGAGCATAAGAGACTTCATTAACAAATCTTACCAACCTCAAACTTTTGAGCAGCAGTGTAATTGTTTGTTAAAGAGAAGTCATACAGGTTTGCAAAAACATGATGCTGAGTAAATGATGAAAGAATTTTCATTTGAGTGAACTAATCTTTTACATCTCACTTTAATGTAAGACCCTCATAAAGTGTGGATATGGTTTCCATGTAGTTCCATGGGTGTGTGTTTCTGCCCTTCATCCTTTCTTGCATGTATAGTTGGTGTGTGGTCTCTGTGTAGTGGAAATATTGTGCCTTCTTTACTCATTGGTGTTTGGAGCCTGGGTGCACATGCTTTGTTCTGCTTGGGTGTAATTCCAGTAAAAGTGTTATTGTCATGATAAGCTTTATGGGCTTAATGTATCGCTTTGAGTGTTTTTCGCTCTGCATGGTGGCATGTTCTTCTGATGTCACAGTCTGTGCCGGATGACACCTTTAGTAAAGATAATTATCATATTTTTGCTTCTTAGCTTGACTCAGCAGATTTCACTCCCTCCAACACTCCATCAAGAGATGAAGACTCAAGATCTCGCCGCATATCACGCTCACGGTCCCCGTCCACCACCAGTGACATGGAGCCTATTGAGGTATCATTTGGACTCTTAAAGGGATAGTCCACCCAAATATGAAAATCCTGTTAGGATTTACTCTCTCATGTCATTCCAAACCAATATGCTATTTTTTTATGTGAAGCACAAAGGCAGATGTACTGGCCAATCTTTTCCCAAAAATTAAGTGATCCAGTCTGTATCCGCCATTTAACGTTTATGCTTTTGTGTTGCACTGAAGAAAGTCATACAGGTTTGGAACGACATGAGTAAATTATGACAGTATTTTTACTCATCACTTTAACTCTTACCATGACCTTTGTTTATATAATAAAATGCACTGATATGTTAATGTATCCTTCTCATAGTTGACTGACCATACGTCACGTAGTCTTCAGACTCCAACTGGCAGATCAGGCTATGGAAGCTTGGGACACTCATCACCTAAGGTAACACAAGACATTTAGGCCACAACATTTGGGCGCTATGCTGATATCTGACTATTTACGTAATCTGCACAATAGAAAAAGAAATCATTCTTATATGCTGATTTGGTGCTCAAGAAACATTTCTTATTATTATCAATGTTGAAAACAGTTCTGCTACTTAATATTTTAGTGGAAAACACAATACATTGTTTTTAGTGTTCTTTGATGAAAGAAAGTGAAAGAACAGCACTTATTTGAAATGAAAAAATTGCAAAATATTTTTTATGCTGTAATGATTGTACTGTGCTATACATATATGTCGTAGAACTTCAAGTATTAATATTAGCAGATTATCCCAAAAAACTTTTTTTTCATGAATTTCCAGCAAAAACTTTACTGTAATACTGTTAATGTGATATACTAGGACTTGTATTGTGTGCTATAGGAATTTTGTCCAACACTCCTATTAAGCATTTGTCTATTTTAATTGGAACATCTATGGAAATGGTTTAATTACATTGCTGATGTTCTCTGCTCCACAGCCCAAGGCGCACCAGTTTTATTGTGAAGTCCTTCACCATTCCCACCAAATGTAATCAGTGCACCTCTCTCATGGTGGGACTTATCCGTCAGGGCTGCGCCTGTGAAGGTGAGGACAACACAAGAGAAATGAAATCTGGGTGTGAAATGTGAATATGACAACAGTGAATATGACATTTTTAGGTTTCGAGATGATCAAACCTATACAACTTTATTTCTTTAGAGGAACACATAAGGATAACCAGTAAAATCCTTTAAAATGTTCCCTTTTGTGTTCCACTGAAGAAATAAAGTCATTCCAGTTTGGAATAAAATAAGGGCGAACCTTTCCTTTCACATTGGTTTATTAAATGTGCCCCTTTCCCAGGATGCCTTATAGACAAAATGCTCTGTAATACTCAGTTCCTGTGTCCTCCATCTCTCCTTATAGTCTGCAACTTCTCCTGTCACGTCACCTGTGCTGATAAAGCCCCCTCTGTGTGCCCCGTCGCACCTGACCAAACAAAGGGCAAATTGGGAATTGATGCTCAGAGGGGCATCGGGACTGCATATGAGGGACATCTTAGGGTAAGATTTGTTCTGCTCTTCATATATTCTTCACCATTTGCTTTGCGGTCTTTATTTATGGTCATCTGAATTAGGCACATACTACCTTTCCCATTGTTGTTAGTTTGTCTGTACACTATTAGCCACAATTTTTTTGGCTGCCTTGAAATGGAGATTGTGGACTGTCTTTTCCAGGTTCCAAAGCCCACAGGGGTGAAAAGGGGTTGGCAGAGGGTCTGGGCAGTGGTTTGTGACTTCAAACTCTTCCTGTATGAGCTTGGAGAAGGGAAAGGTGCCCAGCCTGGTGTCATAGTTAACCAGGTCATCGACATGAGGTGAGCGAGGTGTTTGTTCAAATGTGATGCTCAAATATTTAAGTTAAATATGTCATGAAATATTTCAAAATATTGCGCTTGACTCTCTATCCTGAGCAGGGATGAAGAGTTTTCCGCCAGCTCGGTTCTGGAGTCTGATGTCATTCATGCTAACAAGAAGGATATCCCCTGTATTTTTAGGGTAAGAGCATACAGGCACTTGGTTTCTATATTTTATTCCAAATATAAATCTTTTGTAACATTATAAATGTCTTTATTGCCATCAATTGAATTAATCCTAGCTGAATAAAATTATTAATTTAAAATTTTTTTTTTTTTTAACATTAGTGCATAGTCTACCTTGAGAAAAGTAATTTGAATTTATTTTTGAACTTGGAATTTTCTTTAAGGCTTTGCCATCAAATATTGTACAGGGAGAGACTGACATGAACAACAGTATTTTAAAAAGTGCTTAAAAATATTTATTTAGAATATTACTGCAATATAATTATTATATATGATGTAATTGTTGTTATTGAAAACGAGCAAGACGGTGGCTGGCCGCACACTGGGTTCAGTCCAGACTACAGATGTCTATCAAAACATTTTTTAAATTATTTTATGGATTGCATCATGCAAAAAGTGCAAAGTGAATTAAAAACAAATAGACAGGAGCAGACATTTCAGCACACTCCTGGAGCACTGAAGATAGCAGTGTGCTGAATTGCATGATGCAATCCATAAAATAAAATAAATGTTTTGATAGACGTCTGTAGTGTGGAATCCAGTGTACGGCCAGCAACCATATTCCCGTATTTCCATATTCCCTCAGGCTCTACGCACCTGAAGAAAAATGATTTTTTTGTCAATTTAGAGCGCAACAATTTCTTCTAGTATTCATAATTTTTGTTATTGCCATAGAAAAGCAAAATAAAGTAACTACACATTTGGTCTAAAATTGAGTTCTAGCAAAAATCAGATCTCTAAAACTTTGTCCTGTCTTGTGACAGACTGCCATTCTTCTCAGTTCAAGTGTTCACTACGTTGTCCCTTTGTAGGGCAGAATAGTCATTTATTTCTGTGCTAAATTCTTCACTTTCATCATTTATCACGTATCACCATCACCACACAATAATTGGTATTTTCTTCAAAATATCACAGATCAAATAATAGCAACCAGGTGATTATATAATAATCATGACTGGACTCACTATAGCCTTATGCAGAGTTTAATTATTCAATTTAAAGACATTTTTGAATTACCTTATATGCAGTTCTATCCATTCATTCCACAGGTAACAGCATCTCAGCTGTCCGCCTCCCCAAGTCAGAAGACGTGCATCCTAATCCTGGCTGACAACGAGCAAGAGAGGACGAAGTGGGTGTCTGCTCTGAACGAGCTGCAACGCATCCTGAGGAAAAACAAGCTGAAGGAGCGCTTCGTCTACGTGCCTAAAGAAGCCTACGACAGCACGCTTCCTCTCATCAAAACTACCCAAACTGCTGCTATTATAGGTACAGTGACTCACAAAACTCTTGTCAGGTCAACACAATGTTAAAAAACAGTGTTTAACCAAAAATGTTTGTTTGTGTCTAGATCATGAGCGGGTTGCTTTGGGGAATGAGGAGGGCCTGTTCGTCATCCACGTCACCAAAGATGGTAAAACTTCAATCTTTAATCCTTTTACTTATTCGTTGTCTATTAAAGTTGGTTTTGTGGTTTAATGGTCAGAAATCTGGACTGGTAACTGAAAGTTTGTTGATTCAAATCCCAGAAATGCTGATATATGAGCTACCAGGTTGCTTCAGGGTAGTAAGTTTACTCAGAAATCACTGTAATTTCCAAATGTTAAAAACATTGACATGCTCTCCATCATTTTGACAGGAAAAGTGGGTCTATTGCATTGGAATGCTAGACGTTTATTTAATTTTTTGGAAAATTAAAACAACAGATTAAAATGGAGCACGACTGAATTTTTGATCTCATAGGCTGGACTAAAAATAACCATTATCTGACATTTTGACAGACTGAGTAAACCTTTCATTGGATAAAAGCAAAATAATGTTTTTGTTAGAACAGTCATACATTACAAATCTATTAAAGGTTGTAAACTATCAAAATGAATGATTTTTTAGATTTAACAGTTCTTTTTTTGACTTTGTGGCACTTTATGCATTTTTAACAGTAGTCCTCTATCGTTGTTGAAACGCATACACATTTAAACTGAGATAACTGATGCAAGACAAACATCCACTGAACATTTTTGTTCTTTCTGCTAGAAATCGTTCGCGTGGGTGATATTAAGAAAGTGCATCACATAGAACTGATGCCCACAGAGCACCTCCTGGCCGTCATCTCGGGCAGGAACCGACAAGTGTGTCTGGTTCCTTTGACGGGGCTCGACGGGAGGGAGATTGACAAGATTAAGGTGGCAGATACTAAAAACTGCCAGACGCTGGTGTCCGGTGTGGTGCGCAATGGCGCCTGCTTCTGCCTCGCCATTAAACGGCAGATCACCTGCTTCGAAATTAACAAGAGCAAATCCCGCCACTGCCATCTCATGGACGTACAAGTACAGTATTCAAAACCTCTTTTTTTTTCAGATCAAGTATATTCAGATGTAATCAGTGTTCATACTCATTAGATTGCTAGCACACACAGCAACATCAACAGCCCTTTCTAAATCTCAGGCTCCAGGTACTATCCAGTGGATGGCGCTGTTGAGCCAGCAATTATGTGTAGGCTACCAAGCGGGCTTCATGCGGTACAGTTTGCATGGAGAAACCCCTCCGGCCAGCTTACTCCATCCAGATGACCCCACATTGGCGTTTATTAAGGCTGAAAACCTGGATGCCCTTTGCGCAGTGGAAATCTCCAATAAAGAGATGCTGCTCTGCTTCAGCAAAATTGCAGTGTACGTGGACACACATGGCAGACGCTCTCGCCAGCAGGAGCTGATGTGGCCCGCGACGCCCACCGCCTGCTGTGAGTACTGAGTAGAGAGACGTAATCCTCTGCTTAAACGGTCTGGCAGTGAAAAGGTTTGGTTGGATTGACCTTGTGGCTGTTTTATATCTCACAGGCTACAACGCCCCCTACCTGTCAGTCTACAGTGAAAATGCAGTGGATGTGTTTGATGTGAACACTATGGAATGGATTCAGACCATTCCTCTCAAAAAGGTTTGCTTTATTTCAATTTCAGAAGAGTTTTAAATATTAAATTATAATAAATGAACAACTGTTACACACCTAAATAGTTGCAGCTGGGTGCATTTAACAACACAGGAAATAATATATATATATATATATATATAACACCATTCAAAATGATAAATTGAATGAAACATTATTTTTGATAAATACTTTTATTCAACAAGAACACATTACATTTATTAAAAGTGACAGTACAAGACTTTTACATTGTTACAACATTTTTTGATTTCAAATAAATGCTGTTCTGTTGAACTCTCTTCATCAGAGAATCCTGAAAAAATATAAATCACGGTTTCCATAAAAATATTAAGCAGCACATTACAAAATATAATGTATATTTAAAATATAATATATATTATATATTATATATTTTTTTTTGAATGACCACTCTGCACATTGCTTAAGCTTGCAAAACATTCTATGTTTGTAAATATTATTAAAAATAATATGTGAAGTAGATTTATATTTCATAAATATTTCAAGTTTGTGCAATTTTAAACATTCTCTCAGATAACCAGTGTTAATAAATTGAATTCTGCCATCTTTAAATGAATACATTTTTTTTTAAAAATGTAAAAGACTACATGTATGTTTAATAAATGTTCATATACCTGATATATACCTGTTCATAGAAAAGCAACAGAGTTGACAATATTGCAGTTTAATGAGACATTACCATTAGCCTTGTGCTCAAAGTTGTGTTTGTTGATTTGTTAATACATTTGTTGACAAAAAATAAAAAAGTAAAATATATATATAAAATTGCAATGAAGACAAAAGTGCTAGATTTTTTTATTTATTTATTTACTGAAACCATAAATGAGTCATCTTCTGAATGCCTAAATAATCCCAGGATCTCTCTGGCTCTGTGCAGGTCCGGCCGTTGAACATGGATGGCTCTTTGAATCTCCTGGGCTTAGAAACGGTCAGACTCATCTACTTCAGAAACAAGACTGCAGGTAACAGCAGTCACTCCATAATTCAGTCAAATGCATACTGTAAATCGTGACAAAAATCTCGAGTTGGGTGTTGCTGTTTCTGCCTTTTGTTTAGAAGTGCCGTTTGAAATAATGAATAATATAGATTTGAGGAATATGTCTGATAATGCATTATTTGTGTGTGTTTAGAGGGGGACGAACTGGTGGTGCCTGAAGTGTGTGATAACAGCAGGAAGCAGATGGTACGCAACATGAGCAACAAGAGACGATTCTCATTCCGTATTCCTGAGGAGGAGAGACTGCTGCAGAGGAGGTGATTGACACACACACACAACAAACACACACACACACACACACACACACACACACACACACACACACACACACACACACACACACACACACACACACACACACACACACGTTTGTTTTTGTGACTTATGAGGACATTCCATAGGCGTAATGGTTTTTATACTGGACAAACTATATATTCTATCCCCCTACACTGCCCCTGTCCCTAAACCTACCCCTTACAGGAGACATGCTGGATTTTAACATTTTAAAAAAAAACATTGTTTTTTATGTTTTTTAAGCTGTTTGAAATATGAGGACGCATGCAATGTCCTCATATTTCACGTGTAAGTTGTAATACCAGTGTAATACCCATGTCATTATACACATTTGTGTCCTCATATATCACAAAAACAAGCACACACACACACACACACACACACACACACACACACACACACACACACACACACACACACACACACACACACACACACACACACACCACACTCACACTCACATAATATCACAAAAACAAGCACACCCACACACACACACAACACACACACACACACACACACACACACACACACACACACACACACACACACACACACACACACTCACACTCACACTCACACTCATGCTGTGTTTTCATGTTTTATCTTTCCATAGACATAATGATTTTTATACTGTACAAACAATATATTCTATACCCTAACCCTACCCATCATTTTTACTTTTTCAAAAAACATAATTTAGTCTGATTTATAAGCTGTTTTTTTTTCGGATTTCGGATATTGCCATCTCTATGGAAACATTTTGTGCTCATAGGGTTTATTTGGAACACACACACACACACACACACACACACACACACACACACACACACACACCACACACACACACACACACACACACACACACACACACACACACACACACACACACACACACACACACACAATATTTGTGTTCTACTGTGCTGAAAATGCACTTTTAATGAAACGGATAAAGTTCATATGACATTTGTAGCTTATGTTTTTAGCTCTGGTTTCAACATCCAACTCATTTCTTAGCTTCAAAATGTATTTTAGTCATTGTAAGGCTATTATATGAACTGGTGTGTTTGCAGAGAAATGTTGAAAGACCCTGAGAGGAGGAGCAAGCTGATCTCAAATCCTACTAATTTTAACCACGTGGCTCATATGGGGCCTGGAGATGGAATGCAGATCCTCCGAGATCTGCCAATGGTGAGAGGCTCATCTTTTAAAAGAATATTCTGGGTTTAGTACAAGTTAAGCTCAATCAAAAGCATTTGTGGCATAATGTTGATTACTACAACAATTTATTTCACTCCTTTTCTATATAAAATGAAAGATAACCATTGCTTCAATTGTAAGTCAGGCACTTACAATGGAAGTGAAAGGGAACAATTTGCTAGAGTTGAAATACTCAATGTAAACAATATGCATGTTAATATGATTTTAGTCTGAAAAATTGCTCACTAACCTTTTATATGCCAATTTACATTTTAGGCGTAACTAATAATGTACACGTCTCAACTGAAGAATACATTTTAGAAAATAAGCTTTTAAATCCTCCACAAATTAATACTTCTATTCAGTATTTTATTCGAACAATTTCTGAAGGATCATGTGACACTGTCTTCTTTTCACATTTATTGATGTGTCGTGGGTCATTCATGCATCCTGTATTGATATATGTGTTGATAGCAACATGATATCATAAAGATCATTATATTAAATCCCATAGTTTGTTTTCATCAAGTCATGTTTGTCTCACTCATTGCATGCTTGTGTCACTGTTGTGTGTGTGTGGTGTTTCTCTGTGTAACCTGTAGAATGTGCGTGCTCAGGACAATCGTGCTGGGTTCAGTGGATCCGTCAGCATCCCATCAATCACCAAAAACCGAGCCGAACCTGGTCGTTCCATGAGCGCAAGCAGTGGTCTAGGAATGCGTAAGTACACACGTGTGGCTGCTGTTATACTTCTCCGATTTCCATGCCTTTCATTCCCAACCCACTTCTTTCTTGTCCTCTTTATCAGGGACGTCCTCTCAGAACGGCAGCGCTCTGAGGAGGGAGCTGTCGAGCAGCAGCTACAGCTCGAAACGCCAGACCATGACATCACCTTCAGAGAGCTCGCTGTCGTCAGGAGGGGGGATGGATCTGGGCGAAGCGCCACTCTCTCAGTTTGATAGAGAGGTGAGTCATGATGTAGGAGGAATCAGGACTGTGGTATCTTCATTACCTCATCACATTAATGGCAGATTTGCACTATGCAGGGACGTCACGGCACATGACCAGCAAGCTATAGCATCCGTGACGATTCAATTTGAGCCTTATGCTGACTTCACATGCTATAGGAATTATTGTAAATACGAGTTTCCTCATCGGGAATTGGGCACGATTGACGATTTACGACTGGGAAACTTGGAGATAAGTTGGATGGGCAAAACTTTAACCTTGGTGGAGGAGAAAATGATAACCGTAGTGACAGTTTTATTAATTTTATTAGTTTTTCCATTAACTTCTACATTAATTTCTTCTGCCGTCACAATCTTTATGTATATTGACCATTTAATGCATTAAAAATAGCATTTTTTTTTTACCTAAATTACAGAATTGTCAGCAAGCTTGATTATTGAGAATTGTCAGAAAGCATGTGTACAATAGCGTGGATAATGTTTATGGTTTTCAATAAATGAGACTGTACATTTAATTTAAAATCTTCAATACATTTTTAGCTTGCATTACATTCAGAATGTGCAAATAGAAGTCATATAATTTCAGATGTTAAGCATGCGAAGTCGCATCTTATTATCCACAAACAGTTTTCAGGCAACATGGCCTTGACAAAAGTTAGTTTTTGTTCTTTTTTAGGCTCTCTTTTCTCTCTTACACCACTTTTATATTTGAAAAGTCAGAAATGACTGTCAATGACTTGTTATTGCTACTCAAAAAAGATAATGTATTCACCCCCTCATGTCGTTCTAAAACCCGTTTGATTTTTCTGCACACCTCCTTACTTATAAAAACTGCTGGCCCTATCCCTTCCCATGAGGCCTGTAACGGTGGAACACTTCTAATGTCTTTGCCCCAAAGCAGTTAAATGCGCTGTGTTCCCCTCCACCTAGCTTTGTCAGTGCTTACTCCACTTTATGCCTGCCGCCACATTCCACTACATCCAACAGTCTCCTTAGCAAACCACCCACCCGCGCCCTTATCTCACCCGTCATCTCCCCATATCTCTGCGCTTTGCGCTCCCTGGCCGCCCCATTCTCCTACAGCAAGTGTGGAAGCCATTCTGGCACTCAGTCTGCCCTTTCCTTCTCAGTGGCAGGCGGTATCGCCCTCGGAGAAGACCCCTGATCTGAAAAGGGCTTTAAGGACCCTGCTTAGTAAGATGAAGGTAAACGCCACACGTTTGCAGTGAAAACACACACACACACACACACGCATATACACGCCTGCTGTCATCTGCACACTCGGGCAGCCCTGCAGAGTGCTTTACCCACACTGCCCAAAGCCCACAGCCTTATCGTCCACTGCCTACAAGTGAAGCTGAGAGCTTCAGTTGGGAATGGCAAGCTTCCATCCGCATGTTTCGCCTTCATACTGCTCCTGCTGGCAAGCCCCTGTGAAAATGAATGTTTTTACGAAGAAAAAAAACAAATGTGTCATTTTTCCGGTAGTTAGGGATAAACAGTAACACTAGAAGAAGACTACGCTAATGTACTATAGCGCCCCTTGTGGCAAAGCTTAGAATGCAACGTGTGCATTTTGTTGTGAACTTTTTTTAGCTTGCAGTGTTTGCATTAACATACTTGTGAAGAGTGTGTTTCAGTTCTGGACTCGATGCACTCATTTCTTCAAAGCTTTGCTGCAAAGAGTCTTCACAGAGTTGACAACTGCGAACCCCTGAGAGTGTTTTTGAGGATGAGCATTTGAGTTTCTTTATAGTGCCTTGTTCTCAAAAACGCAGCTGGATTAAAGGACCACCCCCACTTTTATGCTTTTTAGACATGGAAGAGGCCAATCAGGGAGGCAAATGCAACTTTCACTTAAATCAAGCAAAATTCATGTAGTTTAGCACATACACATTCGTGCTATTTCTACATTTTGGGTAAGTTAAAGGGATAGTTCACCCAAAAATGAAAATTCTGTCATCATATACTCACCTTCTTTTCGTTCCAAACGTATGACTTTCTTTCTTCTGCAGAACACAACAGATGTTTTGAAGAATGTTTCAGCTGTTTATGTCCATACAATGAAAGTTAGTGGGGTCTAATGTTTTTTGGTGAATTATCCTTTTAAAAATGATTAATATTCTCTTGATGGCGGCATATTAAATGGTGAACCAAGCATGCCATGTTTACAGAGCCATCCTTTTAAAAACTGCTGGAAGTCAGATTCCACTTGACTGGGTTTATTTGCACCTTTACAGGATTTGGAGTCATTGCATGTGTACACTACCGCTCAAAAGCTTGGGGTCAGTAAGAATTATGTTGTTTTTTTAAAGAAATTAACACTTTTATTTAGAAAGGGTACATTAAATTGGTCAAAATTGACAGTCACATTGTTTAAAAAAAATTATATTTCAAATAAATGGTTCTTTTGAACTTTCTATACATAAAAAAGTCCTGAAAAAACCCATCATGGTTTCCACAAAAATATTTAGCAGCATAAAAACATTTATATTAAAACCGTTATTTTAAGTTCCACTAATATTTTACCATATTACTGTTTTTACTTTATTTTTAATCAAATAAATGCAGCTTTACTGACCCTATACATGTTGAAGGGTAGTGTAGTTAAAGGCTTCATATGTCCAGTGTCTTCATCTTTTTCTTGTGTTTTTGAAGTAAAACTTTAGACTTAGGCTTGGTTTCACAGACAGAGCTAAGATTAAGCCAGGATTAAGCCCTCAGGGAATTTAAGTAGCTTTTATAAACTTGTCTTAGAAAAAAACATTACTGGTGTGCATCCTGAGACAAAACTATGGAAGCTTGTTTCCACCACAGAGTAAAACATTTTAAAAGATAATTGCAACCTTTTTATCTCACAATTGAGAGTTTACATGACTTTTTTTCTCAGAATTGCAAGATATAATGTCAGAATTGAGTGATATAAAGTCGCAATTACATGTTATAAAGTCAGAATTGCGAGATATAAACTCGAACAATTGCGAGAAATAAACTCTCAATTCTGACTTTTTTCTCGCAATTGCAAGTTTATATCTCGCAATTCTGATTTTTTTTTCTTTTTTTTATTCTTTAGTAAGCTTTACATAAACAGGGAACCATTAACAGCAATATGATATGTTGAAACAAGACTTCACATTGCCCTCATTCCTGAATGTTATAAGTACAAGTCATATATTTTGTACTGAATACGTAAATAAAGACATGTAAATGTATGAATACATAAACGTGAGGAAAGAGAAAAATAAATAAAATTAAATGACTAAGTCAAAATAACTTGATAAGAATGCATACAAATTATACATGCATATACATGTCATATACATATATATATATATATATATATATACATACATAAAGAGACACTATATTTACTTGTATAATTATACATATGTGCAATACTTGTATTTACACATCCATATATATGTATACTATACACACGCATGTATATACATTCATACATCTATTGCCTCGTATTTTCACACACACTCCTACCATGTGCTTACATGCAACAAGTACCCACTTGCATCTATATTCATGCACATTTCCATGTAAAAAAATAATAAGTAAAAGAATATATTGTAAAGATAAACTGTAAATGAGACTTATTTCACAATGGATAGTACTCGTTCCCTGTGACTGTGACATTAAATTATAACTTATTACATTAATTTCTATCTCGCAATTCTGACATCTTTCTCAGAATTGTGAGATATAAACTCGCAATTGCGAGTTATAAAGTCCAATTCTAAGGAAAAAAAAGACTGACTTTTCCTCACAATTCTGACTTTATAACACGCGATTGTGACTTTATATCACGCAATTATGTGAAAAAAAGTCAGAATTGTGAGATAAATAGTCGCAATTATCTTGGCGGAAACAAGCTTCCATACAAAACAATGGCACTGACATTTAAGGCATCTCAGTGCTAGTTGCTTTCAGTTAAAACAGCTGAAACATGTATTTTAGTCTGAAACTAGCTTAAACCTTGTCTGTGAAACCGGGGGTAAGATTATTATAGTAGAGACTCTCTTGATCAATATATTCTGTAGGTAGTGTCACTGTTTTTACAGTATTTTTGTTTGTTGTTGTTTTCCAGGACTCTGATTCGCCTCGGCACTCCACTGCCTCCAACAGCTCTAACTTCAGCAGCCCGCCAAGCCCCGCCTCCCCACACAAGACAAAGTCCCTCTCACTGGAGAGCACAGACCGCACAGGGTGGGACACATGATGGACTCAACGGTGAACCAATCACAACAAACTCTGTAACAGTGCTCCGCCCCCCTCCCATACAGTCGCACCCAGGCCCCTCCCACCTATTTGCATAAATGATCACCACTGGGGAACATACAAAGGAAAAACCACACCAACATGTGAGCGTTTGTGTGTGCGCGTGGATGTTTGAGCGACCACCCCGCAAACCTGATTGGAAGAAAAAGTGGGATACTAGTTCTGGATTTAAATGTTACTGGCGTTTGTACATAAGACTGGGTTAGGGGTGAACTTTTATTTATTTATCATTTAGCCATTTCAAGGTGGAAAATACTGTCACGTCCCTCACTCTGCTCTTCAGCTGTGGACCATACGGGAATGATGATTCCATTATAGAATCCCACTAATTTACCAGGAAAAAATTGCAATGATGTGTATTTTTTATTTGCTTTTAAAAGTGATGTGTGCAGTGATTCGTTTGTTACTTCAGCTAATGGAAAATCAGGCGACCTCATCTATTGCTTCCTGTCCTATATTTGTAGGAATTTATAGAGGCTTTCTGACATGATGACATCATCGGGATCCGTTACCATCATTATCGCCAGTCTCCACGTAATCCCAACCTTCCGTGAAACAACATGACCTGTGAAAACACATCACAGTAATGTACATAGGTTAAAAGTATAGTATAATATATAATAAGGAAATATTGAAGAGATAAACTATGTGGAAAAAATCTCACTGCTTTTATTTTTAAAGAATTATTTTAATATACTCGCGCCAAGACCATTTAAAAATACTTCAGTTGCGTCAGTTCTTTTAGATTTTTATTTTGTTTTATGAGACAATACTGCCTTGTGTGTTTTTATTTCGTTGAAGTTTATTTTTGTGAGACTGTTTTACTACAAGTGTGCTTTAAAAAACAAACGAAAAAAACTGCATAATGTCCGCCGACTTCACTTCTGCTTTATCAGATGGCAAATTAGCATCGACCGAAACTGTACAAATATCATATTTCTGCCATCTTGAACTATTAGGTCCAAATTGTTGAACTTGTCCAACATGTAATTTGAGATTTGCAGACAGACAAAAGCCATTTCGTTTTGTTTCTGGATGGTTTCATGGTTACAGTATGGGAAATAGTCTACACACTTTGCTTCACACACATGGTTTGGAACTTTCTACCCTGGAAAAACTTGTTTTCAGAAAATCTTTTCATGGATAACTGTAATTATATCCCGTTAAGTGTTAAAACATTCACCGCTGCTATTAAATGTAAGGTTAGACTTTACCATTAAACTATATTACAGTAATCTGCTCCCACAAAACCTGTAGGTATTTGCCATTATGTCGTTTTCAAATTGCTGCTGTTTATTCCATCCAAAAAAAGAGAAAAACTAATTGTTTAAAACTCAGAAATCACATGTCTGATGAGCAACACAGGCTTCACTTTGTTCCTTATTCTGTTTAGTTGATTTAATTTCGCTTCTGTCACGTCCTCACGTCTTGATTTCTGCACCAGGTTCACATCTGTTCATTCCACAAATGGGGAAACACACTGAATTGGATCATTTGTTAAAAGGTTTACCATAAATTGGCTCGGTTTTGCAGTATCATTCCAGTAGAAAGTGACAGCAAAGGAAAGCAGACGTTTGGATGGAAACCTGCATTTCTGTAACCTCTTACACATACTTTTTTTTTTCTTAGGATATGCTTTCGAATAATTTGTACAGTTTTGCATGTCATAAATGTCCATTCCATATGTTTCATGGTTGTATTTTTTCTCACTCACTTGAAAAAGGTGGATATCACTTCAAGCAATGAGGAATCGTTTTGCACAGATGTATTTAAGGTGAGAGGTCAATCAAAGACTGGATAAACTGGCCACTATGCATATATGGAGACGTTACTATATTAACCTGACGCTGATGTATTCAATAAACGGAGGGAAATGACACACATGGATAAGAATGTGTTAAGACTGGTGATGTTTTATTTTGTACATATGCACATAAAACATGTTTATATAAAAAAAGGCTTTTCACAGTTTTCGGTAAATGACTCGACTAATTATCAGTGCTAAAACTCAACAGAGAAGAGCTTGGTTGTAAAGTATATGCCAATTTCCAATCGAAACAATCCTACAATATCTATTTTTAAAATTACTGATGTAAAAAATTTTTTTTCTTTTTCTTTTAAATTCGGCTCTTCACACTTAAAGGGATATTTCACACAAAAATGAAAATGTCAGTTTCCTCAGCTAAGGGAAAATGAGAAGTAATGAATAAAGTCAAAAGGGTGAGTAAATGACAACTGAATTTTCATTTTTGGGTGAACTGTCCTTTGAAATTCAACCCAAATATACAAGAGATTTCAGTATCCATCACTAGTTCTGTTCTACAAGAAGGTCAAAAGTGCAACAAACAATGGGAAAAACATTCAAAACTGCATCTGTAGTGAAACAAATCATGGGCCTCAACACATCACTGAATGATGATGTATCAAAAGCCTTACGTTTGACCCTGTTTATGTAGGAACCGAGAGGTTTCACAGATTTTACTTGAGAAAAGCTAACAGAACATACACTACCGTTCAGTTAGGTCTGTAAGATTTTCAAATGATTTTGAAAGAAGTCTAATTCTCACCAAGACTCAAAAATACTGTAAATATAAATATTTAGATTATATTTTAAAATGTAATTTATTCTTCAGATGGCAACACTGAATTTTTTCATTCTTCAGATATCATTCTAATATGCTGATTTAGTTCTCATGAAACCTTTTCCTTTTTATCCTCTTTGACCGCATTTATTTGAAATAGAAATATTTTGTAACATTATAAATGTCTTTACTGTCCATTTTGATCAATTTAATGCATCTGTGCTGAATAAAAGCTTTAATTTCTTTAAGAATAATAAATAAAAAAACGTACTGACGCAAACTTTTTAACGGTAGTGTATGACAGTTTTGCACAGTTTCAAGTGTTTGGCATCCTGATCAACTGATCTTATTTAATAGTCCATTTCGTTCCATGTAGCTCAACTAGCAGCGCAAGGCGCTAACAACGGCAAGGTTGTGTGTTCAATTCCCAGGGAATGCACATAGTTGCACTTTATAGTTTGAATGCTCTCATATTTGTGCGATCCATCGTAAGGAGTTTTCACCAGGAGAGTCCATGTTCTCTCTACTCATTTGGTCTCTATTTGTCGGCACGTTAAACTTCAGGCCTTGGTCGCGTCCTCCTCTCTGACGCGGTGAATGCCGTTGCCGGGGCTGCTTTGGATGGCCTGCGCAGTGATGCTGAGGTCCCGCACGCTGCTGTGCCGTGATTGGCTCTCCAGGCGCTGCAGGCTTCCGTGCCGTGATTGGCTGTCGAGGCGGTTGACGGCGCAGTGCTGGAGCGGATCGTTAAGGCGCAGGGTGCTTCCCTGAGGGACACGTTCCTCCACACCACGATAACTGCAAGCTGTGTACCTGAATGTGGGAAACAGAATGAGATTCAGTGATGCTTAGATCTGTGATCTGGAAGGCAGCTGTAGGTTTCGTCCAGCTGTGCACAATGGGCTCTTATTTACTAAATCTAATCGGTTGTAAAGTAGAAAATTCACTCCATCTATTTGTATAGTTGCTATTTTGAATCATTTATCCATGTCTCTTATGCTCACCAAGTCAGCATTTATTTGATCAAAAATACAGTAAAATTGTGGAGGAGCGGAGTATAATGATTAGAGAAATCCGGCAGTTATGATATTTTGATTATACATTACAAGATCTTTTTTTTTTTAAATGAAACACTAAAAAAAAAACATAATTATTCAAAAATCTTAGTAAAGAAATCTCTAATGCTCACCAAGGCTGCATTTATTTGATCATGATCATGGAAGATACACTAAAAACAGTAATAATTGTGAAATGTTATTACAATTTTAAAATGACTATCTTCTTTTTTTAATATATTTATTTTTTTTATATATTCCTGTAATGGCAAAGCTGAATTTTCAGCATCATTCCTCCAGTCTTCAGTGTCACATGATCCTTCAGAAATCATTCTAATATGCTGATTTGCTTTTCAATTATTGTTGCTGATAATAGTTAAAATTATTATTAATGTTGAACTGTTTTTGACATTTGATATGAATAATAAATGTTTCTTGAGCATCAAATCAGCATATTAGAATGATTTCTGAAGGATCATGTGACACTGAAGACTGGAGGAATGATGCTGAAAATTCAGCTTTGCCATTACAGGAATATATAAAAATTTTAAATATATTAAAAAAAGAAGATAGTCATTTTAAAATTGTAATAACATTTCACAACTATTACTGTTTTTACTGTATTTTGATCAAATAAATGCAGCCTTGGTGAGCATAAGAGATTTAAAAAAAAAAAAAAACACATACGGTAATTATTCAAAACTTTTGACCAGTAGTGTTTCATTTAAAAAAAAGAAAGAAAATCTTCTAATGTATAATCAAAATATCATAACTGCCGGATTTCTCCAATCATTATACTCCGCTCCTCCACAATCGACTGCAGGCTTTTATTCATTTTTGAGTGCAGCGCCCCATCCCAAAATACAATCAACAACTGATGCCTCAACCAAGATGTACATCATAATGCAGAAGAAAAGATCTGTCGCTACCTTTGTTTCATTGTGACTTAGATATTGGATATCTAGTGTAGTACAATGCATCACCATTGTGCTCATTATTTGTGTTTCTATGCATTATTATCTTTTTATTAAACAGTGACTAATTGCAATTCCACAGATTCACAAAACCCAGTGCAATTCCTAGTCATGATGATGGAGTGAATGCGTCACCTTCCGTCTCGTGAGCGGCGCAGGCTGCCGTGGAAGCTGCTGGATTTACTGCGCACGCTGCTGGCGCGGCTGGTGCTGGCGCTGGGCGGCTCGTCCAGCATGGCCAGGTGTGTGGAGGAGGCGTGAGTGGACGTGCCCTGCGTGGACGTGCCTCTAGACTTCCTCACCACCGGAGTGTTGGCGTCCCGGAGCAGGAGCTGGGTGAAGTCGGGCTCCTGCAGCACCTGCCTGCTCTCGTGCACTGCTCCGCTGAGGGACGGGAGCGAGCGACAGAGGAGTGAAGGAAGAGAGAGGGGAAGGCGGAGGGGAAGTGAATGAGGGAGGGGGGAGAGGGACAAGGGGAGGGAGAGGAGGTTAATGCCCTGATATAAGGGACAGGGGTGTGTAGAGAGCAAGCCTTATCACTAACCCCTATGAGACAGTACACACTTACTGAACCATTTCCTCTAGCTGCTTCCTGTCCTTCATTAAATATCAGTGTTGCATACAAAAATGGAAGAAATGTATCAAAATGTATACTGAATTACTTCCTGTGGCTGTTATCTGTCTTTCATTAACTTTACATTTAAGCATATGACAGATCACGATATATCTGTACCATTTCTGTTATTGAACGATACTAGAGATTTTTGATACAGTTTTCTGTCATTTTCTCAAATTTATTTAAATATCTTTAGAAATATTCATTTTTCATACTGTACAATATAGTGTAGTGATTCCTACATTTATTGTAGCATTTAAAAATACTTTTTTAGAGCTGTATTTTTTTAAATTTGGATATAGTAACATTAAACTACTCAATATTTATAATATAATTAATATAATATGCACTACCATTCAAAAGTATTATACCAAGGCCGCATTTATTTGATCAAAAATATAGTAAAAACATTAATATTGTGAAATATTATTATAGTTTAAAATATTGTAATTATAAATTACAAAAAAATTGTAATTGTATATTATAATTTTTCTATTTTAATGTATTGTAAAATGTCATTTATTCCTGTGTAAAGCTGAATTTCAGCTCATTACTCCAGTTTTCAGTGTCACATGATCCTTCAAAAATTATTCTGATATGCTGATTTGATGCTCGATTATTATTATTAATGTTGAAAAGAGTTGTGCTGCTTAATGTTTTTGTGTAAACCATAATATGTTTTGTTCAGGATCCTTTGATGAAAAGAAATTTCAAAAGAACAGCATTTATTTTTGAAATAGAAATATTTTTTAACATTATGAAATGTATTTACTGTCACTTTTGATCAACTTAATGCATTCTTGCTGAAAAGTATTTGTTTCTTCCAAAAGAAAAAAAACTTTCTGACCAAACATTTGACCAGTAGTGTATTTGGACTAGATAAATAAATTACATAAAAATATTTTTTAGGCCATTATCAGTTTGTTCCTTGGAAATCAAACCTTTAAGTCACACAAAATATGTGCATTACACTGTAGGCTTAAACAATAATATCACTGTAGAAATTTGCCAAGCATTTCATGAGACTCACTCTTTTTTGCGATGCCCGTTGAAGAAACTGGCCCACTCGAAGCAGGTCTTTTTACTGCCGACCCAAAACACCGAGGGGATGCCCACCACCAGCATCATCAGGTACTTGATGAGGAACAGGGCGATATCTGGCCTGCTGGTCTGCTCCACCTGGGAAGATTCATTTCACACATTTGCTTAGTATGCAACATAAGAACCGGAGAAACTTGATTTGTAATCAGAACATTCTTCCCTTGCGGATCTCGCCGTTTGCTCATAACCTCATGCAGTGTGTGTGCGTGAGTGTATTTCTGGATGTCAGTTTAGCCCTGGGTTGTGTGTGTGCGATTGTGTGGATGAGAAGTGCTTTATCTCAGCTCACTGCACAATTGCCGAAGGCATAAACACAACTACAGCCAACACACATGCCTGTCCTCCTCTTTATCT